>OZ007579.1:10085110-10647610 GCA_963931925.1 Onchidella celtica | reverse complement strand
GCTTAGCAATGGCAGGATAATGGAAACAGTTCGAGATAAGCTTTGAATTATAAAGGACAGGAGACGTTGAGCAGAATGATAAAAACCAGTCCTACAGCTATTAAAAGGTATTGCTGAGGTAGAAAGAAAGAAAGAAGACTTTTTCTCTAATCGCCTAGAACAATGATTCTCAGACAAGCGGTACTTCGCTCCCAGGAGAGAACCTGGAAAGAAATTTCAGTCGGCCCCAACCCGTGGGACCTGGCAATGTTTTGGTGGGGAGTGGGCACTTCAGAATGAGGCCTGAGCATTTTTCATGTAAATTTTAATTTTCATAATGTACTTTAACTTAACTGTTTAGATAAACTGTTGTTTATTTAAGCCATTTGAATTAAAATTTCTTCCGAATATATACATGCTAATATGTGAATAGTTTTGAATCTTTTTGTAATAACTAACTTTGTCCGATAAAGGTTGGGTGCATTTTCGTGTGTGTGTGTGTGTGGAAAATTAAAGTGGGGCGTGTGGCAAAAAAGGTTGAGAAACACCAGTCTGGAACAATTGTTATAAAAACCACAGAAAAAGATGAGCCATCGTATTGATTTGGTTTTCTATAAATTTTTCATATTCTATATTTATTTTTATTGTTCGATTGTTTTATTTGTTCAGTTTTCCACATTTTTCTCTTGTTTTCTTGAGAAAGGTTTTAACCGAAATATCAGTATTTCTTTCTTTCTTTCTTTTTTTTTTTTTTGTCCTTCTTTGTATTTTATTGTATCGTCTGGGTAATAGGTATGCGGGCTTTTCTACATACAACTTGTTCTTTTTTTACCAAGTTTTGACTTCCGTCTAGAACAACATGATTCTCAGACAAGCGGAATTTGGTTCCCAGGGGAGGAACTGGGAGGGGATTTCAGTCAGGGCATTCTGAGTCTGAGTCTGAATTTGGAGATAGCACGTCGACACGATAACGGCCACAGTGTGCTGGGAAACGGCAAGACGATAGACAGAATAGAACAGAACGCTATGGCAGGAAAGGACCCTTCAGAAAGCCCCAAAAACCACCTGTTCAGTCAGAGGAAGAACTCCAAACGGGGAAAGAATGTACTTATTACATTGTATATTGGGTATTAAATCACTTATATACGGTTTATACACCACTGAAATACCCGCCCAGAAACCTTACGCCAATCCGACGTAGATTTCCGTAGCAATGAAGGACTATCGTAGGGGCGGGTTCCTGCATCAAATCAACTTCGTCGTGTTGTCGTAATCAGATAGGCAGACAGATGCGTGTACATATCGATTTAATATTATGCAAATCCATAGTTCTGAAACACTGACAGACCATGCAGAGAGGCAGGCAGATATAGACAGTCTGACACACAAACACGCTGATATACAGACAGATGGACGGACGAAGAAATGGACGGATGGAGGATGAATAGATAGACAGACAGGGAGGCAGACTGACAGACTGACAAACAAGATGCACAGACAGACGCGTTGATATACAGAAAGACAGGTGGACGGACTAAGGGATGGACGAATGGAGGATGACTAGATAGATAGATAGATAGATAGATAGATAGATAGATAGATAGATAGATAGATAGATAGATAGATAGATAGATAGATAGATAGAGAAATCGGTGAATGGACGGACAGGCAGACAGACAGACAGACAGACAGACAGACAGGTTGCAGGGAATGGATGAGTAACAGTCTTATTTTTATCACACAGATACCCGTCATGTCAGCATCGAATCTCCACCTGGCAGTTACTCACAAACACACACGACACAGTTGAAAAAAAAAACAACAAGAAAAACTGCAGATACAGAAACTGACAGTCAATTGCTTGCGTAAGCTGACAACAGCTGCACTTGTCAACTGTACTCTGTCAGTGATCAGGCTTCCATGAGTCATATTTGTGCTCGCAAAAATACGGTGTTATACTACAATATGATTCTCGTTCCGACCTTATACCAGCCTAGGGTGAATCATACCAGCATGTAAAATTTAACCTAGCACCATATGCGGATGTCACTCTGAATACCATCCATTAAGCACGTATGTTTGAGTGTTAACGTGTTTGTTTTTAGAGGATCTCAGTCTGTCCTTGGCATTTGCACCTCTCTTTTTCTTGTTTATTTTTTTTTTTGTTCTCGTGTTTGTCTTCGTTGTTGTTGTATTTGTATACTTGTTTGATCCCATTGGGAGTCGGGGTGGAAGGGATGAGTTTTTTGGTTTTTTAAAATTTTGTCCGGGCAGCAGCCATGTACGGTCTGCTCTTCTCGACTTGCAACTGCCAAGGTATCTTTAACGTTCACAACGTGCGCAAAGGCTATCTGAGTTCTTCGTCCTTTTTCCGAGAAGTCTAGATGCTCGATTCTATTTAACCATAGGATCAGGGACGGGAAATTCCAGCAAGTTTCCAGCATGCCTGCGCTGGCCGGAAACTCAAAGCCGGCACCGTTGGCATGATAGGCGAACACATGGCTTCTAGAGCCATGGTCCTCTACGTAGGTATATTTGATTTTGGCGATTTTTGTTATACTCCCTCTCGAGCATACATTTCATACCTCTGGCCTAAATAAATCCAGCGCACGCATTATGTGGAGGGCTCCATAGAGAAACACATCAGTGTTTACACAAATGCACCCTAGCATAAACTCATACAAATCTGCATGCGCGTGCATTGAAACACCTAAAAAAAAAAAGGAATAAAATACTCGATGGATAATGAATCTGCAGCAAATAATCGAAACCGTTACCCTGGCGAGCTTTCAGCCAGTCCGCACGTGCATGTGTGTACCGATACGACAATAAACTGACATCAAAACAATACTCACACCAGCGTGAAGTACAGAGGCAAACTCTTTCTATTTTGGGGGGAGGGGAGCAATGTTTATTGATCTGAATATGGATCGATAGACTGTATTGTATTTGTAATCAAATCTATCTCCAGGGATTGTAAGCAAGCACTGTAAATTCTGTTTATTTATCAATACCCTTGTGACAAAGACCAGCAAGGCGCACGTCTCCACTCAAGTCGGCCAAGCCTGGCCCAGTCTGGTCCGGCCCAGCTTGGCTCGGCCAAGCCCGTCATGTCCACGCCGTTCCTTGGTGTTTGCACTAGCCCCAGCATTACTGCTGTCGGTAAAGGGAGTAGTATGTCAATGTGTAGCTGTGGCTTTTAAACTGATTATCAGGTGGCGAAGTAGCTCTCAGCGAAAAAGAAGAAAAGCTCTGCGGGGCAGGACCAGGCCGTGCTTTGCTGGGCCATACAGATTTCGATGGAAGCGTAACAAATCATATCCTTACGTGCACAACTGTCCCGATGTGAAGAGCCAGGGTAGGTTGTGACAAAAAACATTATAATGACTATTCCCTGCGATCTTAGTTCTTGTTTGCTCCAACTCCATTTTCTGCACAACTGAGAAATTCCACGTTAAACATTTGCGACGTTTAGCTATCATGACATTGACAAGGAGTTAGAATAAATCAGAACTGTGAAACAGGGTGATAAATGCCACAAAGCAATTTGAACAAGTATCAAAAAGTGTGCATTTGTTGTACTTCCTCTACATACTAAGAGATCTTCAGTTTTTTAGAAAACACTGACTGAATAAACAAGAAGTTATGTCACATCCCTTGTGCAACTCACTTTGATAAGGGCAATCAGTAATATAAATGCTAATTTTCAACAGGGCTATAACAATACTGAAGTAAGTTCCTTTTCTTCTTCGAGGATTTATTTTTTTTCATTAAAGTTGGTCTTTCTTAAATTTCCCGTTACTCTGCATTGTTTTCAATTTCCTCGGTATCCTCGGTACACATTACATTATCACATATATATACATTTATCTGTATCAGAATCTTTATCCTATTCCCCTCATACATGACACTGGTATAATATCACAACAGTATACCAGGATGGAAATAATACAATGGAAGACAATATTGTAGTAAGTCAGTGTCATAACTTCAAAATATCGATGGACGGTGCCTTCTGCATCTAAGTCTCCAAACTCTATATAATTGCTCTTATTGCACTAAAGCTGAAAACACACGTGTATTCTATTTTGTATCAGCTAAGGGGCCGTTCGCAGAACGTTGGTCACATAGTCACAATAAAATTTCTAGTCATACCACGTCCATTCTACTCGATGAAAATACGTCTCTTTTTTTGCGGCAAGAAAAAAACAAAAAACGGCACTTTGTACAAAGTGGATGTGCCCACTAACTTATGGTAAACATTTCAGATAGAAGTTTCATAATTTCTGGGCCCGTATTCACAAGGTTTTATTATTTCTGGTCCCGCATTCCCAAAGTTTCATTATTTCTGGTCCCGTATTCACAGTATCATTATTTCTGGTCCTGTATTACCGAAGTTTCATTATTTCTGGCCCCGTATTCACAAAGTTTCATAATTTCTGGTCCCGTATTCACAAAGTTTCATAATTTCTGGTCCCGTATTCACCAAATTTCATAATTTCTGGTCCCGTATTCCCAAAGTTTCATTATTTGTGGACGCGTATTCATAAAGTTTCTTAATTTCTGGTCCCGCATTCACAAACTTTTAGGTGCTCTGGCTCTATCAATATCATGGTATGATAAAATAGTCGTCTGAAAATAACAGCAGTCTGGGATAGAACTGAAATGCATTATTTGAGCGGCAAAAAAAGCCAATAAAGATTTGTTTTATATTAAAGATGGTTTAGGGGAATAGTAGGCTACACGTACATGAAAGCTAGGCAGCACATACGACTTGCTGTCGTGTTGCAATCGAATCCGACTTTCATATTCCCCTTGATTCCGCAATGTGCCTGTGTGCACGTGTACTCCTCTCCATTCACTTGTCTTGATTTTAAACAATGAGTCTCGGCTGCAACGCAACAAAGTCTCATGCGCGCGGCTAGCCAAAAACTTATAAGAGGTTATTGGTTTATTTGCTCTCGACAATGGCCTCAGTGACTGGATAACGATATCTACAAATTTGACTAACATGAGCAATTTTCTCCCCACCCCCTCGGCCTACCATTTCCCCCCTTTTCTGATTTCCCACCAGTGCACGCGGTATCGATTTCTGCTTTGCATTTCCTCACCGAAGCTTTTCACACGCGTAGAATTCTCTTTGAAATTGAAATCCAATTACGATGCACAAAAGTAATCACAGAAAATAAAACCCGTACAGTTCGAATACAAAAGTTTTATATGAATCTGATCCTGCTTCTTCTCTTCAGATGTAAAGATATATAATGGATGAGGGATTTTCATATCCGATTATAAATAAAATAAAAACGTTGCAAGAAACATCTAAGTCAGTGGTTCTCGAAGTGGGGAATATCGCCCCCCCCCCCCGGCCCATTTGATTTGGGGGTGGGGGGGGTGGCGAAATGACGAAAATGGCCACGGGAGGAGATGAGTGGAGGGGGGGGGGCGAAAATATGAATGGAGCAAATACAAGACAGCCGCTGACTTGTTCAACATCACGGTGTACATGTAGATGGGTTTTATGAACAGTAAAAGTTTGTTTGTTGTTGTTTTTTAAAGTGCATCTAGTAAATAATGCTTTCTGTTTTACAATGAATAATCAATACGCATATTTGTCATTAGTAAAGCTTTGAAAAACTTAACATTATAATTTATGGGAAATTGTTGGGTGTGAGTAGGGATGGGGAGGGAGGGGGAGGCAGAAAATTTGGAGCCTTCAGGGGCTTAAAACGATTGAAAACCATTAATCAATCATTTTGGGAAATGCCAATCCCAGTGATGTTAACATCTGACTGTACAGAAAGAAAGTTGCACGAATCATTTGACATTCATTCCTAGGAAAGTTGGATTCTGCAAATACCTATTAGGTTACTAATTACTAACAGCTCTTAACATCAATACTGCTGTGAGTCTCAAAATCGTTGCGCCAACTTACCAGGGGAGTTTGAAACCAAGCGTATGAAAAGCGTACAAGGGATATGGCTGAGGGATGAGGGGTGGTTAACTCTCTAGTGCCCAGTGTACCACATTTGAGATCAGACACCTGGAGCCAAAATGCTCTATCTTTGATACATTTGCTCGTCCTGTTTTATTAACAAACAATTTTTGTTTCCAAGTAGATGTTCATATTTTTGCAATGATCTGACCATTCAAAACCAGTTCTGCATTATTTCAGAAGTTTTGAAATAAGCAATTTTCATCTGGGCATTGCAGGGTTAGGAATAGCCGAAATAGAGCATAATATGTACTTTATGGATAGAATCATAGCGCAGTGTTAATGATCACACACTTCTCAGCACTACGAGAAATATATTGAATGCCAAGGTCTGTGGTGCTCTGCCAGAATTGCAGAAAACCGTAGATTTTCTTTAAAGAACAAATCTGCAGATTCAGACTGGTGAACGAAAGAAGAAGAAGAAGAAGAAGAAGAATGATCACACACATGATTTTCTCAACACGGTCTTATTACATTAATGTAACCTATGTCAGTCATAAATGGAAGCAAGAACATTTAAATGAAGTCTTTAGAATTCTAATGCTTGAATGAGTTTTCTGTGACGGCGTCATGAAAATGAGTTTGGTCAGAATGTGGGAAAAAGGAACAGTGCACACTGAAAAGCCTTGCTTAAGAAATAATACAATCAAACGCAAAAGAAAAGGGAAAGACAAACGAAGCTTCGGTATATTAATGTTCCTCTGGAAAAAAATGGAACAGGACAGAAATTTATACAAAGAGAATAATCAAACAAACAAAACAAAAAAATCGCAGAAGGGGCATTTATCGTCTGTGAGTGACAAACTTGGATTCTCGGAGTGCAGCAAGTCAGTTAATGTAAAAAGTGCATGTACAATTTAAAAGTTATATAACATATTATTCGCTGTGAACTGGAGAGTAAAAGCTGCATTGTCGTAAAGTTTCCGTCATTAATACAGATGATAACTGGGGGATTTTAAGATCTTTTTTATTGAAGATAATATGCACGAGTTACAATTTACACTTCGCGAAGTCTAAAACCCTAATCAACATAATATTTGACAATGTTTCTGAAAGTCAACATAATAAAGATTCTAAAACTTAAATAATAATTCTTTCATGAACTTGTTCTTTGCAGTTGTTTCTTACTGTCACAGAAAATGACGTATTTTCCAACACTGTGCTGTCTTTGGAAACCGATTTGTCATGGCACGAGAGGAGAGATAGGCAACTATTCTGTGATCAAAATAACATCGGCTCTTATTTCATGCATATTTCAAAGCTTGGCTTTTAACTCCATGCCGTGTTCCTCGCTCACAGAGACACAAAAGTCACTTAGTGTTTTGACTGGCTCAGCCACGCGGGGTTTCCCGAGGGCTTTCACTCGATTTTACGTTGAACGGAAATTCCCCTTGGACCAGCTGTTTTGCATAGTGCTCACACTAAACTCATAGTAGAGAATGGGACAGCTGAGAGGGTAAATGGTTTTTTACTCGTTCTGTTGGAGACGGTGGGAGGGGGTGTGGGCGTGAAAAGGTGATATCTCAATCTGTGACAGGAGAGAGGACAAGGAAGGGGTGGAAGGCTGAAGAAAGAAAACAAAGCAGAAGGTGGGGAAGGCAGAAAGAAAAATACAAACAAACAAACAAACAAACAAACAAAAAACAAAGAAACTGGACGAATGTCAGCAGACAGAGACGACCCTAAATATAATGATAGGGTGGCCTAAGAGAAGAGATAGCCTGAGAAATTGAGAGGGTGAGAGAGTGTGAGTGAGGGTGAGAGAGAGAGAGATGGTGGAAAAACAGAGAGAGAGATGCGGGAAGAGAAAGACAGAGAGGGAGAAAAGTAGAATGAGAGATCGAGAGGGGGAAAGAGAGAGGGAGAGATAGAGGAGAGAGAGCGAGAGAGGGCGAGGGAGAAAGAGAGAGAGAGAGAGAGAGAGCGAGAGAAGAGAGAGGGAAAGAGAGAAGGGGGAGGGAGCGGGGCGGTGGTCAAGTCTTCACACAATTCTAATGTGTTTTTATATTGTCAATGTGTAACCTACAGGTAAACGGGATGGGGGCATATTGGGGGGGGGGGGGTGGAGAGAGAGAATGGAGATGTGGAAGGTGCAGGTGAACGAATTTTCCATGCAGAGTGAATTCGCCAATTTCGCGTTCGTGCGTTAAAGTCCCGAATGTAGTGTTTTCTTTGCACCCATTCCGAGTGAATCCGTTTTTTTTTAAAACTCGTACGCTTGCAAATTGTACATTTTACATTCGCAGGTTGTCGTTGTTTTTTTTTTTGTTGGCTTTATCTTTTATGAAGACAGACCAACATCGTCAGGTGTGGCTGAGGCTTTATCTATCTAGGTTGGTGTCAGTTTGAGACTGGAGAAAGCACGTCACTTTGCAAGGAAAAAGCAAGACGATAAACAGAATGTAACAGAATGACAGGACAGGCGGTAGGGTAGGGCAGCTAGGTAGCCAGCTAAGTTGTTTCTATAGGCGAGCGTTTTGACTGAAACAGCGAGATGGATGGGCAAACAGGAAAATAAAAGACTCTGCAATCAGGTATAATACAAACAAACACTCAATCTCTCTCTCTCTCTCTCTCTCTCTCTCTCTCTCTCTCTCTCTGACACACACGTTCAAAATAAGCTTAATTATCTCGTATCCAGTTTGCCCTGTCGTGTAACAGCTTGCATTGAGGTGAGAATGAGGTCCGTCTCTTTCTCTCTATGAAAACTGACACATAATAGAAAGGTCAGTGACAATTATAGAAAAGACTAATAATAATAATTTTTTTAAAAGCCGTAAAGGTTTAACGACGAATTTCTTAGTTGTGCAAAATGAAAATGTGGAGTTGGAACAAGCAAGAACTAAGGTTGCGGGGGTTAGTGTAGTTCATGTAAGGACTGGACAAACGTACTGTACGGATGGCCTCTCGGGGTAGCTAACTGTTTATTAACCCTTGCATAGTCGTGAAGAATGGATTATAATGCCGGTTGTCACATTTTATAGCTCCTCAACCAAATTTATTACAATGTATAAAAACAACAATGGCAAAGCCTGGGCGAAATGGGATTTATATTCAGTTTGAGCAGTGAATTATGCAGATTGCTCGAATAATAAATAAGGAACACACTGCATGGCTTCACGAGTGCAGAGTACTCGCGCCTCCATCGGTGACAGAAAATTGATTGGATATGTTAAAATCGGTGGTCTCGTTTTCATTATAGTTATAAAGCCCTCACGGATGAAAGAAAGCAAATAATATCTAAAGCAGTGGTTGTCAACGTGGGCAATATCACCCCCCTCCCCTTCCCCGTGGCAATTTTGATGGGGGGGGGGGGGCGAAGCGAACAAAAAGGGAGAAATGGGGATGGGAGAGGGAGCAAAATATGAATGCAGGACGATTTGGGAGCAAACATAGGGCAGTCACTGACTTGTTCAACAATACGCATAAATGGATTTGATGAACAGAAAAAGCTTTTTTTGTTTTAGTGCATTTGATATTGATAAAGACTGTTTTGTGTTTTACAACGATAAATCATTGTCGTTACTGAGGCTTTGAAGAAGTTAACTTCATAATTTGTGCCTTCCTGTGAAATGTATCTATTGGCTTTTGGTAGTTTTTTTCTTTTTTTCGGGGGGGGGGGGGGCAGAGAGAAGAGGGCGATGACAGAACAACTGGGAAAGTGCCCGATAGTCTGAGAAAAAGTTTGAGAACCACTGATATAAAGTAAACGTCACTTACGTGTTTAACAAACCAACCAGTGCATCTCACCCTTCTCCGATTGAGGTTTTGATGTGGAATTTTCAAACTGATTGCGGCCTCAACATTCCATGCCAAAATTTCAGGACACGTTCGAAAACTACAAATTTTAGTGTTAAAGCTATGGCACACTGATCGTACAAACGAGCATCTTGATATGCAAATGAACTCGACCACAGATCCCAATGGAACATTGCGCGACCTGAATTCTTGTTTGTTCCAACTCCACTTTTTGCACAACTGAGAAATTCGACGTTGAAGGCTTGTGGCTTCAATTATTATGATAGGGTGTTACAGTACAATAAATCGGAACTGTGAAATAGCTTGATAAGTGCCACAACACATTTCAAACACGTGTCAAAGTGTGCATTTATTTTGTCATACCACATCTGGATACTAAAAGATCTCCAGTTTCCCAGAAAATGAACTTAGAACAAAATACAAGAACTAAGGTTGTGATCAACAGTGCCAGCAATCAAGAACGGTGTAGATAAACTATTTAAAAAATATGCGCATAATGTTTGCCGTCATCTGACTTTGCAAAGCCAATGTTGCATGGCACGGGTTCCTGGGGGAAGACAGAGAGATAGATTGAAGCCAGACGCAGACAGGATAAGGAATAATCGCGTCAAACCAAGCCATCCTAAACTGCCATGTCCTAGCACTTTCAACTGATTCACTCCTAGAAGCCGAGCTCAGCGGTTCATACGACAGAGCACTCGATTTAAAGGTGCATAAAAATTACACACACACAAAATGTTTGTGTTTCTAAATTTGGGATTATTCGGCATGTTTCTATATCTCACAGTGTTTTCTCATAGCCTTAGAACTGATCCTTGACTTTCAGAAAAGGTATTATGAGAGCTGTGGTCATCTTTAAAAAAACCACAACAACAACAACACTAGGAGTGAGTCAGTTAAGCCAGGGTGGACTCGAAACCTAAAGAGCACAATTTGTGATTTTGTTGCAGAGTTGCCTTGTCGCAGTCGCATCGCACTTATGAACTCGAGTACACTGCAGAGTCAACGGCAGCATGAAACTAAGACACGACAGCATGTCACATGTGTGCGCATAACCTTAGGGAAGTATCATACTGGGCCCTGTCAGACACAGTCAGATACTGGCAGACAAGAAGTGCACACAATTATTTCCGATATTTTCTTAGTAAATCCGGGAGATTTTATCATACTAAGAGCCCAGTCAGACACAGCCAGCTCCTGCCACTATTTCTTGGGTGTACATTTTGCTGGCAGCATCTGATGCGGTCTGACCGGGCTTAGTATGATATATCCCTTGTGGTGATAACAACTGCCTTACAGAACACACATTATTTTATCGCCCGACGCCATGTAAACGAATTCTTAGTCATTATAAAAGGTGTTTTCTGTTCTTTCACCGTTTAATCAATCTTAAATTCACAGCTTCTTCTGCTGCACTGTTGTGTCAGTGTATGCTCTATATTTATCCAGTGTCGGATCCATTGCATTGGCTTTACAGGCTGCAGCCCAGGGGTCTCCGCCATCTGAGGGCCTCCAGAGATTAAGTGAAATTACAAATATTTAAAAGTGCTATTTTGATATAAATTAGACAATAATTATTGCAAGTTGTTTCCATTAAAACAAAAATAGTATTACCTTTATGAAAATGTTGGTAGGGTTGTTGGTTCTATACTATTATATAATAATCTATATGACATTATGCTGTAGAAGTTGAACAAACTGATTTCAAGAATCCTAAAATCGGGCTTTTATTAATTATTGAAGCCCAGGGCCTACAAACTCGTGATCAGGCCCCGTTATCCACTGCCATTTTCACTACCCGCCCTATGCCAGTAGAATATGGCGGCAATTTCTCGTTCTGTCTTCCATTTCTAATTCATCTGGAATTTATTCAATTGTTTGTTTCTGACACGGGACGTTCCGACACGGATAAAATAACATCCACTTTATTACCCCACGAGGGACATTCACTTTCACAGAGCCTTTAAGAACACCTACACATAATACACACATCTAACGCATCATTACATAAACATACCCTATTCGAATTAAATAATGGCCGTACCTTTTTTTTTTTCTTTAATCTCCCTTCCATTCCTAATGCATTTGGAATTTATTTCTATTATCTGTTTCTAACGCCGGTCTTTCTGACATAACATTTTTTGTTGCTGTTTCTATCAATTTTGCTATATTTAAACACGGCTCTCGTGGTCCCACGATCATTGTGTGTGTAATTGGGCTGAAGCTGCACTCGTGTGGTTAATGCATACACTAAAAGGAACAGTGTCTCTCATTAAGAGAAACAGATGTTGCCAGCTAGGAATGAGCACAACAAAAATAATATAGTATATACAACAGATATCCATCTTTTGAATATTTGCCAGAGAGGGCCCCGGGTAACATTTGCAAGTTTAGGTCCCACGTTATTGATACCTTATGGTGCAGTAAACATCATCACATACCAGTAATTTCCCAACGTATTTGATTAAGTTATCGGCATGCTTTGGGGTTTAGTTTTGATGTGAAATTTATCAAAACTGGACCCGGGGTTTCATACTGGTTGCACTGCTTTCAGCTGCAATGCTTTCAGCTGCAATGCTTTCGGTTGCAATACTTCCAGTTGCAATGCTTTCAGTTGCAATGCTTTCGGTTGCAATGCTTTCGGTTAAAGTGCTTTCAGCTGAAATGCTTTCAGTTGCAATGCTTTCAGCTGCAATGCTTTCAGTTGCAATGCTTTCGGTTGCAATGCTTACAGTTGCCATGCTTTCAGGTGCAATGCTTTCAGTTGCAATACTTTCGGTTGCAGTTGCAATGATTTCAGTTGCAATGCTCTCAGCTGCAATGCTTTCAGTTGCAATGCGTTCAGTTGCAATGCTCTCGGAAACCGTTTAAAAAATGATTGACATTTTATTACATTCATTCACCTGTTTATTGATTCCTCCAATCATTCATTAAGTAAGGACTTCTTTTCGTAGGTAAACATTTTTTTTTCCATTTCTTTCTACGAAGTTGTTTTGGGGGGTTTGTGTGTGGAGAAAGCACTGGTCTGTCAGTAGCGATAAAATTCGCAGATATATGTGGGCAGGTGGTTCATGGGCGTTTCTGGTAGGGTCTCCTTGTATCCTATCAGCCTCTCTGCTACATTCTGTCTATCGTCCCCCTTCTCTCTAACACAATATAGCTGACATCCTGTCCACGTGTTTTCTCCAAACTCGGATTGCTGCACTACTGCATTTCGCTGTCGTTCAGGTGCGTAGATTTGCCGCCCTGTTCAGCCGTCATCAGTTCCTGTATACCGTACTACGTCACAGCAGTAAAGAAAGAAAACTGAAACTGGAGCACCAACTCAAATAATATGATTCAAACATGACGTTGCCCCTCTTTGTTCCTTTAATTAATTAAGAACAACGGCAATAATCTTGTCTTGTTAAGCCTTGTCCATCCACTGCAGGATGTACTCCTCCGTCAATGATTTCCATTCTCCACTGTTTTTCCTCCCTCTTTTCCATGCATGTCCACCTATCTGCACTGTACCGTCTCTCCATCGTCTTTCGGACCGTCCTCTTGTTTCTTTTTCCTTTTCTGGGCCTCCATTCAGTGTCGCCTTTCATTCTTCCAACAACAATAATATTATGATAACCTCGCAAAAGCCTCGCGTAAGAAATAATACAGAAACGATACAATGAAAGGCAGAGGAAATGGGAAGACAAATTGAGTTTTCTGAATATCATTAATCTTCATTAGGAAAAAAAACACACCCTATTTTGACAACGAATGCGTAGATATTACATTACATTCACCAACAATCCACTTTGTGGTATTAGGCCAGCAGTTTGTAATGACTGTTGTTACTTGTACGTACGTGCCCCAAGTTTGTTGGTTTTGTTGGTGTTGTTTTTTGCGCTAGGGGTACACACTTTAAAGCCTTTTGTGACACCAGAGCTTGAGCGCTCCTCCCGAAGTACTCATAACAACAGCCTAAATTCATTATTCTTTCAGATTTTCTTTTCTTTTCCTCCTGTTTTTTTTTTTTTTTTTATGGTTGAAAGGATAAGGGGCAGGGTTAGGGATTCGATACTATTTAGGGTTGAAGATAAGAACACAGTTAGGGATAGGTAGGTGTACGTACGCGCCCCTATCGCAAAACACTTGGGGGACGTACAGACAAATAGCAATATCCTTTTGTAATACGCCAGCATTTTGTAACATACCCTTGCCTATTTACCTAATGGGATTTCCCCCTCCCACTTTTCCCTTGCCCCCATTATCAAAACGCCCCTTCGGACCCTCGTCAATAAAAGATCAAGATCTGATCTGATTTTGTTTTGTGCTCATGTTCCATTTGTCCTCCCCGATAAATCCCTATTTTTCAATTCCCAGCCACGAGGTGTTTTATGGAGGACAGTGTTATAGCCCCGGCGTTACCATGGCAACCCTGCACGCTCACGGTTGTAAATGTTCTCCAATAATTCATGTTTCCTACCTCACTTCAGGTCCGACCACAGCGCTCGTGCAACGGCATTTAGGAAAACATTAGCCTTTAATTTCGTCGTTTGTGCTGATTTTTTTTGTTTAACCCTCTAGTGGCCGGTGTCCCAAGTTTCCAGTGCTCCAATTTTTTTAGTAGGCCTAAGTTTCCATCAAGATTTATCCACAGAAAAAATATTAATGACAAATTCAAAATTTACAGAGTACATGATATTGTCACTGCTCTGCGATAATGGCATGTGTCAGACTTATGCCGAAAAAGCAATTGGCGATTCACTGCATTCCAGACCGTGAGGGCTATCAGATAGTATAACAGAAAAAAAAATGGGCTGACAGGAAAATGTAATAACGAACCCAACAGAATCTTAATGCCAAAAGTCACCATATGACAGGAAAAGACACATCTTTTTCTTAATATCTCAAAAGTGTCAAACATGACTCATACCATTAACGTAGAGCAGTGACGATAAATAGCATTGATTTGACAATTTCAAATACATTTTACATGTTTCAACTTCGAAAATGCAACCTTAGTCTGGGTGCTAAAGGGTTAAAACTCGATGAAGAGAAAATAATGAAGGTGTTATGAGGTTTCTGCAAATGTATAAAACAACAACAACAATCAACAAAACTGTTTCTATCTAAATCAAAAATCAAAAATCAAAAACCACATCAAAAATGGATTACAGAAACACGGCTGTCCCATCTTTCCATTATTCTGCCGTAACAATATGAAAATTTTATCGGGGTGACTACTATTTTGTGCCATGTGGTTAAATTGGGGTATGTTAGCACTGTGAATGTGTTTGGAGAGTGCTAGGGCTAGGTTAAGGGTTCGGGCTTAGGGCTGGCTAATGGACCGCAATGACAATTTCCTTGATTACATTAATGGATTCTGAAATTTGTTATGTACCATAACAAGCCCGATTGTCACTATTTTGACCACGTGGTCCAGACAGCTACTAACGATTACAGGCAGATACAGGGTGGGGAAGAGAGAAAGAGAGAGAGACAGAGCGAGAGAGAGAGAGAGAGAGAGACAGAGACAGAGACAGAGAGAGACATAGGGACAGAGAAAGACGGGTTGAGACGGAGAGAGGCAGAGAAAGTCAGAGAGAGAGAGAGAGGGCGGGGGGGGGGGGGAGACAGATAAAGACAGAAAGAGACACACACAGGAAGACAGAGAGAGACACAGAGAGACAGAGAAAGAAAGAGAAGTCAGAGGGAAAGAGAGACAGAGAGAGGAAGTCACGTGGAAGAGAAACAGATAAACAGACAGATAAATAGACAGAACGAATGCACTAATGTTGCCTCCTTGACAATTTGAGAATGACAGACGGATACACGATAAATTGAAACAAAGAGGCAGAGATAACAGACAAACAGATCCACACTGAACGAATAACCTGAAATTGCTTCGTCAGACAATTTAAGATAGACAGAGAGACACACCGAAGACAGAGACAGACAAAGATAGTCAAGCAAATAGAAAGACAGAGATAGACAGAAAGATACAGACAGGCAGACATATAAAGGCAGAGAGAACGAATGCCCCGAAGTTCTCTCTTCAGACAATTAGGGAGATAGAGAGGGACGGAAAAAGGTGGTTTAGAGGCAAGGTGCTCCCCACTCATGTCGAAGGTACCGGGTTCGATCCCCGGTCCATGCAGCTAGGCATGTTGGATTTTTTTTTGGGGGGGGGGGGGATTCCTGTCCGTGATCCTATGGTAGGGTAAGATCAAGCATCTAGTCGTCTCGGATAATGACGAAAAATTCGGAGGCACCATGTGCACATTGCACACGTTAAAGATACCTGGGTAGTAGGATGTCGAGAAGAGCATGCCGTACAAGGCTACTGAGCGGGCAAAATTCTAAAAAAACAAACAAAAAACAACAACAACTAATCCCTACCACAAAAACACACAGAAACAAAAACAACTAATCCCTACCACAAAAACACACAGAAACAAAAACAACTAATCCCTACCACAAAAACACACAGAAACAACAACAACTAATCCCTACCACAAAAACACACAGAAACAAAAACAACTAATCCCTACCACAAAAACACACAGAAACAACAACAACTAATCCCTACCACAAAAACACACAGAAACAAAAACAACTAATCCCTACCACAAAAACACACAGAAACAACAACAACTAATCCCTACCACAAAAACACACAGAAACAACAACAACTAATCCCTACCACAAAAACACACAGAAACAACAACAACTAATCCCTACCACAAAAACACACAGAAACAACAACAACTAATCCCTACCACAAAAACACACAGAAACAACAACAACTAATCCCTACCACAAAAACACACAGAAACAAAAACAACTAATCCCTACCACAAAAACACACAGAAACAACAACAACTAATCCCTATCACAGACACACACAGAAACAACAACAACTAATCCCTACCACAGACACACACAGAAACAACAACAACTAATCCCTACCACAGACACACACAGAAACAACAACAACTAATCCCTACCACAGACACACACAGAAACAACAACAACTAATCCCTACCACAGACACACACAGAAACAACAACAACTAATCCCTACCACAGACACACACAGAAACAACAACAACTAATCCCTACCACAGACACACACAGAAACAACAACAACTAATCCCTACCACAGACACACACAGAAACAACAACAACTAATCCCTACCACAGACACACACAGAAACAACAACAACTAATCCCTACCACAGACACACACAGAAACAACAACAACTAATCCCTACCACAGACACACACAGAAACAACAACAACTAATCCCTACCACAGACACACACAGAAACAACAACAACTAATCCCTACCACAGACACACACAGAAACAACAACAACTAATCCCTACCACAGACACACACAGAAACAAAAACAACTAATCCCTACCACAGACACACACAGAAACAACAACAACTAATCCCTACCACAGACACACACAGAAACAACAACAACTAATCCCTACCACAGACACACACAGAAACAACAACAACTAATCCCTACCACAGACACACACAGAAACAACAACAACTAATCCCTACCACAGACACACACAGAAACAACAACAACTAATCCCTACCACAGACACACACAGAAACAAAAACAACTAATCCCTACCACAGACACACACAGAAACAACAACAACTAATCCCTACCACAGACACACACAGAAACAACAACAACTAATCCCTACCACAGACACACACAGAAACAACAACAACTAATCCCTACCACAGACACACACAGAAACAACAACAACTAATCCCTACCACAGACACACACAGAAACAACAACAACTAATCCCTACCACAGACACACACAGAAACAACAACAACTAATCCCTACCACAGACACACACAGAAACAACAACAACTAATCCCTACCACAGACACACACAGAAACAACAACAACTAATCCCTACCACAGACACACACAGAAACAACAACAACTAATCCCTACCACAGACACACACAGAAACAACAACAACTAATCCCTACCACAGACACACACAGAAACAACAACAACTAATCCCTACCACAGACACACACAGAAACAACAACAACTAATCCCTACCACAGACACACACAGAAACAACAACAAGAAGAATAAAGACAAGAAAAGTAAGGTGCACATGCCAAAATCAGCGAACCTCTCAAATAAAGACCTAAACACAGAAGGACAGACACACAGACCACAAGAGACAGACAAAGATGGTCAGGCAAACAGAGAGACAGAAATAGACAGACAGATACAGACAGGCAGACATACAGAGGCAGACAGAAGGAATGCCCTAAAGTTGGCCCTGCAGATAGCTGAATAATGACCCGGCTGGCGGTGCCAGACCTCGGCGACGGGAGATCCGCTATTGTCTCCAACACAAAGACACCGGCTAAAATGTGTCTCGCTTACTTCCTTTTGAAAACCGACTGGAGTTAATGTCCCTGGTCTATTCATAATTTGTAAACATTAGTTTTGTTTCGTTTCCTTTTGACTGCCATCCGTTTTTCTTTTTTGTTTTGTTTTGTTTCTTTTTGACTGCCATGGGTTTTTTTCTTTTTCTTTTGTTTTTGACTGCCATCTGTTGTGTTTTTTTTTCGTTTCCTTTTGACGGCCATCCGGTTGTTGTTTTAAAAAAATTTCTACTGTCCATAATTATCATGATATGGACCAGCACACGCCAGCATATATATTATTACTGTAATTTGCAAGATTCATTTATTACATAAAATTCAGAAAAAGGTTGAAAAAATGTTCATTCAGTAAACAACAAAAAAGAAATATAATGAATCATTGAAAGATTGTATATATATGACTGTATAGATCAATGTCAATCATTTCTGTTTCTATTTCAGACAGCGATGATGGCGCTGCTCTGGCAAACGTGGGTGGATGTGACGAAATCCGGCTTAAGGTGAAACACCAAATTCCTGAGAAAAACCCTCCAAGAGGGCTAACAATTATGTATGGAAACTGAGATTTGCTTATACATGTAATAATGAAACATTAGCCATATTCTGCATTCGCTTAACATCTTTTGCTTGAAATTGTCTTAGAGAAATTTTATTTTGATTTTTTGAAGAGGTATAAACATTTGACATTTAGCCCAGTTTTGTTAGATCCACAAATTAATGCGCTGCAAAACAATGACGACCCTTACAGATATAGGAACCACTAACGAGTGGCGACAATGGACTCGGTAAACATATATTTTACAAGGCATTAGTATTAATGTACTATGAAGCTGCCACCACAGGTCTTTGAGTTACACAAGTCAGTTCACAGCCTAGATTATTATTTTGAAATTAATTATACAAGGTCAACTGGAGATTAAAAATACGCATTCTGCGATCTCTATTTCCTGCGCCAGAGAAGTTTTACACAGTCACACACACACACACACATACACACTAGAGCCACAAAAGGCTTTAAAATACGTACCCCAAGCGGGAAAAAAAACTTGCGGGGGGGGGGGGCGTACTTTCTTATGAACAACATTCAAAAAAGAAAAAACATAATGTGTCACAAACAACACGACGGCACATCGAGGCCCCAAAATGCCGCAGTGACGTTAAATAACAAAGAAACTCTTCTCACTCGACCAATCTGCTTCATTTTGGCTGGACTCGTGCCATTTTCTCACGTCTCCGAAACATGCGAGTGGGAGTTCAAACTTTTATTTGTCAATATTTCATTACCTTTAGTGGCGTCGTTACCGTTTCCATGGCGACTGATTTCAAGCGCCATTTTAGGAAAGCCGGATACAATTTTGTTTTGTTAGCGCGCGTTCGGAAGTTCCGGATCTTTCTCGTGGATGTTTGATTAACTTCTTGGGTGGGGTTTTGTATCTACTGTGGCCCAGTTTGTTCCAGATTTAGACCAGGGGGGGGGCAATTTAAACGGAAATCTATTACATCTCTGTGTTTAAGTGTATTTGAGTGTTCTCGTATGTGTATATGTATGTCAAGGTCCAATTTGGCTTTAAAAAGCAAAGGTGGGGTTGGGGGTGAGGTGGGAGTGGGGTGGGTGGAAAGTGAAGAGATACGATCAATCTAAATTGGACATGATCAATGAAAACGCAATGCACACAGCCCCCCCCCCCACCCCCTTACCCAGAGACAGAAGTCAGGCAGAACAGAAAGAGAAGAAACAAGAGGGAAGAAACTTTGAGAATAAGTAGAAAATAATATGGATGAGGTCAGAGAGAAAAATGAGCATGTCGACCGAAGGCCACGCGACGACACAGTGGGAAATTAAAAGGAAATAACTGAAACATCGTAAAAAAAAAAAAGAAAAGGTGACTGAGGGAATGAAGAAATAAAACAAAAAGAGAGTGGGAACGGGGGGAGGGGGTGGTGGTGAAAGAAAGAGAGTGACAATGGGAGAGAGAGAGAGAGAAGGAAGAGAGAGAGCGGAGGGAGGGAGAGCGAACAGGGGAGTGAAAGAGAGGGGGTAATAGTGAGAGAGGAGAGAAAGATAGCGAGAGCAGAGAGAGGGAAGAGAGGAGGAAGAGAGCGGAGGTGGGGAGAGAGAGAACAGGGGGGTGAAAGAGAGAAGGTAATAGAGCGGAGAGCGAGACAGATGGAAGAGAGGAGGAAGAGAGTGGAGGGAGGGAGAGAGAGAACGGGGGGGGGGTTGAAAGAGATAGGGTAATAGTGAGAGCGGAGAGAGAGAGAGAGAGACAGTGAGAGCGAAGAGAGAGAGAGAGAGAAAGAAGCAAAACATTAAAAACAACAACAACAGGTGGAGGGGTGTTTAAAACCAGGGTGAAAAAAAGGCCAGAGGAAAGAGAGAAATACACAGAAATCTATGCCCCAGCTGACACACTGAAAAGCTATTTTAGGAAGCACTAAAAATAGACTTAATCGACTTAAGACTATTTAATTTAGAACTTATTCGATTCTCCGTTGTTTTAAATCTGGGAGCAAACGGCGCTGATCGATAGTAATTGAAACAAAAACAATAGAAAAAAGGTGTATGTATAGTACCATATGGGGTAGGGTAGGGCATGTGGTGGGGCAGTAAAAGAATGTGTAATTTTTTTTTGTGGGGGGAGGGGGGGGGGGGGAGCAGAACCCGGAGGGGGGGGGTGGGGTGGGTTTTAGCTTAAGTTTGGAGAAAGCACGTCGACACGGTAACTGTCACATCGTGCTAAGAAAAAAAAAAGCAAGAGGATAGACAGAATGTAACAGGAAGACAGGACAAGAGGAGACCCTACCAGGCGCACCCACCAAACACCCGCCCCTGGGGTTGGGGGAGGGGTAGGACGAGAGGCGTGTGTACGGTGTGGAACGTATACACGGACATATCGACAGTGGGAAACTATTGAAAATTTTTTTTTTTTAAACAAAACTGGACGTATTTGCGAACATTTGGAGCTGTAGTTAGGGGACCGCAGACTAATTACAGAGGCAAAGAGAAAATATAAAGCTGTGTCCACTGTTCTTCTACAGCTTACTATGTAAAATTCTACGGTCCCCTAGCACTAGCCATTTGGAGAAACCCTACGGTACTTGGCGTCACGAGAAAATAAAATGGTAATCCTATTGGTGCAGGACTCAGGTTATTATGAGTTATATAATACATGTCAGTCGTCTTGACCCTGTCTTGCCACTTGGATAAGTTGTGTCCAGGCGAGAGAGTGAGTCTGATGTTTGCGCAGCTCTTTCTCACTAAAAACAAATTCTTTGCGCCAGTCTTAACACTCACCTCGTCTTCTTTCATCTTTGTCTCGTCTTCTTTCCTCTCAAAATTCCAACGGCGATGGGCGAGTGCGGTGGCAGCAGGTTTGGATAGACTGGAAGCTGTTAGCACAGACCTACACGTTGGTGGCTGTGGGCTATGGTCGCTTCATCGTCGATTGAAGTGGAGGCGTGGGGAGGCAGCACCCACAGTAGCTGAGCAGCCTTATTTAAGGATAGCACTGCTCACCTCAACTGAGGAAGGGGCTAGAAAAGGTGCCCTAAAGAAAGCCCACTTCACATCACCCTGACTGGTATACCGCGACCAGTGGGGATCCCTTTTTGCGGTCGAAACAAAAAGAAATTCAGCTTACTCAGGCTAGGAGCCTGGAACATACGCACACTACAGGACAACTCAAACAACCCGGAAAGACGCACTGCACTTATTGCCATTGAGCTCAGCAGGTACAACCTGGACATAGTGGCACTCAGTGAGACCAGACTCCCTGATAGTGGCCAACTCAAAGAGCTCAGTGGTGGATACACCTTCTTCTGGAAAGGCAAGGGTGCAGTCGAACCGAGACAGCATGGTGTTGGGTTTGCAATTAAAAATGACCTTGTCAGAAACTTGCAGTCCATGCCAATTGAAATAAATGACAGGCTAATGACACTCAGGATCCCAGTTGGGAAAAGCCAGTCAGCCACCCTCATTAGCGCATTTGCGCCCACCATGACAAACCCAGATGAAGCCAAAGACAAGTTCTATTCTGATCTAGAATCTGTCATATGCTCTGTCCCGGCAGCTGATAAGCTGATTCTCTTGGGGGACTTCAATGCTAGGGTTGGCTCCGAAATCTCAGCGTGGCCAAATGTTTTGGGCCCTCGTGGAGTTGGTTCATGCAATAACAATGGGTTGCGCTTACTTACTTTGTGCGCTGAATTTGGCCTGTTCATTACCAACACAAATTTTAGTCTCCCCGTGAGAAACAGAACGTCATGGATGCATCCCCGCTCAAAGCATTGGCATCTCATAGACTATGTCATTGTGAGGAAGACTGACAGAAAGGATGTCCTTGTAACAAAGGCGATGTGTGGTGCCGAGTGTGGAACTGACCACAGACTCATTGTTTGCAAGCTCAGACTAACATTGAGGCGCAATAGACGCCCTCAAGGGAAATCGCCACCTAAACGCCTAAATGTTTCAAAACTCTGCTCAGCTGAGAAACAGAGCGAGCTCTCATCAGAACTCTCCTCAAAATTGGATTGCGTGACTTTTGACCCTGAGAACATTGAACAGAGCTGGACTGACCTAAATACGACTGTACACTCTTGCGCCAGCAGCACAGTTGGTTTTCCTGTCCGCAAGCACCAGGACTGGTTCAATGATAATGATAATGAAATCAAAGTGCTCATCAAAGAAAAAAATAGTCTCATCCAAGCTCACTGCAGTGACCCCTCTTCCACAGCAAAAGCTGATGCACTGCGTGCATGTAAGGGTGTACTCCAGAAGAAGCTGAGGAAAATGAAAAATGACTGGCTTGAAGAGCGAGTAAGAGAAACTCAGAAATATGCCGACACAAACAACACTAGAAAGTTCTTTGAGAGCCTCCGAGCTGTGTTTGGACCATCCCGCTCTGGCACTACGCCACTTCTTGCGTCAGATGGTTCAACACGCATTGTTGGATTGAATGCCATAATTCAGCGTTGGGCAGAACATTTCGGAGGTGTGCTAAATCGGCCATCAAATATAAATACTGAGTCCATTGACCGCCTCCCTCAGACTCCTATTAATGCAGCTCTTGCCAAGCCATTCACAGCAAATGAGACCCGAACTGCCACAAATCAGATATCCTTTAACAAATCACCAGGCGTGGATTCAATTCCTGCTGAGGTGTATGCCTTCGGTGGAGAAAAGCTTATTGAAAGGTTGACCGAGTTGTTCAATCATATGTTGAAAGCAGGGAAGCTGCCACAGGACTTCAAAGATGCTTCAATCATCCATCTGTACAAAAACAAAGGGGACAGCCAAGTCTGTGACAACCATCGGGGAATCTCTCTACTTTCAATTGCTGGCAAAATATTGGCAAGAATGCTTCTGAATCGCCTTCTTGATCACCTCTCGTCAAATGACTTGCTTCTCGAGAGCCAATGTGGCTTTCGTAAAGAGAGGGGAACGGCGGATATGATTTTTGCTGCCAGACAGATTCAGGAAAAATGCATGGAACAAAATAAAGCGCTGTATATCACATTTGTTGACCTCACAAAAGCATTTGACACAGTGTGTCGTGAAAGCCTCTGGAAAATCTTGGCGAAGTTTGGGTGTCCACCCGAATTCATCACAATAGTGCGCCAGTTTCATGATGGCATGCAAGCTGCAGTCAAAAGCAACGGCAGTGTTTCAGAGCCCTTTGCTGTCACAAATGGGGTAAAACAGGGTTGTGTCTTAGCTCCAACTCTGTTCAGCATCATGTTCTCTGCAATGCTACAAGAAGCCTTTAGCTCTCCTCCTCAAGGGGTAAGCATCAAGTACCGAACTGATGGCAGTCTATTCAACCTCAGGAGACTTCAGGCAAAAACCAAAACCAAAAGTACTCAAGTCTGTGACCTACTATTTGCTGATGATTGTGCACTTCTGGCACACGATGAGGATAGCATGCAAAACTGTGTTGATAAGTTCTCTAGTGCCTGTGACAACTTTGGCCTCACAATAAGCACAAAGAAGACGGAAGTGCTCCATCAGCCTACTCCAGACGACAAGTATCCTGTGACCCCAAATATCAAAGTCCATGACAGTCTTCTGAAGGTGTCGGAGAACTTCACCTATCTTGGCAGTACACTGTCTTCCGCGGCTCGTGTTGATACTGAAATTCTCTCAAGAATCAGCAAAGCCAGCTCTGCATTTGGCAGGCTTCGAAAGAGAGTATGGGATGTCGCCGGCATTCGCACAGACACTAAGCTGAAAGTGTACAATGCTGTGGTCCTTCCCACCCTACTCTGTGGGGCTGAAACGTGGACAGTGTACCAATCGCATGCCAGAAAACTAAATCACTTTCATCTGGCCTGCCTTAGAAAGATCCTAAGGATCAAATGGCAGGATAAAATTCCAGACACTGAGGTCCTCAATCGTGCCAAGGAATTGAGCATCTTCTGCCACCTGAAAAAAATTCAGCTACGTTGGGCAGGACATGTTGTCAGAATGCCCGACTCCAGACTCCCTAAGCAAATCTTCTTCTCTGAGCTCTCCAATGGAACGAGGAATGTTGGGGCCCCAAAGAGACGTTACAAAGACACTCTCAAGCAATCACTGAAGGCCTTTGCCATTGATGTGAGTGAGTGGGAAAAGCTCTCGCTTGATCGTGCAAATTGGAGGGCGGCCCTTACCAGAGGCAGCAAAGCATGGGAAGCTGACAGAGTCCAGCAGGCTATCAAAAAAAGAGAACGGCGCAAGAAAAGGCCCAGTGGTACTGAACCAACGGAGCACTCTTGTCATTTATGCGGAAGGGTCTGCAGGGCAAAAATAGCACTTATCAGTCACATGAGAAGCCATAAGTCATGAAAGAACAGTCTTTCCATTCTGTCCTCTGTGTCCTTTAGTTCTCTTTATTGTCCATGTGTTGAAATTCTCAACAATTTCTGTTCTTTATTCCTCTGGTGTTGTTAAGGTCATCATCATACCTGATGGACGAACTATTATTATTATTATAATACATGTATAATAATTATATAGATTGAATACGCGAGAGTTCGTTCTTGCTAGGCAGCGGTGTGTTTTAGTGCACTATAATAGTGCACCGGTCTGATGCCCACACCAGACTTGATCTGGTTCACCTTTAATGCATATTTTCCGAAGGACGGGTGGGGAGGTGCGGGAGGGGAGAGCAATATCTATACATAATATAACGATAGAAGAAAAAAAAAATCAAACCCAACAAAACAACCGGAATGACATTTTGTGCCATCCGGCCAAACTGAGCTGTTGTTGTCTTTTTTATATAATCTTATACTTGGATTAGATTTAGCTAATTGTACACAGTAACCTTTTCGTTGGTAATATGACCATAATAAAAATCCTATTGCGAGTGAATTATGATGTGGCCAGAATAAATCTGATCAAATCCAAATTCTGGGTTTTGAACAACCACTTAGTCTGTGTAGTGGTGCAAAACTCCTGTTGTAAGTAGACTGGCTGTATGGCGACTTTTGAACAGTAACTTAGCGTGTGCAATGCTGCAGACCCCCTGTGTCGAGCAACTAGTGCAAACACACTTATTGATGAGTTTGATGATACCAGCACCAGCTGTCATTGCGGCTTCGTTTACTTTTCCAATGCTATTTGAGGTATTGTTGAATGTTGTAGTCTAGTTTGTGCACAACAGCAGCTGGTGGTTTATGATGCACTTGTTCTTTTGTTTGTTACCAACATTGTTGATTTGTTACGGAGCAGTGGCGCAGGCTTGATGATGTTATAGCTGTGGAGGGGGCAGGCCATGAAAGGACTGAATGTTTACAGCATTTGGGAGGCAGGGCCTGGGGTGATGAGCAGTGACGGCAGTGGCGGAATAATAGGGGCAGAGACAGCGTTGGAGGGCAGAGATGCAAAGCGAGGCCGGAGACGGCACAGAAGGGCAGAGAAGTAAAACGAGGCCGGAGACGGCACAGAAGGGCAGAGAAGTGAAACAAGGGCAGAGAAGCGATACAATGGCAGAGAAGCTAAACGAGGACAGGCAAGCAAAACAAAAGTGGAAACAACATAGAAGCGCAGAATTGAAAAAAAAAAAATCAGATATAAAAGAAGAAAGCAGAGTCATGGGGCTAGGGAGAGCTGTGGAATGGGAAGGGGGGGGGGTGCACCGACAGCAGACAAGTATTCAACATCACCCAAAAATGGTGAGAAACTAGAACAATGTTCTGGAAAACGTTCGAATCTTTCCGACAACACGCAATTCCATGTTCCCGCCCCTCTACAATTTTTTTTTTGTTGAAAGTAGCAATTTATTATACAATCCATTTATTGTGGTTATTATATATAATAGTCCCCCACAAAGTGTCATGAAGCTCGAGATTAAAACGCTCAATTAGCCATGAGTTCTTTGAAGATCAAAGGTGCTTTGCGAGAAACATTCTCTCTCTCTCTTTCCCCCTTTCCCCCCCCCCCTTTCTCTCCCCCTCTCTCTTTCTGTCTCCCCATCTATCTCTCTCTGTCTCTCCCCATCTCTTTCCCCCTCCCCCTCTCTCTCGTTCTCTCCCCCCTTTCTCTATTTCTCTCTCACTCTCCCCTTTGTCTTTCTCTCTCCCTCTCTCTTTCGCCAAACTTAAACATAATGCATTTCTGCACTACACGGTCTTAACCACCACATGTTGCAAACTCTGCTGTCAAGCTATGTAGTCCAGCATAATTATACATAATGTCATATACCGGTATATATAAAATGCACATCTCGTGCATCAGAAAGATAAAAGCTGTCGGAGAATGAGTCAGAAAAAAATTTAATTTGCATGAACAAACATTATGAGTAGTCTCAAGCTGGTAGCGTAGTGAGTCAATGTTCTGCATCTGTTTTAGTGTGAGACGTGAACAGTTTAACACTTTGGTTGCCGAGACTTTAAACAGAAAATTTCCCTGTGTTGCTGAGGCAGCTCGGAACTTTCAAAGCAAATTTGGGTACCTTAATAAGAAACTTGGCATTTTTTAACCAATGGCCATAGAATTTCCAAACTTTCAGCTTGGTTTTATGAATGGATTGGGTATGCAGGCATAAAGGCAAGAAATGTTCACTAAGTAAGTCAGAGTCGTGTCTATTCGCACTCCTTTGATGTGTTAATTCAATGGAAACAAACGTAAGAGATCTCAATGGTGGAAAAATAGCACATGTAGATAAAAAAAATAAATTCTCAAGCAGCATCAGATAAGCTACAAAAGAATCCATTCTGAAGCGGAGAGCAATTATTTACAAAGGAAGTCACTCGGTTATAAATAATGCTGTCCTGTACTTCCAAGACATTGCGTTTTTAGCAAGAATTTTCCCATTTCAACTTGAATATGGTTAGCAAATGACAATATGGGAAATGTTACTTGAGTTGAATTTAGCAACCTAAACTGAACCCCGCGCACTAGTGAGACAAGTCTGACTCGTTAGTAGATTTTAATGAAGTTCAAATCTTGAGTCAAAACAGACCTGTTATGTATATTCTGTCTACGGTCTTGCTTTTCCCTAGCACAGTGTGACCATTATTGTGTTGACAGGCTTTCTCCAAACTCAAACCCACAAACCCCTCCCTCACCCCTAAGGGCGTACATATTTTAGGGATGGCCTTTTACGTGAATATCTGATGTGCCATTGAGAACACCAGTGGGCAGCAAGACCAGGCTGTATAATATAACGAGATGATAGAGATGATATGAAACTTTATAAGTTCTTGGAACAATCCATTGTGACATTGGCAGCAAAAACAAAATGTTACTTGTAAATACATGTATAATCATAAAATATTGAAGTAAGAATATAAATCGTCACTGCGATACGATAATGGCATAATGTCAGACTTGAGGCAAAAGGCAACTGGTGGTTCATTGCATTCCTGAGCATGAGGGCTTTTGGATAATATTGCAGTGAAAAGAATTAATGCGCCAATAGTAAAATATAATAATCCAATAGAATCATAATGGCATTAGTCATCAAACGACTGAAAAAGAAACGGCTTTTTCTTATTATCTCTAAAAGTGTCCAAAAAATAAATGACTTACGCCATTAGCGTAGAGCAGTGACGATATGACATGCTTTGAAACTACAATGACATAAATGTAAATTTGAGAAACTGTTGACAAAACCAGCATTACTGTCACTTTGACATATGGCCGGCTGTTCACATAAGGACATCACAGGCCCTTTCATCTAAGAGAAACAAATGCCAGCAAAGAGCTTTTCTGCCAGTACTAGGTTAAAATGACTCCTCACCCCAAAAATGCGTAATTTTACAAAGGTTGTTTTTTTGTTTTTTTTTCTTGGTTTTGTTGTTTTGTTTTGTCTAGCGCCCTCTGGTGTGACATCAGAAATGTCACTAATATCATGACTTTTTGTAACCATAATATGACTGACATCCAGACAAAAGATCAGGAAGGCATTGACTGTGACACAAGACTGGTGTCCTGATGAGTCACTAGGGGGGACAGATGGGCGTTGGTGGGTCTCGAAAGAATTGGATCTGAAGTTGCGCAGCGGAGAACTAAAAATAAAAAAGTTAAAAAAGAACTGGACATGTCCATGTTTGTGAACCGTGGCCAGTTAAAACGAAACAAAACTAAACAACGGACATATCGATAGGAGAAACTATTTAAAAAAAACAAAAAAACGGGACCCATTTGCGAACATTGGGGGCTGTTGTCATGGACTGTAGTCTAATTACAGAGACAAAGAGAGAAAATACTGAGTTGTGTTCATTGTTCTTCTATAGCTTACTATGTTACATACTACGCTCCCCTAACACCCGAGATACAGGATATCGATCGAGACGGACAAATTCATCATTTTCCTTCCGCAAGCTTGTGCGCGTACCATCCATGTCAACAATGAAACAATTCGCACCACGCCCCTTCATAATTGAACGAAAAAGACTAATACCACAGAGCTGTGTGAGTAGTACTCACCGTGTTTATACGCGCACAAGCTGTGGACATATAACAGTGAAAGAAGGAATGGTCTGTCTTGGTATTCTGTGCCTCGGCTAACACTAGCCATTTGGAGAGGCCTGCGGTACTTGAGGTCACGAAAAAATACAATGATAACCCTATTGGTGCAGGGCTGAGGCTATAAGGAGTTATATACTGACAGAGGGTTAGGTCTCAACTTACGGAGTGGCAAAAGAACAACAACAACGGAAAACCCCACAAAAAATGGGCGTATTTGGGAAGCCCTGAGATAGTTGACAAGCCATGACAAAAACAGAAATGTCAAGCTTAGGCGGGCACCAGCCGAGTTCGGTCGGCCTGCTAGTTCGGTGGTGACGTCAGGACTCAGAGTTGCAACGAGGAAAGTGCGTGAGATCTCAATGAAACTGCAGGTTATCAACTAGCCACGTAATTAGACGGCCGGTCAATATCGGCTGGTCTGCGCTGGGCCATAATTTAAAAAAAAAAAAAGAAAGAAAAAGAAAACTAGACTCTGCGAAACCCTACAGTTGTTGATAAGTCACCAGGAAACAGAAATGTTAACCCTATTGGTGGTACGGCGTATTGGGGGTATCACTGTGCCATTTTTTTTCTTTTGGCTGCAACTGATAATCGTAAGGATTTTGGTACTTTGTAGTAGCTTGGGCGCCCCACCAATAAGGGAGGGGTATGGTTTTTGGCTATTTCTCAACCACGTCTTCACACATGTGCATTGTCATACGTCAGATGCAAATCTTTGTCCACCTCACGTACGGGCATGTCAATAATTTTCTCATTTTACTTGAGAGCTTTACAATGTTTTGGTCATTTTGGTTCTTCTTGGACTTCAATCACATGGCTGCCGTCAGGGCAAAGTTTAAAAAAAAAAAAAAAAACTATCATAAAAACACACAGAAACAAGAACAAGGAAAATAAAAAACTAGGAAAGTGAGGTATAAATGCCAAGAGCAGCGGAACCTCCCAAAATAAGGACCTAAAATCGAGCACCTGCGAGACTAAACAATACGTCTAAACAAAAACCAATACTATACAAATAGATAAATAAAATACTGTATACCTACTTTTGGCACCACCCCTGTAGATCTCATCATGGGCAATAATATTATGATAGTTATAACTCAAAACCACCCAAAATCATCGACAGGCCAGGACGTGCCATGGACCACGAAACAGAGAGACGGGGGGATGAGAGAGTGTCTAACATGGCCAATGGCCGCCCTGAGATTGTGTGTTCTCATCTTCATTGTTTGCACAGCGGACAAGAACTTTTGGCTTGTGGCGGAAATTAAAAGGGCGTCTCCCGGGTCCCTGGTGCAATGTTTGCCGGGAGAACGTCAAGCAAAAGACATGTCAGTGAATGATGAAACACGGACGGCTACACGACAGAATTCAATGCCAACTGTGGAGAGGTTCTCAGATATGGACAAGATTGTTCTGGAAATTCCATGGCGGTGGAATTCCCGATAATAAATTAAGAGAGATAAGAATCACTTTTTTTTTTAATCTCATGAGGGAAATTCGCTTTCATAGAACGTTTAAGAACACATACATGATACACACGTCTTTACGAGTCAGTAAATAAACATATCATAATTCAATAAACTCAATAGCAGGCATACATGGAGCTATAAGGTAAGCCACCTTAGTGAAATCGGCACACATCCAGCTAAAGTGTCTGAGGCGAACTGTGAAGGGCAAAAATGATCTTCAATATCTTCCTCTGTTTGCGTATAAAAGGATGATTCCGATGATGACAATATAATCATGATCTCGTCAAAGCTTTGAAGTTAATATGATTATTGATTCGAAATACTGGATTGGTTTGGCCACTTTGTGTTGCATTTTTACGTTTTAATGGCGCTTTTTAAATTTTTTAAAACAATTTTAATTAAGATAACTCCGTTGTTCCCAGGAGTGAAAATTATCGCACCCTGCCAGACATGCTCGTGTTGCCAGCGAGGACGATAAGATAAGAGGAGACCCTACCAGGAGCACCCACCAAGAATCCAAACACCGGTAGACGATTTATTGAGGTGTCAATTTCAGCATGATGATGATAAAGATGATGAAGGTGGTGGAAAGGAGGAGAACAACCTGGTGAGGAAATCTGGCAAACGTAAATAATAATAACGAGAAAAGTGCAGAACTGTGTAGTGTCTTCGTAAATGCATGTCTGAAGAAAAAAAAATCTGTAAAGTCGCAGCCAGGCTTGGCAAGAGGTCAAAATATGGCCAAAATAAAAATAAAACATTACGTCGGGTATTTGCTATATAGTTGTTTGTGCATTTTTGCCTTTTAAAGGAAAGGAGAATTGAAGTTTAGTAGGCAAAGGGGTCTAAAACGCATGAAGCACTACATCAAAAACACTTTTTAACCGATGGCACTTATACATAGGTTTATGAAATTTAGAGTGAGAGAACCACTTTCGTGACAAAACCTCAAAATGGGCAAAATGTCGCTTACAACAATAATTATGGCAAATGCTCTCGATTGTTTGTTGAAATAGAATAACGACTCTGAACAACAGGGCACAATATGGCCGGCCGAACAGGCCGCTCCCCGGGTAAAATTCTAAAAGACAAATCCCTACCACAACAAGAAAAATCAAACCAAGAAAAGTGAGGTGTTAATGCTAAGGGCAGCGAAACCTCCTAAAATAAAGACTTAAACACAGAGCACAATGTGACATGCGACCATTAAGAAATTAACAATTCTAAAAAAACAAAACAAAAATATATGGGGTCGTAAAAGAACTTGGAATACAATAATTTTCTCGACCACATTTGGACAAATACGTAAAACCAATTAGACACCCAGTATTGATCCGAAGACGTAGGCGCCCAGTTGGAGACTGGAAAATGGACATCAGTGAAGAAGATAACACTGGTGTTTGAAAATTAGAAGAAAAACAAAACATCAAACGGTAGAAAAAAGGAATTGGAAATGTAACGAGAGCAAGGGAAAGGAAAATGGACTCTTGAAAGCAGTAATTACAGAGTAATTCTAACACACTTCACAGGCCTGGGTTAGGAGCAAATGCAGAAGGGAGAGATAGGGAGCGAGAGAGAGAGAGAGAGTGAGAGAGAGCGACAGACAGACAGAGACTGACTGACAGACAGACGCAGAAAAAGAGACAGTCAAAGAAGGCAAGAGAGAGAGAGAGAGAAAGACACAGAAAGCTTGAAAGAAAGAGAGAGAGAGAGAGAGAGAGAAAGAAAGCAAGAGAGTGAGAGAGACACAGAAAGAGAGAAATGTAAGTGGGTGACACAGAGACAGAGAGAGTGGGAGAAAAGGGCAGAAAGAAATAGAGAGAATGAGAGAGAGGACGAAAGAAAAACAGAAAGCGAAATAAAGAAAGAAAGTGAGACAGGGAGAGAGAGAATGAAAAAAAGAGAAAGAAAGAAAACGAAAGAGCGAGAAAAAGAAAGAAAGTGAGAGGGGGGAGAAAGTAAGAAAGAAAGGAAAAGACAGAGGAGGAGAAGAGAGAGAGAGAACTGGAACAGAAGTTGTACCAAGACTCAGAAGCCAGGGAAATGAGCCATGGAAACACTTTGATGCCTCAGCACTCAGTCTTTACCCCCCCCCCCTCCCTCTACCTCCTGCCAACCCCTCTTTCCAGCCCCAGCCTCTCGCGTTTTAATCACGACGTAGATAAATCGATGGTAGATGGAAGAAAATAGGTCATCTCCTACATATACATCAAAGACGGACGTAAGAAATACAGGAATGTAATTGTTGTAGCCTATACGACAGGAATTGGACAGTAAGAAACCCATGCATTCACTCACCTTAGCATTGAATGGATACTTACCGCTTAAGCAGACTAGCCAAACTGGACTGAGAAAAATAATATGTGGGTGGATCTGAACGAAATCGGGCGGCAGGTGAAAGAAGTAAAAAATCCTGACTGAGGCGGCAAATTTTCTATGGAAACTGAGCTGAGATTTCCTAATAGTATGAACGATCAGCCATTTTTCTGCATTCAGCTAAAATACTTTGCTTCTTAGAAACACTCTAAGGCTCCTCTGATTTCATACTACACACATGAACATTTATCAATATAAATGAGTGATACATATTTTATGAATTTCTCTGAATTCATAACTTGCCTTTAAACGTTCCTATCGATGAACAGGTAATAGTTACAGTATTTGATCTTCTCTGGATTCATAACCTAATTAATTCTAAACTTTCACTACAATGAGGAAACTGTTTATCTGTTTGTCCGCCTCCCTGCCTATCTATCTGTCTGTCTGTCTGTTTGTCTGTCTATCAAGTTTTCGAATTTCTCTGAATTCAAACCTCGTATGAACAAATATTTACTCATCCATCACAGTATACTCGTCTACATAGACAGATCCCCCCCCCCCCCCCAAAGCCAGGTAAAAAAGAAGATCCAGGCAACAATACTGACGATGAAGATGATAAGCTGCGGCCTTTCACCCAGCCAGACAGAGAAATGACATTATGAGGCGGATGCCGAGTGACGTTACTGAATTGGTCATGTCACTACCGTAGCCGTGTGTCAGTCAGGCGTGCAGACATAGGGCAGTCTTATACTCGTGGGAGATGGTGCTGTCAGGGAATAAGCGAAGGGGTCAATGAGTGAGTGAGAAGGAGAGAGAGAAAAAAAAGGAGAGAGAGAGAGAGGGAGAGACTGGGAGCGAGAGAGAAAGAGAGAGAGAGAGAGAAAGCGATTGAAAGAGTGAAAGAGAGAAAGGCTGAAAGAGAGGTAGAGAGAGTGACAGAGAGGGTGGGCGACTGAAAGAGATAGAGGGAGAGAGAGAGAGAGAGAGATTGAAAGAAAGGTATAGAAAGACAGCGCGCGCAGAGAGAGAGAAAGAGAGCGAGAGAAAGATAGAGAGAGAGAGAGAGAGAGCTTTCCATTAAATCCTTCAGTAAGTGATTGAGTGAATGGGTGAGTGAACGAACAAAACGACAAACATACAGTCTGGTGGATTGTTTCCTGACCAGTTACTCCTGAGACGAACCGTTTGTAGTTTCCTAATAATTATAGAAATACAGAGAGACATCTAGAGACTCGGAGAGTGGAGGGTGGACAAAAGGTTTGCCCTCTGACTTTCGAAAAGCGTTGACTGAAAAAAAGCGGGGGGGGGGGGGAGGGAAGGTCTGTGGGAAGAAGGTGTGCATTTTTCAATCATGGGCTGGCGGCTCTTGGAATTTGCACCTCACTTTTCTTGTTTCTTTAAATATTTTTTTTCAAATTTTTTCTTGTTCTTGCTTCTGTGTGCTTTTGTGGTGGAGTTGTTTTGTTTTTGTTTTTTTAGAATTTTGCCCTGGCAACGACCTTGTTCGGCCTGCTCTTCTCGACTTTCAACTGCCGAGCAGGGGCGAGGTTTCCTCATAATCAAATAATCAGTGATTGTCCTTCGAATATTAATTCTAGAATTACTGTGCTTTCCAGATCGAGCCCAAGTCCATTTAGTCAGTTCAGCATTCAATTCAACCTCGCTATTTGCGTTTGTAATGTAGTCCAACACCCCTCACCGAAAAGCATCTTTATAGGGACCTAAACCTTATGAAATGGTCCATAATCAGTGATTAACAAAGACGAAGAAGACTTGACTACACCCAGAAGCGAGCTTGAGCATAGCCTGTATTCGTCGACGCGGCCCCGTAGACAGCAGAATAGTGGGGATAAAAATAGGCTTATAATCAAAGTTTGACCTGATTTTACCTAGATTTATGCATGTTTTTCACCATGCGGTCGTTTTCATCCTAATCGAAAGGTACGGAGTAGAGTGGAAGAGTTTGTGTGGATTTTTTTGTTTTGTTTGAGGTAATCTAAGAATAATTTACTCCACGCACAGCAAGAGCTATCAAAGTATAATAATATAGTCTAGATCTAGACAACTGTGATCAAAATCAGTCGAACGTACCAAGAACATCACTTCACTTGATAGGTCGATCGAACCTATACCGCAACGGTAGATAGCCACTTCTCCGAGATCGCTACACATTGCTGTATCACAGAGATGCCACTTAAGCACTTTCTGCAATTTAATGTTAATGGGGCCTTTTCGAGAAACTTTATGAGGTGGTAGAATAACAAAATCTCTGGCTATGAATATGACAATGAAAACCTGCCGTTCAAATTATATTTTAAAAAATGGATGAAAAATATGCGTTTATAAGTCTGTTAGTATGAATGAATGGTGTTTTCAGATTAGTTCGGCTTGCAAATGGCTGCATTCCTGTCCTGTTGACAAGAATAGTCCGCTCTTTAGATTTTGCAGTGCCTAGCAACCGATTCATTGTTTTAGACGCTGCATTTATAATTATGTGAATATGATGTAGCGATACATCCTATTATAAGGATCTTACTAGCTTAAATTCTGATTACCCTCTGCAGAGGGCCACGCTTCGCCCCTGCTGCCAAAGTATCCTTAACACGCACAACGTGCACATGGGTCCTCCGAATTTTTCGTCCTGATCCAAGAAGACTAGATGCTACATCCAACCTACTACCATATTATGATCATGGACAGGAATTTTCCCCCCTAAAAACATTCCAACGTGCCTGCACCGACCGGGGACCAAACCCGGTACTTTCGGCATGAGAGGCGAGTACCTTGCCTCTAGACCAACGTGTCCCTGCACGAACTTGTTGAATGGCCCTAGAAAACAAATATAACACGCCTGGCTGAGCTTGACAAACTACAGCCTCTATGATCTCCCACAATGGTGTAACATTTCAGCTCACTTCCTACACTCGCGGTTGTGTTTATTGCAAAAACGTTTGAACTGCGTTAGAACGCGTTGTTTCACAGCTGATTTTCTGCTCCGTAGACCGTGCTGGGAACTTGTTCAAAATGCTCGTGCGCCCGTGACATCCATTTATGGACTGTGGGTATCGGCGCGTTTCCGAGGTTATATCGACTGTAATAAAAATTTAAAAAAAAAGTAGAGTCGTGTGTAATGAATTTGTTCTGGCTGTTGTTCGGGTATCGATCTGCACTGGACGATATTGGCAATTCGATTAAAGAGACACCGTTTAGTGCTAAAAGTGGAGAAAATGTCAGCCACTCATTATTTAGATAATGAAGGTCTATGTGTGTTCGTCAACTTTTGAGTGACTTATATCTTCCACTCGCGATGCAATGCTTTGTCGCGTTCTGAGTAAAAGTAATTTTTAAAATCTGAGAGGCACAAGTTCTGTGAGGTCAAATAAAACCAAAAAACGGTATATTTTTTCATCCCAAAGTACGGTACCTAACTGGCATATAGCATGGATGACCAAACTTGCTTAATGTGGATGAAAAAAATTTGCACACACGTTTTTATTGTTACAGATACATTTTTTTCCAAAAAATTTATACAGATATTCCCTCAGCACTAAAGATCAATGCCTCACTCAGATCTAGAATTAAAGTTAGGATTTAAATTCTTAAAATATTTTTATTAACCATGAACATAAAACTTATATTTGAAACCAGCTGGGTCACATTTCATACCCAGTAAAAAATAACAAAAAAAAGGGGGGGGGGGAGGGGTATTTTGCTCTCTCTCTCTCTCTCTCTCTCTCTCTCTGTGTCCCTGTTTCGGTTCATTGTCTGGAGTTGTCTGTCACTACAAGGGGTGCGAGGAATCCAGTTAAGGAACCTTTCCCACCCGGGAAATATTTGTGCTGTAAATCTAGAGCATTGGACGGCGCCAGTTTGGCACCAGCTGTGATATCTTAACAGTTTGGGTTGGTGTTGCTTCAGCTGCTGGAGCTGGCACGTTTTTTTTTCTTTTCTAGTGGTACCAGCGTCACCCACGGGTGGTCAGTTTCAGAGTCTGGTCAGTCTTAGTGAGGCGTCTGGGTTTTCTAGATCTTTGACACCACAGTCGAGGCCTGGGAGAGGCGATATGTCCGCGTTATTTTTTTGGGGGGGGGGGGGCGAATCAGCGGGGGTTTTAGAGGTCCAGCTGAGGTTATAAACCAATAAATGGTGTCTGGAGACACGTTAGTCTAGAGGCAAAGTGCTCGCCTCTCAGGCCGCAGGTACCAGGTTCGATTTCCAGTTGGCGCAAGCATTATGGAATTTTGGGGACAAAATTCATGTCCCTGATCCTATGGTAGGTAGGATCGAGCACTTAAGTCTTCTCAGATAATGGACGAAAAACTCGGAGGGACCGTGTACACATTGCACACGTTAAAGATATCGTGGCAGCTGCAGTCGAGAAGAGCAGGCCTAACAAGGCCGTTGCCGGGGCAAAATTAAAAAAAAAACACAAAAAACACAAAAAAAAACAACAACACAAAACAAAAACAAAAAAGTTAACAAGACAATAAAAACAAGAAAAAGTGAAGTGTAAATGCCGACAGTAGCGAACCTCCTAAAATAAAAACCTAAAACAATTCGTGCCAGACTAATTCCGTCAGTTATTAACAAATGTTGTTTGCTGTCCAGTTACTTGAATGTAAAATGTCCATTTATGTAATGGCCACATCTCTGTCCTGGACAGTCCAGTTCTTGCGTCATTTGCTAAATATCTCAATTTAACTAGGCTATGCCTGGCTGGTCTATCTTCGCCCGCAGTGCCGAGAATCCCGTACGTTGGTACGATAAAAAAAAAGAGGGGGGGGGGGGGAAGAGTAAGATTGGCTATTGCTAGGGAAACATAGTATTTAACAGGGGTAAACGTGTAACTTTGTGAAACTCGTAAGTGCAGCCGTTCCTACGACAAAGTGATACATCTGCACATCTCTTCAAATTAACTAATTGAGTGTCTGTCTGCTATCTATCTATCTAAATATCTATCTATCTATCTGTCTGTCTGTCTGTCTGTCTGTCTGTCTGTCTATCTATATATCTACCTATCTATCTATCTATCTATTCTCCGAATTCAAATCTCATAAAAGTATATAAATATTGACACTCATCCATCACAATACACTTGACTACATAGACAGCCCATAGCCCCGAGCCCCCACCCCAATACGTACACCATACACACTTTCAAGAGACAGAAAGTCTACATCAACATGAATTGTCTGTGGCGATAATGAAATTTTGAGTCAGTAGCTGAGACGTGACAGACTGATGTAGTTAATAGACCACTTTGTCAGAAACCTGGACATCACCACAGAAAAGACCACAGAACTGACAGCTGAAATTATGGGATGCTAGAGAAAAATCTTTCTGACACATTATACAAATTCCTCGTTCTGAAGATGAGCAGGCAGTGCCAATGTCAAAACAACACTAGATTTAATAAAGCCGTTGGAGTAACAGAGTTTGCAGAGAAAGTGAAACTGAGAACAGGGGGGTTTGAAAAAAGAATGGCAAGAGAGAGAGGGAGAGAAGGACGGAAAGAGAGGAGAGAGAGAGAGAGGGCCAGGGGGGCGGGAGGGAGGAGACATGGAGGGAGGGAGAGAGAGCAAGAGGGGAGAGATAGAGGGAGGGAGGCGGAGAGAGAGAAAGAGACAGACAGAAGAGAGAGAGGGAGGGAGGGAAAGAAAGAGCAAGGGACAGTCGGTGAAAGAGAAAACGAAAGAGACGGAGAGAGAGAGAGAGAGAAAGACAGAGAGAAGGGAATGGGGGCGAGAGAGAGAGGGGGAGAGGGAGAGGGAGCGAGAGAGAGAGAGAGAGAGACAGAGAGGGAGAGAGAGAGTGAGGGAGGGAGGGAGAGAGAGAGAGAGAAGCGGAGAGAATGGAAGAAATTTGAGATAAAAAAAACAAACAGTAGGACTGATTACTTCAGCATTCTGATTGTATAAACACAGACTAAGCAAACACCCACTAATGAACTGATTAATTTAGTCATACAGAGTAACTACTGTTGGTGTAGAGTCAGTAACTAACAGTAACATTCTTAGACAGAGAGAGTTGTGTTGAGAAATAAGAGAAAGACAAAAAGAGATAAAGTAGATGGATAGAAAGACTGGCCGGTGGCCACTAGAGTGTAGGCTCAATGGTCATCGTGAATATTCTTAGACAGAATGATGTTCGAAAAGAAGAAAGAGAGAAAGAGACAGAGTAGGTGGTCAGAGTGAGAGAGGCAGACAGACAAACATACAGAGACACAGAAAGAGGGAGCACGTGGTCAGAAAGACTGGCTAGTATTGGTGTAGGCCCAGTGGTCATTGCAAATATTCTTAGACAGACCGAATAATGTTGAGAAAGAAGAAAGAAAAAAGAGAGAGAGAGACACACACACACACACAGAGACACAGAGATAAAGTAGGCGGTCAGACAGGCTGGCCAGTATGGGTGTGGGCCCGGTGGTCATTCTAAAGATTCTTAGACAGACAGACATACTGAGAGACTAGACAGATGGTAGGATAGCGTGAAAGTAAAATGAGAGAGAGAGAGTAGTAGGTGGAAAAAAGACTGCTTAAGGGGGGTGCAGGCTCGCTGGCCATTACAAAAACACTCTCAGATAGACAGAAAAAGTGGGAGGTAAAACATAATTATAGATGAAAGGATAGTGTGAAGGTAGAAAGCTAGAGGGAAAAGTAGTGGACAGAATGACTGACTAAGGGAGATATCATACTAAGCCCCGGTCAGACACTGCCAGATGCTGGCAGACAATGTGCGCCATAAGTTCCAATATTTCCTTAGTAAATCCGGGAACACCCGGACAGACAGAGTCAGCTTCTGCCACTATTTTCTTTGGTGTGTATTTTGCTGGCAGCAAGCGGCTGTGTCTGACCGGGCTCAGTATGATACCTTCCCTAATTGTGAGTGTCATTATACTGTGATACATACTGGTTTGATTCACTTACGTCACCAAAAGTTGTGTCGTTGCCAATGATGCTTTCCACGCCTCCCCCCCCCCCCCACCTCCCAATCCAATTTTGCACGGCCGCTGTCTTTTGGCATGGCGGCTGAGCATGCACATTCACAAAGGTTTGTTTGTTTTTTGGCACGGCTGTTGAGTGCGCGTGCTCTTGAAAGATCGAAACAAATCGTCACCCTACCGTAAGACTGTAGTTACATCAACAATTCGAAAAAGGCTGTTACTTATGAGAGCATGGTATGTTTGCATAGACACCCAAAACTGAGCAATGAACATAACAGTATTTCCTCTATCTAGCCAGAGAGTATGTATGTATAGAGAGGTTTCACTATTGGTCAATCTCATGGAGAGGAAAGTAGGTCCCTGCGGTATACAATATCCGTTTGTGCATTTCCCCGGGGCGGAAGAGCTTACAAACGGTTTTAAATAGTTTCAATCAGCCCAAAAATATGAACACACCACAGTAAACAGATATGCACACTATCTTTGATGAAGGCGGTCTCTTTCAATTCTTCAATTTCTTGTTTACCGCAGCGACTCAATTTCGCGATTTGACGGAAGTGAGATCTCTCTATACACACATAATATTCTCTGATCTAACTTTGTAATCAGGCTGCGCTCCCCTAACAAAAATCCTTTTTGTCGAACTTTTGAGTTCTACCACCTTAAAGGTACGGTGACGACCTGGCCTCGCAACGTCCGACCAAAGAAGAAATAAAACAAAAGATACTAGAATTGACAGGATAAGACAGTTTGTGCTTTTAGCGTGTACAGATTTGGCACCGCAACCTAGCGGCAAACGCGACGAAGTCGTGAAAAGTGCTGTATTTTACAAAGCCAATTAGAGAAAAATATTGAATTTTGTTCACTGTTCAGCTATCGCTATCGGCCTTGATTGACATCACTTATTGTGGAATTATAACCTCAATCGCTGTGGGAAAACTCTGGCTTTTTTTTTTCAGTCGCAGTAGCACTGACACCATTTTGCATCATAAAATGTAGCATTATATCAAGCATTCTTTTTATACTATGCGCCATGGGGCCCGCCCCCGATCAGCGCGCAAATTGTGTTCACGGTTTTTTTTAATGGTGTGAAGAAGACAGTCTCTCATCTTAACGTTTCTAGTATCTTTGGTAAAACTGAAAATTCCGTAGGAGCACAAGTTCTGTGACGCCAAATGACACGAACAGGTTCTTACTCCGGGCGCATACATGCGACTTGTGTGTTGTTGTTCCTGTCGCGTCCCATTTCTTAAAATCTCCGCCAATGAATGAAGATGCCCACACGAAGCAGTGGCGGATCTACCATGAAACTAATGAAGCTTAAGCTTCAGGGCTCCCCAATCCCGGTGTAAATCATGGTGTAAATGCCAGGAGCAGCGAACCTCCCTAAATGAAGACCTCTAATATTAATAATAATAATAATAATAAATGGCATTTATATAGCGCCTAACCCTGTTTCACAGGCTCTAAGCGCTTTACAGAACTTATTTACTACTTTACAAACGCATTCGCTCCCACATTCTAATTGTACATAATATGCACACAATCTCATGTCAACCACAGAGCAGAATGGAGCTGCCTGCGAGGCGCTGAACACACTGCACTGCTTCTTTCTCTCTCCCTGTCTCACTCACTCTCTCTCTCTGTCTCACTCATTCTCTCTCTCTATCTCAGAGCAAATTGTAACGCAGCCTGTTTTGGCGCAGTTCACAACTCACAACAATTCACAACTCACAGCAGTTCACAACTCACATCAGTTCACAACATACAACTCAAATAATATTTGAATATTTATTAATAACAATATATATTTAATAATGAATAATAATAAATTTTATGGTTGCTGGTGGGGGAGGGGGGATGATATGGATAAATTTTAATCTATTGATTTCAATTTTCAATTTTGCCCTGCTCTTTACGATTTCCAACTGCCAAGGTATCTTTAACGTGCGCAACGTGCACACGGGCCCTCCGAATTTTTTCGTCCTTATCCGAGAAGACTAGGTACTCGATCCTACCCCCCAATAGGACCAGGGACTTGAAAATATGAGAAAAATCCAATTTCCAACATGCCTGCACTGCCCGGGTTTTGAACCCGGGACCCTTGGCATGAGAGGCGAGCACCTTGCCTCTAGACCACCTTGTCCCCAGGAGAGGCGCTGAAGAAACCATTTTTGGCGAGTGAATTTTGGATGTTGCTCTATTGTTCCTGGTTGCGAAGGTGCCTCATAACAGTTCAAGCTTCAGGATCCCAAAAATGTAGGTCCGCCACTGTAATGTCACTCGGGCTCTTAACAAGATCAACCTGAACACGAGACTTGTGACATGACAGCAACAGGACAACAAGGCACATATCTAAGCACAGACCAAGATGGGGAAAAAAGATTGGAATCCAAGCAAATCGAAAGGCGCTATGAAGGTGGATAGAGAGAAAGAAACTGACTAAACATTATAAGAACAACACCAAAAAAAAAAAAAAAATCAGTGGAGTCGCAGAAAGGCTTGAAGCAAAGTCAAAATATGGTGAAAAGAAAAAGTTGCATGTAGCAAAGCTTTGCGTAAAGCTGGGTTTTCGTGTGTGCGGAAACGGAAACGGCACTGGAAATGTCAAAAACCCTTCAAGTAATGAAATAGAAAGAATGTTATCAGGTATACGTTTCCATACTCATAGAAACATTCTTTCTTTTAACTACTAGATATATTTACGTGTCCGTTGCCGCTTCCGTTTCCGTACCTATGAAAACACGGCCTAAGAAATAACACAGTATCGTTTACAACTTTTTCTTCTTGCCACATTTTGATAGACAGAAAGTGGGTGAACAGATAGACAGAGAGACAAAAGAAGTCAAAGAGTTCAAAAGTTCCAAACAACGTACTCACGAACGTGCGTGTAGATAATCACGACAAAGACAGAGATGAGCAAGGCCACGCCGATGGTGACGAAGATGATGTTCAGCACACGCTTCAATACTCGGTACTCCTCGGGGTGTGGGCGTAACGCCCTCTCACAGTCCGGCCTCCCGGCTACTCGGTTATCCAATAGCACCATCCAAATACGTCGAAGCACCGCCCTTTTCCCAGAATGCACCGTGGACACACGAGCGTCATTTTCATCCGAGACTATGATTTCAATACCTCGTCCGTCCATACTGCTGCTTGACTGAGGTAGAAGAGGGGCGTTCTCGGGGGCAGGGCTAATTTTGTCTTCACCCGAATGATCACCGGCCGCTTCCAGCGAATCAGGGAACGTGTCAGACGCCACTCCACACAGATTGGCTATCTTCCGAGGTGAACGGGAATTTATTTCGTCGTGTGTTGGTCTGTGATTGGCCAACACTGGCGAAAGAGGCGGGGACTTGACCTTGTCCTTGTCCTGCAGATGGGTGTATGTCACGTTGGAAAATGACACTTGTTTGGCGGGTTGGCGGGTGCGATTGGTTCCCGGTGAGAAACGATAATTTTGATGATAATTTCGATGAAGACACGATGGAGGATAATGAAAATGACCAGGCTGGCCAGACCGAGTCAACAACGCCGCGTCCTCTGTGCAGCTGTCTTCTTGACCGCCTTGTTGGACAGGTGACAGGTCGACAGTCTTAGAACCTTCGCTCGTCGGCAGATATTTACCCTCGTCTTCCAATCCCGATTCCACGCAGTATCCAAAGTTATCCAGTCGAACCAAAGCGTGTTTGGTGGCGCCGACCGTGTCCTCCAGACTTCTTTCAACACCACGAGAAGAAATCACTCCGCCTGTTCGGGTATCAATATTATCACCGGAATTTTTGTTTATTCTACCTATAGTTTCTACATTATTCTTTTCATCTACCGCGCGCGGAACTAATTTCCGTTTATGTTCTAAATTTTTGCCTGTAATATTCCTTTTATCGCCGTCACTCGGTGATGAAGGTCTGCTGTGTTTGGTACTACTGCTACTTATTACTACACTACTATCTACGTAGCTACTGTCGCGCGCGTCCCTACATCTAGAAGTCCTTTGTTTCACCGGCTTTAATGACCTGTCATTACCAACCTGTTCGTGACGTAGGTCACCATAACTACCTGTCTGACACCTGTTACTGCTCGAAATCAGCTGCGGCTGCGTTTGGCCCTGGAAACATTGGCCGCTGATGGTGGTGGGAGCTGAGGGCTGTAAGTTACAAATCTCGCTCCTCGTGGAAACTCCGTGATTACTGCTCAGCGCTCGCTCGGCTGTTGGTGAGTACACTGGCGCTGCAACCACCCGAGTTTCCCCGCGGCCTCTCTCCCCGGTCGTCACCACGGACTTGAATTCCCGCGTCGTGGTGGAGTTGCGGGCCTTGGTATGGACAGATTCACTCTCGCACTCTCTCGTCTCTTTTGTATTATCACTAGAGGGACAAGTGTGACGCTTCACTCGGCGCGCGTTCGTGGGGCTGGAAATGTCTGATGTGCGTTTGTCAGCGGCGGAGCTTTGAGGGGGGCGAGATTCAGAATGCACGTGCTCAGAAACAGCGGACGTAAAACGGCTTTTCGGAAGAGGGGAGGTAATAGGAGTGCTAGAAACAGGGGAGGTAATTGCCTGGCTGGAAGCAAGGGTAGTAATCGCTTTCTTATGCCTCTTGGATATGGTTTGCTTATCAATCCGAGGGGCGACTGTCACCCCAGGGGATGGCAAAGAGTGGCTGAGGTCCTCAAGCGGGGCTGGAGTGGAATCCGAGGGTGGACGGGCAATGGCCAGTCGTGGCTCTGAGACAAATGACAAAGGTGATGACGGACCATTGCTCTCGGCCCTGCGTCTCCGAGCCGCATCGGTCGATAAGACTATTTGAGACGAGCGCTCTTCATTGGAATCCACTGCTTCTCCGCATACGAGCGGTATTCGAGGGTTGCGTGCGAGGGGAATCTTGGAATTGGGGCCAATATTGGAAATATGACTGTTGCCGAGCGCAAATGATGCGGGCCTGGTGGTATTTCTGGCGTCCTCATTCCGACTCGTGACGCTGAATGTTTGATGTGATTGTCGGGAATCGTGTAGTGTTCTGGACTTGGTCTGAATGTCACTGTTGTCTGTTCGCATATCACGCCCAAAATCTAGATGTTCTCTGCTCGACGTGGGAGAATACTGACGATCATCATGCTGGTGGTTATTTGGATGGTTGTCATAATAAGATAGTTCATATTCAGAACGAGCATAGAACTTTCTCGGAGAACTGTTTCCATGTTGTGTAACTGCTTGCGCCACTAAATCTTTACGAGTCACTTCTTGGGGTGTTAACTGACTGCTAATTTGATGTGACTGAGTATGCTGAAAATGTGTGTCCGCATGTGTAAGATGTATGGGCTTGGTCTCCTCTGTAGGCTGAATTGTAAATTTTTCCCCTGATAATGTTGCATTAACGAATGGCTCATGTTGATGTAGTTGTTGCTGATGACGATGTTGGCGTTGATGAGGAGATGGAGAAGAACTGTTATCCTTATAATTATTCAAATGGTGAGTTGTTTCTTTGGAATGTCCAGCCCTGTCATACGAGTATCCAAAATCATCAAAGCGATCAGAACATCGCTGTGTGTCATATGCATCCGTGGGTGTACGAGTAGGAGAATACTTTTGTTTATCAATTTGTTGACGAGCAACTGGACGAGGGCTGACATGTTTCTGATGATGAAATGGCTCAGATACATGTTGAGAATAGCGATGTACAGTCGCCTGGTCCTTTAAGTGGTCTCTTTTCAGATTTGTACTTTCACCTTTGCGAGGTTGTTCGATATCGCTGAAACTGGTTGGCGGACGGTCGTGGTACAAGGAAGGGTTCTCAGGTTGGTGTCGTGGGGTACCCTTACGTTGATCAATGGTTTTGGAAGGACTGATTTCGCGGGCGTGATAAGGGGAATGAAAACCACTCTGGTGGTGAGGACTTGAAGGATGTCTAGAAGAGTAGTAATGTTTAGTCCTCCGCGTTTTGTCTTCATTGTTTTCAATATCAGTGTAACTGTAAGCTTGTTTATGTTCATTCTGATGATGTTGAGAATCATCTCTTGTGGCTGAAATCTTTCCTTTTCTTTTCTCATCATCAGTTTTTTTACTGTCAGCTTCAACACTCCAAATGTCAGTTCTGCCGCAAGAAGCCAAATTATCCTGACCATCAAATTCTGTTCTTTTTCCTCTCCCGGGCGGGAACTTGTGACATTTCCGGTCATGTTTCGCGCGAGCTAAACTGCTCGTGGTCACAGAGCCGGAGTTATCTCCCTGATTAGATTGTGTCCCTTGGGTCTTTCTCGGTGAGCTCCCTTGTTGCTGGGTCCCCATGGGCATTTTGTTGTTATCATCCATAATTCCTCGCCCGTCTTCACCCGCTGTCTTTCTCTCTGCAGTGATTGAAAATGTATTTGAAGTACTCACCTCACTACCTACTTGTGCTTCATGTTTATTCATATCACATGAATTTTTAACTCTTTGGGTTTGACAAATAACACCTCTTATTTTCTCCGGATCTATATTTTGATTAAATGAACTGGGAGGAAATTGTTCACTGGATTTGTCTGACCTATTTTCCAGCTGACCATTAGTAGCGAATGGTAACATTTTCGTATTTGAAACATTTTGGCATTTTTCCTTTTCCACACCAAATTTTCTTCTTTCATCGTTTAACTTCCCGTGTTTTCCCATATAATCTCCTCGATTTTCTGGTGTTTTTTTCCTTACAACACTGACCATTGGCTCCAGAACAGTGGTACTTTGCTTGCTCGCACTCTGGCTATTGTTGCGTGAAGAGTCCATGAAGTATTCATTGCGTAAGCTCTCACTGACCTCCTGGTCTGCCGACCCTGAAGTCTGGTGAGTTTTTGTACACGTGTCTGTGTGACCACCGCTACTTTCAGCGCCATCAACAGACTTCTCCCCCGGGGGGCATTTTTCTGACGATGAAGTTGCGCTGATAGCCTGAACATTCCCCGAGTTGCGCAAGTCCGTAGCGGAATTTGGTTTAGGTTTGTCAATGACAACAAACCGGTTCTGATAGAAAACGACAGTCCGTAACGTTTGTCCTAGGTCAACATGTCCCGGGTTTAAAATACTGGCTTCCGATTTGGTGGTTTTGTCTTCAGGTTTTATCTGAGACTGACCTTCACCATCAACATTTGCCGGGGTTTTCCCTGGGGAACTGGAAATTTCTGAAGAAGACGCAATCGCTTTCGGACTTACGCCACTCGAGGAAGATCTTTTGACATTACCAGGTGACTGTGGAATATGACTATTCAAACCACTCTCAGTAACAGATTTCTGCATAGAAGATTTACGTAACCAGTCCCGTTTTCGAAAGAATTTTCTACCTTTGAGCCTGGAATGTGAACTCTCTGCTTTCAGACTTTGACTCGATTCGGTGAGCTCATTAGCCATTCGATCTGGGTTTTCATCTGACGAAAGTCTTTCTGAAATCTGAGAAGATTTGGCCATTCTGATAGCTGTGTCAGGCCTTGATTTATTCGGCGATCCTGCCAATACCTTTCCATCTACTTTTTCATTTACTATCGCTGTTGTATTTTTCAGATCCAGACGAAGATTGGCTTTCTTTCTCGTTAAGATATCTGAACCTAAAGGAGTTGTGGAACTACAAAATACCTTAGACTTATCTCTTCTGCCAGGATGCCTGTCGCTGATTCCAAATCCAGTGCCCCTCTGCTGAAATGGTCTCAAATGACCCTCGTCACTCGGCTCGCCACCCGACACACGTGTGTCTACACCAGATCGCCCTGATTTTACAGCTTCTGCGTCATGTGATTTACCACGTGCCTCTCTCGCGTGCTTACCAAACCCATCATCCTTTAATCTTCTCATCAACTCTGTTCTACACTCTGCCTTGAATGCTTCATCCTCTTCTGTCTCCTCCTCCTTCTTTGACTTTCTAGCCAAGTTTTTGTTTATCGGAACTCTTCTTCTTTTCTCTATCGCTTGTTTCGTTTCCTTATCTGGGGTACTTGACTCCAACTTTTCAGCCCCCCGACTACGCTTCTTTCGGGAAAACATGTTCCGGATGTGACGAAGTCTTCTTCCTTTGTCTGTTGATTGTTCCGGTTCCTCCGCTTCTTCCGTTTCTGGCTCCGGAATTTGAACGGCCCGTTTTTCACGTACCGACAAAAGGAGATTGACGAGGACCCGCTGAGGTTCTGTAAGTTCCTGAGCGCCCTTATCATCCTTCCTGTCTGTGCTGCTAACGTTATCTTTCAGCGCAATCGGTTGTTGCGTGGACGAAGCCAAAGATTTTGAACAGGTCAGTAAGGATGCGGCCTGGTTATCCACAGCTGCCAGGCGGTTGGACATGACCACTACCGATGTAGAACAAACAGGTCTTAACCTCCAGAGTTAGCACGTTAGCTGAAACTGAAGGAAAAAGGTGCTATTATTTTACAAAGCTGTTATTAAAGAAACATTGTCTCGTTTTATTTTAGGAGGTTCGCTGCCCTTGGCATTTACACCTCACTTTTTCTAGTTTTTCATTTTTCTTGTTGCGGTAGGAAGTAGTTTGTTTTTTTTAAGAATGTTTGCCCGTGGCAGCGGCCTTCTGCGGCCTGCTCTTCACGATTTCCAACTGCCAAGGTATCTTTAACGTGCGCAACGTGCACATGGGCCCTCCCGAGTTTTTCGTCCTTATCCGAGAAGACTGGGTGCTCGATCCTACCTCCCATGTACACCATAAAACAAAAGCAAACAAAAACCAGATTATACTATAAGTTTAAAAATAAATTAATCAGAATAAAATATGTTAGATGAGGAAACAAAGTATTAAAATATACTGTAATATTGAAGCTTCTCTCCCTGGTCATGACTTTGGGGTGTTCCTCTTCTCTCTTTGAACAACTTGACAGTATAGACTTTCCGTGATCAAAAGACATTTTTACTTTACACTGTGTCATAATTTACGCGACCTTAGTTCTTGTTGGTTCCAACTCCACTTCGCACAACTGAGAAATTCGGCGTTAAACGTTTGCCGCTTTAACATTACGATAAACAGTAAGAAAAAATCGGAACTGCGAAACAGCTGGGTAAGTGCCACAACGCATTTTTAAACAAGTTTCAAAGTCTGCATTTGGTTATGCCGCTTCTGCATTCTAAAAGATATCCATTTTTTTCTTTCAGAAAACAGACAGAACAAACAAGAACCAAGGTCGCCTTATCCTCAAGCCGGTTATCGTGTTATTGTGGGCGAGGCTCACCTGTGACATCCTGACCTCATCATTTCGCCAATGAAACATTAGCTCAATGTACTCATGTCTACCTTGAACTCTCAAGAGCCTAAAATACGAAAAAAAGGAAAAGAAAAAGTAGTACATTAAAAAGTTGTACCCAGTCACTTCATCGGTGGAAAACCAACCGAAAGGAAGTTTCACCAACAAGCGCTGGTGCAGCCCAGAGGTATCCTACACTAACAGATTTCTGATGCAGCCTGGCCTTAAGCCTTATCCTCTTCCTGGAGCTAACCCTATCAATAAATGCAAACATCATTCAATCCAGATATTCATTCAATTGACAAAAATACTTGTTTTGTTCACTGCCTGTTGACTAAAATATCCGCTCGGTGCACAATGTCAATTGACCAAACTGTCCGTTCAATTCACCGTTTCTTGTTGTTGTTTTTTTTAAGTGACCGTTCTTTTTTTCCTTGTCATTTGACCTAAATGTGTGTTCTGTTCAGTGTCATTTGAGCAAACTGTCAGTTCATTTCACTGTCACTTCACCGAAATGTCATCTTAGTTCCCTGCCAAGTGACCAAAATGTCACTCTGGCCTAATGTCAGTTGACAAAATTGTCCGTTCAATTCACTGTCAGTTGAACAAAATGCCACCTTAGCTCCTGCCAGTTGACCAAAATGCCACTTAAGTCTACTGCCAGTTGACCTAAATGCCTTTTCAGTTAATGCCAGTTGATCAAAATACCATCTTGGTCTATTGCAGGTGACCAAAATGCCACGTATGTCAACTGGCATTGACCAAAATACCACCTTAGTCTACTGCTAGTTGACCAAAATGCCACTTTTGTCTATTGCAGGTGACCAAAATGGCACTTATGTCTACTGTCAGTTGGCTAAAATGTCACCATAGTCCACTGCCAGTTGACCAAGTGTTCATTCTGGTCGCAGCCAGTTGAGCAAATGTCAGCTCTTTTAAACCAAACCTTCATTCTGTTCACTCCTGTTATGGAGGTGTCTGTTTAGTTCACCGTCAGTTAGCCAGCCTTGGAAACGTGACCGGACGTTACTCAATAAGCCACATACAGTCCGTACTTTGAAACCAAGATGTGTATTGCTATTACCACGACCCCTGCATGTTACCTCTATTATACCAAAGATAATAGATACAATAAGATGAGACAGTACCTTCTTTATACCTCTAAAAAAATCGGACACACACTTTACGCTCTGATCATAAGCGGGGCCCAAGGTGCGCTGCCTGAAATGATGCAATGATAAATTAATGATGCGGATTTGTCACAATGCAACTGAGACTCAAAAAAAAAAAAAACACACACACATACACAAGAAAACAAACACCAAGTTTTCCTACAAGGATTGAAGTTACAACTGCAAAATGATTGGCTACAATCATGGGCCATAGATGAGCCGTCAACAACTTTCAATATTTTCCATATACTGGCTTGTAACATACGGCATTGTTCATGGCTAGGGCGCATTCGCCGCCAGCTGGTGGTGCTAAATCTACCCACGCGGAACGAGCTGGCTGTCTCATCGTATTGTATCTAGTATCTTTGATTATACGCGGCGTCGTTACTATTTCCACGACCAATATCGTTAGCACCTTTCCTATTTCTTACTATCATCACATCGACCGCCATCACTAACTCCATTACCTCGGCTATATCCACCCACGCGTCAGTTTCGTATTTCCTACAACAATTTCCACAATTTCCAATTATCAACACAATTCACCAGCGCCCCCTCCCCCCCCCCCTCTCTCTCCCTACCCTCCAAACACTCCATCCAACCCTCCAAACGCTCCACCCAAAACAGGGAGCTTAGGTATCAAAGAGAATCTATTGATCCCGACACGAGACCAGGCGCTCAATGGGTTAGCTGAGGGTAGGAAGATCAAAAGTTGTGTAACAGATTTATCACCCTTTCCTCGTCTCTAATGAGCCGTGTATATTGATGTAATGAGCAATTTCATTTTTGAGCGAAAAATCTGGGTCAGTATCCAATATGGAGGGGTATTTGCCATATTGTTGTATCCGATATTTTGCCGATTTTGAAGTTTTGTTTTGAAAGTGGTTCTCTCACTCCTAATGTAATTATGTATAAGTGTCATTCCACTCGGTTAATGTTTATGACAGGGGTCTTGATGTTCTAAAAACTCTCACGTGTCATTTTACATGGACCATTAATTTTTTACTATTTTATTAGACACATAGCGCGTATTCATTTTTATGTTTTCCTAGAAGTGCAACTCATTTTGTTGAAAAAAATCATTAAAAAAATTCTCTAATTTATAAGCTTCAAGTGTCACTTTGCATGGACCATTAATTTCTGACTGCTCCATTAGACACAATTAGCCTATATTTTTAAAAATGTTTTTCCAAAAAAAAAACAACTTTCATTTCAATAACTGAAAAGAGTAAGTGGGCTCCCCGGAACCAATCCCCCACACCACCCCCACCCAAATCCCTGAATGTACGCCTCCTCCCCGCCAAAAAAAAAAAAAATACACAAAATAAATTTTCAGAATTTGACCAATTTATTCGGAAATATTTAATTCTCTATTTGTGACATTTAAATTGATGGAGTCACAATCCCCTGGAAAAAAAAAAGGGAAAGGCACAAAATGGCCGTTATGGTGCAGATGGGCCGTGAAACTCAAGCCCAAACTCCGCTGCGCTCCTCATCGTCACAGAGGCAAAGAGTGTTTTACTTGTTCACACGTCATTTTCCGTGGGAAAAAAAAAAGGGCGGAGCGGAGCGGATGCTGTGGACAAGACCCACGAACTCAACAACAGGTTTGTTACATGTAGTAATATGGCATGGAACCTTAGTCAAATATGGCACACATCTAGCTAAAATGCCTTACTGAGGCGAATAATAATAATTGTGGACAATAAAATTGTAAACCAATACCAACATTGAAACTATATCCGGCTCTTTTTGTTTGTTTGTTTGTTTGTTGTTCTTATTGTTGTCTCCACACCCCAAAAAACCCTTCTTTTTTTTTTTTTTCTGGAACGCATGGTCCGAAATAGTCATGTCAATCCCCACAGACACCAGACAAAAGAAGATCCGTAAACTAGTTAAGTGTGGCCAGCGTGCTTCTCTAAAACAAAAGTTCACCACGGACCCAGACTTGCTGGAAGTGAGAATTAGTGGTTTATGCCCAGTTTAAATTTTCATTACATTGGCGAGATATAGAGGGAAGCGAAAGCGAATGAATGGATGAGAGAATGTACTGGTGAGTTATTTTTCTGTCCAAATAGTAATAAAAGTAAAGGCAAGATCATTTTAGTGAATAGATCCGTTTCATATTGATAAATTAAAATTTCTACATTTTGATTCACGGTGCATAGGAATTGAGTGGGGGTGTGCTGTGTTCACGCAATCGAGAGTAAGTTTAGATTGGCAGGGATTATGGATCTTGGTGGAGCGGTGTGCGTGTATGAAGGGCGGGGTCAAAGAGAACTCGCAATTCAGACCCATGTTCTGGTTCATTTTATATTTAAAAGGGGTGGCATGGGCGCTCATACTCACCTTAATCAGCGTTAATCTAAAAACCGTGAAATTAACCCTAAGCTCCTCTTTCTCTCTCTCTCTCTCTCTCTCTCTTTCTATTTCTCTCTCTCTCTCTCTCTCTTTTTCTATTTCTCTCTCTCTCTCTCTCTCTGTCTCTCTCTCACTCTGCCTCTCACCGACTTATCGACTGGCTCACTAAATATTTCTCGTCTCTGTGCCGATAATACATACAACTTCAGCAGGATGGACCGGATGGCTCCCATAATCGTCGGGGGACTCAGACGTCAGTGGGTAACACATGGTAATTATACAGACAAGCAGAACAGCGCCGTGTCTGGTTCTAGTGCATGAATAATTACGTCATCATTTTTTTTTTTTGCTTGTTGTCTGAGTGACTAATTATGCCAAATCACTTTTTAAACTTTTTTGTGTCTTTTTTTTTTCTGCACAGTAAATTTCTCGAAATGTTTTTACGAGTTGCAAGGTAAGGTTACGATTGGCCAGTCTGGCCATAATGACTTCGGCGGCGTAGGTTCTGTAATGGTAGTTGCAAAAATTGGTCACAGGTTGGTAATTAAATAATATAATGTATAATGTATAACACGAGAGCACAGTCTTCACCCGGATTTACAACAACAAAAACAATATACAAATATATATATATAATAATAATATGCTGTTGTTAGTTTTTCCTAATGGATTGTTCTTACAGTGTGTGTTTTTGTGTGTGTGAGCAATGTTCTTACTTGTTGGTAATGTTGTGTGAGCAATGTGCGTGTATGTGATATGCGTTAAAGACGTCTTAGATATTGTATTTGCTGTTGTACTGTTACTGATGGTGTGACAACAAATTTCCTGGAAACAGGATAATTAAGTCATATCTTATCTTATCTTATCTTATCTTATCTTATATACTTTCCTCGGCGACTTGATTGGCATTGTTTTATAGACTGTGACAGTTTCAAGCTGTACTGGAAAGTGTTGACAAACTACACAAAGATGACACCGTCCAACAAAACAGTGGGTAGGACAAGCTAGACATGTTGGATTATAAAACACTGCGCTCAATTTTGAAAATTGTCCTCGCTGCATATAATAAGATTATAAGTATATTCACAGTTTCATTCGTCCGTCGCAAACTATAGTTTTTTAAAGAATGTAGGTGACAACCGCATGTTCGTGTGTAGCGTCGTACGAGCTAACAATGTTGTCTGCAACCCTCGGCGACCCCTCGTGTACTAGTTTTACTTCTTTTTGATGTCTCGTTGTGTGGCGCATTTGTTTCATTGTATATCAATCGAGAATGTACTATACCATTCATGTCGGAGTAGTTACGCTAGGTTGGCCTTACAGTGACGCAATTCTGTGACGTGTCTTAGTGCATGAGTGGCCTTCATGCGTCCCGTATTTTCTGGATTTATATAGTCAAGCCAGATCGTGAACGTACTATCTGGATGGGTATATAAGGATGGCAAGCGAGCGAGTGTGTGTGTGCAAGATCCGGTCTAAGTTTTTACAGGCAGACCTGCGTGCCCTCCCCGTAAATAGGTTGTGAGATATCCAGCGTTCATCTACAGTTATTAAACGTTAGTGTTAATCGTTCATCGGATCCTGTTTTCATTTATTTCTACAACAGTTCGAGACAGTTTCGTTTTTAAAGGGTAGCAGTTCAGATCACCTGGCTCTCCCTATCACAACGTGCTGAAATTTACATCAACTGTTACATCGTGACTGTCTGAAGTTTCTGGGGGGGGGGGGGCAACTCTGCAACTCGCCCGTATCTCGGTTTCATAGTGTGAACATTCTGGCTAAATTTCCCAAACTAGCACCAACTGTTTTTGTTTTTAAAAACCCGGACAAACGTTGTGTTAAGAGTGCTCAATTCAACTAACCGCATAGGGACCGTCCCAAAGCGTACGCTCGCTTTTGGCGATTTGTACCCCCCTCCACCCTTGATCCTGTTGTACGCTTTCTTTATGCTTGGCTTCATTCTACACCATCTCAAAGTCCCTGCGCGCCACCCGTGGGAACTGGCAATATTTTGGTGACGAATGGGACTTCAGAATGAGGCGTACGGATTTTTTCCCAGAAATCTTAATTCCATAGTGTATTTAAACTCAACTGTATGGATAAATTTACTGTTTAGCAACTTTATTCGATCATGGTGGAGCGCCCGTTTTGTTTTCCTTCTTTGTTTGTTCAAATTGAAGTGGGGTAGGGTGAGAAACAAGTACTGTTCTAGCCCTTTTTGTTCAAATTGAAGTGGGGTACGGTGAGAAACACGTACTGTTCTAGCCCTTTTTCTTCAAATTGAAGTGGGGCACGGTGAGAAACACGTACTGTTCTAGCCCTTTTTGTTCAAATTGAAGTGGGGCACGGTGAGAAACACGTACTGTTCTAGCCCTTTTTCTTCAAATTGAAGTGGGGCACGGTGAGAAACACGTACTGTTCTAGCCCTTTTTGTTCAAATTGAAGTGGGGCACGGTGAGAAACACGTACTGTTCTAGCCCTTTTTCTTCAAATTGAAGTGGGGCACGGTGAGAAACACTGTTCTAGCCCTTTTTGTTCAAATTGAAGTGGGGCACGGTGAGAAACACGTACTGTTCTAGCCCTTTTTCTTCAAATTGAAGTGGGGCACGGTGAGAAACACGTACTGTTCTAGCCCTTTTTGTTCAAATTGAAGTGGGGCACGGTGAGAAACACGTACTGTTCTAGCCCTTTTTCTTCAAATTGAAGTGGGGCACGGTGAGAAAGACTGTTCTAGCCCTTTTTGTTCAAATTGAAGTGGGCACGGTGAGAAACACTGTTCTAGCCCTTTTTGTTCAAATTGAAGTGCGCACGGTGAGAAACACTATTCTAGCCCTTTTTGTTCAAATTGAAGTGCGCACGGTGAGAAACACTGTTCTAGCCCCTTTTCGTTCAAATTGAAGTGGGGTACGGTGAGAAACACTGTTCTAGCCCTTTTTTGTTGAAATTGAAATGGGGCACGGTGAGAAACACTGTTCTTGCTCTTTTTGTTCAAATTGAAGTGGGGCACGGTGAGAAACACTGTTCTAGCTCTTTTTGTTCAAACTGAAGTGGGGCACGGTGAGAAACACTGTTCTAGCTCTTTTTGTTCAAATTGAAGTGTGTTAAAAAAGACAAAGGAAATAAATAACCAAACCTTTTAATTCATGGCCGTAATTGAAAAGCGTACGTACGCACGTTCCCCAGAAATCCTTTCCCACTGCGTGTACGCTTTTCCTATCTTCAAGGTCAAACCCCCTCGTTCCTTAGAGTTTACGTACTGTACGGACGGCCCGTATCTCCTTTCCCAACAACTTCACGGTTATTATGACCCAATCAAACATCCCTGACAAAAATGTTTTATTCACTGTCCTATTTTTTACTTAAATGGAATTAAATGTCATTTCTATTCACGTTACCGCACTTTTTTGCCTTCAATATCTAAATGCATCTGCTTTGCCGACCGCTTTTCGCCTGTTTACTATCTGAAAACATGTTACATTCACAAGATCAAAGCTCCTAAGTGGCTTTTAATTGACAGCAGGCAACTCAATTTGCCAGCATCCGGGCCCAGTTCCACGGGTTAAACAAAATCTGCACTTTTCCAGTGTCATTTTGGGAGGAAGGGAGAATAATGGACAGGAATCCTTCAGAATATGAACTCAAGAGGGACGGGGGGAATAGAAAATGGGAGGGGGAAAGTGCATGCTAAAAATCCTTCAAAGAGCTAGAATGAAAATCCTTCTCTAATCTGTAACGATTACTGGAATTTTCTCAACCAACGCGACAAAACTAGCTTTTTGAACTGAAAAGAGTGCATTTCATTTTCAATTTCAGTTTCACCGACATCAGACAAAATGTTCAGATCTGATCTTCTATCTTGTCTATCTTATGTAATAAAAAAAAAAAAACTCGGGATTTTTAACAAGCCCTACCCCCCTCTCAGACAACTCGGATTTGCCTGAAATTTTTCTTGTGCCTTCCTTTCGACTTGCAGAAGGTTTGTTTTTTTTTTAGATCTGAAAACTTTTCATCCTTAGATCTAGAAGGGACAGCAAGCGTTAACTGAACACTTACACCGCGTCTTACACTAATTTTGAACGACTATCTGAAAGGGGCCATAAGGTGGTCTAGAGGCAAGGTGCTCGCCTCTCATGCCAAGGGTCCCGGGTTCAAAACCCGGCCGGTGCAGGCATGTTGGAAGTTTGGGATTTTTCTCATATTTTCGTGTCCCTGATCCTATTGGGGGGTAGGATCGAGTACCTAGTCTTCTCGGATAAGGACGAAAAAATTCGGAGGGCCCGTGTGCACGTTGCGCACGTGCCCGTGTGCACGTTAAAGATACCTTGGCAGTTGGAAATCGAAAAGAGCAGGCCGAACAGGCCGCTGCCCGGGCAAAATTAAATAAAATGCGTCCCTACCATTCCCTCCTCTCCTCCCCCCCCCCCCAAAAAAAACCCCCGCCGACCGGCTCTGCACTGTGGCGACGACGTGCCTGCTCCAGTTATAACTGGGCTGCAATGGCACAAAGGCAAATTTCCCAAATGGGATTAAAGAGTTATACAAATACAAATACAAACACAAATAACTGGTGCAAAATTTGACTTACTTAGTTTTGGAAAAACACTCTTCAAGTTGTAGGAACATTTTTTCTTTTTTTTTTTTGAGTTTGCATTGTGTCGCTCATTTTGCTCCCTTTGTGTTCCTCTCTTTCCGCTGGCTGACTCGAGACGGTTTGGCGCACCCGAACTAGATGAGACTCGTTTCAGACTCACTAGTGCGCAATGTCCCGTTTAAGGCCATAGTCCACGTCTCATACTAAAAACTGAAACAAAACAGGCTTGAGTCAGTGCGTCACCATTTTAAAAAATTTATTAATCAACCCTCTAGCGCTCAGAGTACCATATTTTAAATAGGTCACCTGGAGACAAAATACTATCTTTGATACACTTGCTCTTCCAATTTTATTGACCTAGAGATAATTTGTACGATTACATATTTATATGTTTGCAACAATCTGACTATTTAAAATCAATTCATCATGTTCTTTTCGGAAGTTTTGGGATTGGCAATTTTCATCTAGGCACTAGAAGGTTAATTTATTTTTGACTGGATTCAGGAGGGATTTGAAACAACACACAGTGATATTGGCTAATATAATCAGTACTGTTTTCCTTCAACAGTCGCCATGATATAAAACTTTACACAGTGACTTTTTCACCCATTATGGTCAAAAGTGGGTTGGTTTGCCTAGTGAATTTTTCTGAAAACTTCTGAGTTATGGTTAGGAATGCGTTTGGCTCACTGATCACAATTACCTTTCTATTGACGAAATAACCAACGTAATTTTTTTTTCTGGAACTGGCATGAAAACCGGTTACAAAAAGCTGTATTTTTAATTATAATGAAGCACCGTTATAAAGTGCCAATCTCCACAATATGAAGTCAAGGTGCTTTATCAATGAAATAGTAACATCTCTCTCTCTCTCTCTCTTTCTTTCTTTCGCTCTCTCTCCCCGATCTCCCCCCTCTCTTTCTTTCGCTCTCGCTCCCTCTCTCACTCACACCCACCCACTCACTCTCTCATCTTGCTCTCTCTCTCACTCAGCCACTCACTCTTTCTCCCTCCCTTTCTCTCTCACTCACTCACTTTCTCACCCTCCTGTTCGCTCTCTCTCTCTCTCTCACACACACACTGTCCCTCTCTCACTCACTCTCCCCCCCTCCCCCCCCCCGCCTCTCTGTCTCTCTCTTATTACGTACTTACATATACACATTCATGCTGTACAAAACGTGTGGCTTAAGGGAGACACCGCCAGTCAGCCAATAGCCTCTACCACAACTTTATTAATATTAGACAGAATCATATAATAATGGAGCTTGGGCCCAACTTTGTTCCCGCAAAGGCTTTTTTACTACGCACCGTAGAGAAATGAAACTTGGCACATGTATGTAAAGTGTATCAAGCCTGTACGTGTCGTGCTCACTTTTTCCCGAAACTCTTTACTTTTTCCAGAAATTCAGTTATAATTTTCAGTTATCAATTCATGATTGCGAATACGACGTGATAATGTACTTCCGTCAATTTCGTCATTTCCGTCTCTTACCGGAAATGTAAACTAGAGTTCACGAACTAGCCACGCCAAGAAAACTTTGATACAGAGTATGGTGTTATACAGATGAGATGAGTGCCATTCATTCATACCAAGAAAACTGTGTATAAATATTTAGAGTGTGCTTCAAGATCGGAAGGAAACATTTCATTATAGATCTCGGAGTGTCAGTCATGCCAAGAAAACTTTGTCGAAAGGCTAGATCTAGGCCTCTTACACCTCGAGGGTCGAACTAGAGCTAATGCTCAAAGTAGTCAAAAACGGAAAATGTAATAATAATATAAAAAAACAAAAAAACACGTCATTTTGAACAAGATCTACTGCCGCTCACACATTTCGGATTTGCGTGAAATTTTACATGTGCCTGCAGTTCGACCCGCAAAAGGTTATTTATTAGATTTGGAGTCTTGAAAATGTGGGGGAGTATTTTTTTGAGTTTGAGTTTGGTTTATGCCGCTAATTGACTCCCTCCGATCCTTCATTTTTTACGAACACATGAGCCCATGAAAAATTCTAGGTGCGCACTACTACGCACTGTGTACTACTGTAATACTATCCTATCTATCTATTGATCGCCTATTTTATGTGGATGACCCAAAGTGTCTCGGCATCAATGTCTTTGTGCTGATTCCTTTCGGTCTGGAGTAGTGAGCTTTGCTTTTTCCCATTCAAAGAATGGGGCAGTTACTAGTAATTATAAACAGCTAACAATGGGGTGTAGTGGGAAACTGCAACTCTGTGCAAGAAAAATTCTATATTGTTATATACATGTAGAAGGAATGGGCCAAGTCAGACAACCGAAACAGACATGGCAGGAGAGGGAGGAAGAGGCTACCACGGAAAAACACCATGGTTCATGTACAAAAGAGATAAAGACAGAGATGAATAGATAGAAAGGGCAGTGAAATAGATAGATAGACAGATAGACAGACAGACAGACAGACAGACAGACAGACAGACAGACAGACAGACAGACAGACAGACAGACAGATAGATAGATAGATAGATAGATAGATAGATAGATAGATAGAGGTGAGTGGATGGATGCATGGACGGACCGACGAAAAGACGGATGACGGCCGACGGGCGGATTTCAGCAGAGAGAAAGAGATGGGTCGATGGATAGATAACGTTCTCACCACAATCGTCTTTCCCTTGCATACGTATGTGTGTGCGCACATGGGGGTGTGTGTGTGTGAGAGAAAGAGAGAGAACATAAAATTCACATCGAACTCAGAACAACTACTAAATCAGCTGATAAACATGCCACGTAACACAGACAGGACGGTGGGGATCATGCCGGCTTAGCCCCGGGGTCGTGTGACCTCCATTCATTAGCTTTATAGGTCTACACTAGTCTGGGCCAGATTTCTGCGGCGAGGAAGGCCAAACTATAGTGCGGCCGTGCCAGACAGCGGAGTTTGCCAGTCAATCAGTGCATGAGTCTGGACTCGTTTTCGGCGAAATTACTGTTCCTTTCTCTCTTTCTCTATCTTTCTGTCTCTCTCTCTGTGTCTTTTTATCTCTCTCTCTCTCTCTCTCTCTGTCGCTCTCTCTATCGTCCTTATTCTCCCTGTTTCGCTCTCTCTCCCTCTGCCTCTCTCTCTTTCTAACTACCCCCCTCCTTCCTCTCTTTCTTTCTCTCGTTCTCTACCTTCTTTACTCTCCTGTTTCTCTCTCTCTCTCTCTCTGCCTGTCTGTCTCTCTTTCTAACCACCTCCCTCTCTTTTCTGAGCCCTCTCTCTCTCTCTCTTACTCTTCATGTTTCTCTTCCTCTCTCTCTCTCTCTCTCCCGCCCCATGTCTTCATTGTGGTTGCTTTTTTTGTGTGCGTGTGTGTGTATGTGTGTGTGTATATCCCCTTTCCATATCTTGCTAATCTGCATTCATGTGTGTACTTCTTTCTATACGGCATTATATCAGGGGGCGAGTTTGGCATCAAACGGCCAAATGAACTGAACATTTCAGGCGTGAGGAATCAACCCTCGTCCTGTCCCCATACATCAAATTAACGATCCCAGCTACACTGTCTGTAATAGACAGTTTGTCGCCTTGCGAAACTTTGGAGATACGGATCGGACAGTGAAAATAAAACAGTGGTAAAAACTATGTATGGACATTTTCATGACGTTGGGGGCCGTGTGTGTGTGTGGGGGGGGGGGTGGAACTGAAAAGGGTAGAACTAAATTAATTTATTTACTTATTAATGAGCAAATTGATTTATTTACCTATTTGCCCATTTATTTATTTATTTCTTTGTTTATTTACTTACTCATTTATTTATCTGTTTTAGTGTTTATTTATTTATTTTGATTAGTTATTTATTGGCACGGCTGGCACGTTCAAATCACCTCAGTTCACGCAAAGGCAAATAAATGTATGTATTTCTTGAGGAAACTTAGATCATTTAATGTAGATAAAACACTCATTCAGGTGTTTTATAAATCAACTATCCAGAGTATCATTCTATTTTGGGGAGGAAATGCAAAGGGGCAAGACAAGAACAAAATTAACAATTCTATCATCAAAAAAGCCTACCATCTAACTAACAGTGAATACGTGAACTTTGATGAGTTATCCGTGCATTCGTGCAAACAGAAACTAAAATCAGTTCTAGATGATTGCTCCCACTCCTTGTTCCATCAGATAGTCCGATCCCAAAGAAGTGGAAGAATACTATATTTAAAAACAAACAGAGAGCGCTATAGACGATCTTTTTTTGCCATCCGTAATTCGAAGTAGCAGTGTTTCCTGATGTAGTAGTATGCTGTTGTTAGTTTTTCCTAATGGATTGTTCTTACAGTGTGTATGTGTGGGCAATGTTCTTACTTGTGGGTAATGTTGTGTGAGCAATGTGCGTGTGTGCGGTGTGCGTTAAAGACTTGTAGGTCTTAGATACTGTATTTGCTGTTGTACTGTTACTGAATGCTCGTGACAACAAATTTCCTGGAAATGATAACGTTATATCTTATCTCATCTTATCTTATCTTGATTCGTTGTTTGTCAGCACATTATCTGCCTGTAGGCCTATCCTTTTTTTTTTTCAATATGAGACTCTATTATATCACTGCAAGTACATCATCAAAGGCGACAGTGCCAAAAACAGTCCCACCTACAACAGCGGTAATGTAAAGACAAACTGAGCACAGTGCCTATGTCACTTACACACAGCTGTGCCAGGCACTACGCAGTCGAGATGGCGGGCAAAGCTGTATCGGATTGGTCAAAGGGACACAATCCAGTCATTTTGTTTGCGTCACTCGACTGAACAATACTGCACTAGATTAACCCTACGGTCGCGTGTAACGTTTGGGATATGAACAGCGTGTTAGGTAAAAAAGTAATTCCAATAAATTAAACAAAAAGGGCGTTGCGTATCGTATTCTCAACATTATGCTGGATTTCTCTTTTGCCTGCCTGCCTGCCTGCCTGCCTGCCTGCCTGTCTGTCTGTCTATTATTTTATTTCTGTTCGAGCACGACCTATTTATCTATCTATCTATCTATCTATCTATCTATCTATCTATCTATCTATCTATCGATCGATCGATCGATCGATCGATCGATCGATCGATCTATCTATCTGTCTATCTATCTATCTGTCTATCGATCTATCTATCTATCTATCTATCTATCTATCTATCTATCTATCTATCTATCTATCTATCTATCTGTCAATCTATCTATCTATTATCTATCTATCTATCTACCCACCTACCTACCTACCTACCGACCTATCTATCATCTATCTATCTATCTATCTATCTATCTATCTATCTATCTATCTATCTATCTATCTATCTATCTATCTATCTATCTATCTACATATCTATCTATCTGTGTTCCAAAGCGATTCGCTCTTAGTGATCAGTATCCTGCATTTCTTCCAAGACGGCTGAGAAAAGGAAGCAAAGCAAACAAATAGGATTAGGAATAAACAAACAAAAACAGTCTGTAGAACAGCCGCAATTCCTAGTCGTGCCCTAATCTTTATTTGTATGATCTCCTTTGATTCAGTATTGACTGCACGCATCGAGGCAAATGCCAGTTTCTGTTTAATGTTGTTGTTGCTTCTGCTGCTGCTGCAGATGTCGCAATTTTATTGTTATGGCGGCCACAGTTATTGTTATTGACGAGCCAGGAGTGACGCAGTATATCGCTAGCGTCGTCGGCCAATAATGGGGGTATTTCGTGATACGCCGCATTAAATCGGCTTGACTCGTGTGACGGCGAAGGACAGCATTTGGCCACATCGCTGGAGAAAATCTGGCAATGCTGAACAGTTTGAGTTTGTTTTGTTTTTCTTCTTCTTCCCGCCGTGTTCAAATAATTGTTGGTCTTGCAGTGTGTTTACAAGCTGGCATACATTAATTAAAGACTCCACGAACACCAGCAATAAATTTTATTAGCGAGTATATAAAAATACAAGAAAGTCCCTTTGTTACCTACAGGCTCGAAAACTGCTGAACCGATCGTTCTGAAATTGGCATGAGGATGTGAAATAGTGTTGGGGACCTAATATGCTATTATAAGAGCACAAAATTAGGCACCACCAAGGAATATGCGTACCGTAAATAATTGAACTCTTAGCTCGTGAGAGGGTTGAGGCGACATGATTGCGGATGGATGAATGGATGGATGGATCGATGGAGGGGGGGTTGGATGGATGGATCGATGGAGGGGGGGGGGGTTGGATGGATGGATGGATCGATGGAGGGGGGGGGAGGTTGGATGGATGGATGGATCGATGGAGGGGGGGGGGTTGGATGGATGGATGGGCTGTCGAGCGGATGGATGGATGGGCGGGCGGGCGAGTGAGCGGACGGACGGATGGATGAATGGATGGATGGATGGACGGACGGATCCATGGGTGGATGGATGCATGGTCGATGGATGAACGAAAGGCTCGGTGAGTACTGAATCTTGCCATGGAATTATCGTCTGTTGAATCTGCTAGGCTTTGCAAACTGCAAGTTTCACACTACTAAATCATTCAACTCACGTTCACACTATGAATGGGTTCACTAGCAACATAATCAATATGAATTTAACAAATTAAAATTACAGTACTCTGAAGACTAACTCATTGCAGGAGACAAAAATTATATGGGAGGTTGGCAAACCAGAATGTTTTATGTCAAAAATAGCCAAAATGTGAAAAACGAGTTTGAAATTTGTCACCATATTGAAAATTCAAATAATTACAATAATTTCAACACGGTCACACGAACAGTTTTAATTGGTTTATGAGACTAAGTCACGCACCTTGTGTCTTGGATATCTACAGGCATTTAAAAGCAATGAATAAAATTGGACACCACAGTTGATTGATAACCCTCGATATAATTATCACACATGGAAGATTAAAAAATAGTGCCAAATGTTAATAGTATTAATAGTAATCATTTCAAAGCAAGAGGAGATCCCTGAAGAGGCTGGTCGTCATGACAACGCGTGACAAAACCCGCCAAATCGAGCTGATGCACTGAACTTTGCACGAGTTGCTGAGGACAGCAGGGGAGGCCTCGGTGCAGTTCTTATAACATATGCAAGAATTCACACAAACAGAACACATGAAAACAGCGATGATACCTGGTCCACTGAACTTGATAGAAACACAATGAAAGGCAAATAAAGATATCCTGCACAAAAACAATATGCAAAATTAGTATGGCTTTAAGGGAAAAAACAACAAAAAATCTTACCTTAAAATATGTGTACACAGAAAGAGGGAGAGAGAGAAAGAGAACGAGAGATTTGAGTTTAAGTCTGGGTTTAACGGCACGTGGGCACGACAACGACCACTTTGCGCTTCTCACGGTTTTCTCGTCACCTCACTTTGTCACGAAACTTTAAAAAGTCTATAAAAAGTCTGGCACGACACTTTCAGTGACGCAACGTGAATGTTTTGTTAGTGTGTAGTGTTCTCTTCGGGACTTCATCGAGTTTAATGAAGTAGTTTTGGCTTATTTTTATTTGGCTCTAGAAATCATCGGGATAACCAACTGGCTGTCTAACTGATTGGATAGTCGGATGGATGGATGGATGGATGGATTGGCGAACGGATGGCTGAATGGACGTACGGATGGGTGGATGGGTGAGCGGTGGTAGAAGGATAGGTGGATTGTAGAAAGTTGGATGGATGGGTCGGTGGATGGATGGATGGATGGATTGGCGAACGGATGGATGAATGGACGTACGGATGGGTGGATGGGTGAGCGTTGGTAGAAGGATAGGTGGATTGTAGAAAGTTGGATGGATGGGTCGGTGGATGGATGGATGGATGGGTGGATGGGTGGATGAATAGACGGACGGACGGACGAACAGGCGGAAGGATGGATGGATGGATGGATGGTAGATCAATGGATGGACGGACGGACGGACGGACAAATGGATGGCGGGATGATGGGTGGATGGATGGATGGGTGGACGGATGGATCGATGGATGGATGGGTGGATGGATGGATAGACAGACACATGGATGAATATATTAGACTGACTGCTGGACTGGTTGGTTGGTTGGCCCGTGGGCAGGCCGGTTGTTTGGTTAGTTGGTTGGTTCATTGGCTAGTTGGCTGTTTGACTGGCTGACTGGCCGTTTCGTTGGATAATTGGTTGGTTGGTTGGCTGGCATTAGTTGGTTACAAAAATTTCAAACACGCCACAAGGCGCCGAATACCACACATGTTTACGGCACATCATGTCTGTCGGTCTTACAGTGAAAGTCAAACCTTACATCACTTTAGTTTCTCATTGCCCCCACCCCCCTCCAAAGTCCCCAGCGACCTTTTAAGAAAGCAGCTATTGATACATTTTTAAACACTACATTGTCAGACTTCGCTCTGAAATATTAATGAGGGAGATGGACGATGGCATTAGATATGGTTCGCTGTACAGGGAAATCGATCTATCCGTACATAACAATACACTTGGTCCATTCTGATTGGCACCTACCCATTAGCTTGCACACGCCTGTGACGCTGTTACGTGAACAGATGTCCTTACGACTTTTTTTGTGAACAGCTTTCAAAAGAGTCCGAAATATCGGTTTCTCCAACACTTTCTCAAATTTTTATATACACACGTATATTAATACGGAAAAAAGCATCCTCTAAGCTGTGTTTTCATGTGTGCGGAAACGGCAACTGAAACGTCAGAAACTTCCAAGTAGTGAAATGGAACGAATTATTTTCATGTGTAAGGAAACACCATTTCCGTGTACATGAAAACGCTTGTTCTTTTTGCTACTGATAGAGTTTTGCCGTTTCTGTTTCCACACATATGAAAATACAGCTTAAAGCTGGGTTCTCATGTGTACGGAAACGGAAACGGCTAAAAATCCATCATATAGTAAAAAGAAGGAGTGTTTCCATGTGTACGGAAACGGCGTGCGGAAACATTCTTTCTATTTCACTGTTCGAGGGGTTTTCGACGTCTTCGTTGCCGTTGCCGTTTCCGTGTACATGAGATCCCACCTTTAAACTGTGTTTTCATGTGTACAGAAACGGCACGTCAAAAACAAAAAGGAGTGTTTCTATGTGTACGGAAACAGACGGAAACGGCGTTTCCATACACAAGAAAACGTTCTGTTTCGCTACTTGAAGAGTTTCTTAACGTTTCCGTTGCCGTTTCTGTTTCAGTACACGTGAAAACCCAGCTTCAGTATTTTTTAATTGTCTACTACAATATTCTAGATACTGGTTGTTCTGACTTTAATGTACTTTATGGTTATGGTTATGATTAACCATAAAATATTGAAGTGGGAATACTTATGGCACGCTATCGGGCTACGGTGATATGAAAACAAAAAGGTACAGAAGGTTGTTTCTGCCCTGCCCGCAAATTCACCTCAACAAGACACTTTAGCTAGATGTGTGCAATATTTCACTAAGGTTCCTTACCATGTCACTTCGTGTTTGCCTGTTATTGCGTGATGATATATGTTTGTGTAATGATGAGTAAGATGTGTGTACTATGTATGTGCCCTTAAACGCTCTGTGAATGAGAATTTCCCTCATGGGACAATAAAGTGATTCTTATCTTTTCTGAGCAACTGTTGAAGAAACCACTATTCCTGGTGCGTTTTGAAAGCAGTTCATATAGGGACACACAGAGACATCTATTCACGTAAGGGCACCATAGACCTGTGTATGTTAATGGGCGACTGCCAATTAAAATGGACTTACGTAATATTATGTACGTAGTGGTCGATTTTCCGTAATGGGAACAATGCCTAATGCCATCGTCCACCTCGGTCATTAATACTTCAGGGCAAAGTCTGACAATGTAGTGTTAAAAAATGCATCAAAAGCTGCTTTCTTTAACAGGTCGCTGGGGACCTGAAAGGCAACGTGTAACGTGGTGTAAAATTTCTGTTTGGTCGTTATTGTACGATATGGAGACACGATATACGATAAACATCTGATATTCCACGCCTTGTGCCCTGTCTGAAATAATTGCAACTAACTAACTAACGCCAGCCAGGCAGAAAACCAACAAACCAATCAGCCAACCAGCCAACTGACAATTCAAACAGCTAGTCAACCGAGCAAACTAGCAAGCCACCCAACCAATCAATCAGCCAACATATAAACCTGCTGGCCAGCCAGCCAACCAACCAGCCAACCATTCAGCCAGCCGGCCAGCCAATCAACAAAGCAATCGACTAGCCAGCCAACCAAGTATCAACAAGCCAGCTAACCAAACAACTACACTGTCTGTCACCTAACTGACCAGTCAGTTAACATTTATTAGCCAACCAGCCAGTCAACAAGTGAGCCAGCAAACAAACTACCCCAATCAACGAGCCAGCCAGCCAGCCAACTCAACCAGCCAACCAACCAATCAAAACCAACTAGCCAGTCAGTCCGCAGGCTAACAAGCCAGCCAAGCAGCCAAGCAACCAACCATTCACCCACCCACCCGAGTAATTAACTAATCGGCCAATATACCAACACTAATTCTCAAACAACGTCCTGTCAAGCACGCCCTCGTTAACTTTGCCCCCCCCCCTTCCCCCTTTCCCTCCTCTGTGCCCTTACGCGATGCTATAGACCTTACCAGACAAGGACTGTGACCACACACAGCTGCTCACCGAAGCAATGTAAATCATTACGTAACAACAGGCTGACTGATGTGAATCTATCCATCCATCCATCTATCCATCCACCTACCCATCCATCCACGTACCCATCCATCCATCCACCTACCCATCCATCCATCCATCATTCCAACTATCTATCTATCTATCTATCTGTCTGTCTGTCTGTCTGTCTGTCTGTCTGTCTGTCTGTCTGTCTGTCTGTCTATCTGTCTATCTATCTATCTATCTATCTATCTATCTATCTATCTATCTATCTATTCTTTAGCAAAGGTACACACTTACAGTACTTGCTCCCATACTTATCTTTATTTTCTTATCCATCCCATCCTCCCCTCCCCCCTCTCTCTCTTTCTGTGCTTGTATATGACTGTGTCTATCTCACTTCATTAGACTCCAGTTTTTTCCCTCTCTATCTCTCTTTCCGCCCACTTTCCTAAATTAAATTATAGTGAACGACGCCCATGGGTATTATTAGTTCATTACTCCCACCACAACCCCTTCCCCTTTTTTCTCCTATATATATATTCCATCACCAGTCCATTCCTTTCACAATGCTCAATTATACGAAAATGCCGAATACGTTTCTGGACGAGGAGAAACTATAAACAGGTCATATTTCATGGCGTCACATGTCCCCAGAGACGATAACTTTACAGCTCTAAAAAGCATACTTGAACTCATCCTTGAACTGTCACGATTGCATTGCAATGTATCTGTAGCTGAAATTGAAAATGTGGCAAACCTAGGGTAAAAAAACCTTCTACGCAATGCCCGGCACGGCAAGAAAATTACGCAATAAATTATTAAATTGCAAAATACCAGTCCTGAAAACGAAAGAAATTAATTCTGTCGGAATTTATTCCAGTGTCTAAATTTCAGGGGAATCAAACATAAAGGATTTTTTTTTTTTTTGGCTTCGAATTTACTGCACTGTTTTCTTGTTATTTTGAGCGATTTTAACGCCCATATTTTAATGTTTGTGCCAAGCCTACTTGCTTTCCATTGGTTTTCTGTTATTTTAGTGTTTTTTTGTAGTTTCTTTGGGAGAAATTATTTGTATGATTTAATTTTTTTTGTACATTGAAAGAAACTAAAAAGAAAAGAAAAGAACCCATTCGGCCATTCACTGTTTCCGTACCTTTTTGCCTGGGACAATGTATAGATTTATTTATAATAATGTACAATGAAATGTACGTTGCTTGATAAATGCCACCAACAATCAGCGTTCTTCAATTCCCGCCCCCCCCCCACCACCACGTACCCACCCTCATCTTTTCCCCACCTTTATCTGTGTTAACTTACTATATGCATGAACATTTCACGGGGTGGGGGGGAGGGGGAACCATATAGAGCTCGGAACGGCATCGTCAGATGCTGGCAGAGACAAGAAGTACACACCTTAAGTTTCTTGTACTTTTTTAGTAAATCCGGGAAGACACTATCATACAAAGCGAGGTCAGACACAGTCAGCTGCTGGCAGACAAGAACTGCACACCATAATTAAAAATTTCTTACATTTTCTTAGTAAATCCGGGAAGACCCTATCACACAAAGCCCGGTCAGACACAGTCAGCTTCTGTCACTATTTCCTGGATGTATATATATTTTGCTGGCAGCAACTTACTGGCGGTGACGTTACGGGCTCAGTATGAGTTCCCCCTAGAGATCGACATTCATATTCAAACAGTGAAAAAAATTCCGTTTTCAGACCACACCCGGAGAAATACATCAGGGTGAAAAATATGACTATGGTAGGTTTAAGTGATGAGCTGGAAGCCTGAGAAACAGAGGGACGTTTCGCGACCTTAGACCTTTTTTGTTCTACCTCCATTTTCTGGAGAGAAAAAAACCTGAAGATCTTTTAGTATGTAAAAGAGGTATAACAAATGCACACTTTGACACTTGTTTAGAATGCGTTGTGGTACTTATCAAGCTGTTTCACAGTTCCCATTTATTGTAACTCCTTATCATTGTACTAAAGAAGCAAATGTTTAACGCTGAATTTCTCAGTTGTGCAAAAATTGGAGTTGGGACAAACAAGGCCTGAACTCGTGGTTTACTAACTGATATAACTTCGTAATTGTGGTGAAGATGACGGGGATGATGATTTATGTCGTAGGAGATTATGACATCCGGCGTCTCTGTTGTTGTTATTTTAAATATTACTAGCTGAACGAATGACACAGCGTAGGCAGGAAGTGGCGGCGTCTTAAGCTCATGTGTTCGTTGGGAAAAAAACAGATTGGGGACACAATGAAACAGACACAATGAAAGCTGGAAAAAAAAAAAAAAACTCTCCCCCCACCATTTCGAGTCTCCAAAGAACCCCCTGGAGGTTGAAAGAAAAACACTTTCAAAATTTCACGCCAGTCTGAGTTGTACGGGCGACGGTAGGGCTTGTTAAAAATCCCACTAGGCCTAGGTTCTTTTTTTATATTATGTACATGTATGTAGATTGTCTTTACCAACAGTACTAGTATCCATCTGAATTTTCCCTGACTACTATCTAGTGCATCTTCTTTGAAGCGCATATTCAGCCTGGTGACCAAGGCGAGTATCTCACCTACGACAGCAGCAACTTGCGCACATAAACACGCTTATTAGGTTGGTGACGCGCGGAATCAAATCTGTTTCGTGTCTATTTTGACTCAGTGCGCAAGGTCTCCCTTTCAACCTGCTGACTCGAAACAGTTTTGACGCGCCCGAAATTTGAAATCTGAGTTTTGAAGAATGTACGTCGACACGGTAACAGCCATGTTGAGATAGGAAGACGCAAGATCTTACATGGAATCTAGCAGAATGATAGGACAGATGGCCAACCTACCAGAAGCGCCACCAACCACCAGCGACGGGCCTGAACTATTGAGATAGACTTGCTTCAATTTTGCCAGTGCGTGGGCCCCCTTTTAAGTCCATAAGGCCTGTTTACACTGGTGGGCTTTAGGTATAAACAAAAAAAAAAAAAGGAATTGGGGACAGTGGGAGAAGAACTTTCCTGGATATCCGATTTCCCTCTCAATACGCTGTTTCTTCACACTAGTCCATTGTATGAATGAGAAGTGATGCGCATCATTTGTTTTGATCATGTGACTGAAGATGGACGCTCGCGTGGCGGCCGGTGGCCTCTAACTCGTCCAGCGAAGGAATTTTTCGGTTCACCTTTTCAATGTATAAATGTGAAATTAATCTGATCTTTCAAGGTTTTTATCACTCACTATTATTCCAATGGCTTTGGTCCTCACATGCTTGTTCTGATACAAGGGCGATTCAGTGTCCAATGGACAACTTTCGCCTTCAAAAGTGTTTCTGTGAAAGTTTCTTCGATAGTTCCACCGAACGCCATTTACACCGAAAAAGTAAATCACGTGACGCACCACCTTTCCGAAGTCGGAATGAATATAGGAACTGTCCTATTCCAGTTTTTCAGGGGGAAATCGGAAAGGAAATAGGAAAGGGTCGGATTCCATTCGGATTTCGGAACAATGTAAATGCAACAGGCCTTCCGCTAGATTTCCTTTCCTTTTTTTCTACTAATAAAGCCTACCAGTGTAAACAGGCCTCTAGTTCACAAATCACACTAAAAACCGACACAAAACAGATTTGATTCAGTGTGCCACCAGCCTCATATTATAATGGGGACAAGGTGGTCTAGAGGCAAGGTGCTCGCCTCTCATGCCAAGGGTCCCGGGTTCAAAACCCGGCCGGTGCAGGCATGTTGGAAGTTTGGGATTTTTCTCATATTTTCATGTCCCTGATCCTATTCGGGGGTAGGCTCGAGTACCTAATCTTCTCGGATAAGGACGATAAAATTCCGAAGGCTCGTGTGCACGTTGCGCACGTTAAAGATATCTTGGCAGTTGGAAATCGAAAAGAGCAGGCCAAACAGGCCACTCCTCCCCACCTCCCTCCCCATCTCCCACCCCCCCCCCCTCAAAAAAACGCCTACCGGCGCTGCACTGTGGGGACGACCTGCCTGCTCCAGTTGTAACTGTGTGCAATGACACAAAGGCAAATTTCCCCATTGGGATTAAAGTAGTATACAAATACAAATACAAAATACAAATAGTGACACCAAGACAGACAAGCAAGCAGGCACAATAAACGTTTAGACAAATAGCAGGACAGAAAAATTCACTCAAAACTCACAGAAAACACATGCCGTGTGGTCGCAGACATCTTGTTTACCTTTCCCGGATGTAGTTTCTAACAGGCCAAGAAACTGCCTTTCCGCAGTCCGTAAAACAAAAACCGTTTTTACCGGTGGTACGGGCAAAACGTTGCCTGGCGTTCCTACCGGTATAGCGGTGCTACGGTCTCAAAGGATTTAAGATGGATATGGGTTAGCAGACAGTAAGACAAGGCAGTCAGCAGACTAAGAACTTCGACGTCAAGTGTTTGCGCCTTTAGTAGTACTAGCTGAGTTACCCGGCCCTGCCCGGGAGAAATATCTTTATTAAATTATCTACATCTAGGACACAAAGTAAAGTTCCTTCTACAGACAAAGAAATTCAATGACAGAATCAGTATCGACTCGAATTCCGTGCCAACTCTGGAGTTTGTTTACCCTTTTTCGCTAAATTTTACAGGCGGTCAATATTTTCGTTAATCCACAATTTGCTTCCTTCAGCGAATGAACGATGAGGGAAACTGCGTCACGATACTAAAAATAGATCATAATAGCGTGTCCCTGTTCTAAAAGCATGGCGTCGGAAGTGTTTGTTGCGAATTTTACGTGTGAATTATGCAAAATGAACAAATCACCCAGTGTTTGCAGCATTTTCACATTATGCCCTTACATCACAATCAGTCGAGTTATAGGCGATGAAAATGCTTCCAGAGTTTTGGAGCCCTCCCAAAAAGGGCCTTTGAGGGGAGAACTTTCACCCTTAGCTCCATTATGTTTTCGTTAGGGGACCGTAGTATTTTACATGGTGAGCCACAGATGAGCAGAGGGCAAAACTCCGCATTTTCTCTATTGGGCTTTGTAATTAGGATACGGTCCCGGAACAACTCCATTACGATAACTAATTATAATAAATTGCAACTGTGAAACAACTTGATAAGTGTCACAAAGCATTTTAAACTTGAAGTGTCAATGTGTGCCTATTATGTTATACCTCTTCTACATACTAAAAGATCTCCAAATTTTCAGTAAATGGAGACAGAGGAAACCAGACCTATGGTCGCGAGATGGCTAGGCAGCCATACAGACACACACACTGACGGATGGATAGACAGACCAAGACAAAGATGCAGGGTGACGGTGATTCAGACGCACAGAAACGCAGATCTATACACAACTAGGCCAGAAGACAAGCATGCGCACTGACCTTGAAGATTTCCACTGCCAGAAAACCCCACCCCACCAATTTCACCCCAAACTCCCTTGAGGTCATCCATAAAGTAGGTACACACCATTTTCTCCATTTTTTACCCCCGGGCCCCCCCCCCTTATTTTTTCTTCTCAAAGGTTTGCAAATCCGACACTTGGCCCCACCCCCTTCCCCCCCCCCTCGCCCGTTGCACAAGCGCACGGCCATTAGAATGGTGAATGTCCATGACAAGATCCTGATGCTTGAAAAATTGAAATGGCATTTTACCTGGACTGTCTGACTGTTTCATTAGAGATATGATTTTTTTTTTTTCCACCAAAATCTAACAACTTAATTTTGCTGACAGAAAGGTAAAGACAACCTAATTTTTTTTAATAGAGCCTACACTCACATTCATTACCATACTTCAAAAAATAAAAAGCGTACGTGCGCGCCCCAGATCTCCCCTCTATCTCCGCCCCCCCCCCCTCCCCTCCCCATGGAGGTTTTTGTAAACTGGAGGCACCCCCCCCCCTCCCAAGCTTCCACATCCGAGAGTACCTACTGTGTGATGGTCCCTTTTTATGTTTCCCTTTCCCCCAAAAAGCTCAGGGCCAGCAAGGTTAGCTCATGAAACCACAAGAGTTAACCTGACAAGACGTCTCTATTCCGGGAACTATTGACGTGACGTCTTGGCGCGCCACAAATTTTCTGTGACAGCTGCTCTGGATTTTGGACTTCTTTGGTATAGACTGTTCAGTGCCGGATTTACCATTAGGCTGTGTAGGCTGAAGCCTAGGGCCTCAAAATCTAAGAGGGGGGAGGGTCGCCACCCCGTGCAATTTGCATAATATTTTGTGACACGGGTAGCCTTTTCTTGTATAATTTTATTATAAAATGCACTTTAGTTTCTTTTATAATTTTCCTAGCCTATGTCCTTTCGTATTTGAAACACCCATCATTATCATCATTGGCGTTACTCGAATTATTTGAAACATTTTCGTCTTCTTCTAGGAGTGAAAGTGGGAGATCGGGAGGGGCCTCACAGCTAGAATAGCTTTGGGCCTGTGTTCATCTAAATCCGGCTCTGGGTCTGTTCAGAAATGTGTGCCAGTCTTCGAAAAAGCCAAAACTGTGCAGCTCTTTGTCTGAATTTACTGACAGTTGGTATGTGGACAGCCGGGCTCCGTGACCTTAATAAATATTTCTATTTGGTCTTTGAAAACTGATCTTTATACTTCGGTCGTTGCTACTCTGCTACTTATTAACTTCTTCTCTCAGGATAGAAATATAAGAAATTTTACAAACATAAGCAATGTACTAATGCCAAACTTGAACACTAAATATGGGACCCCAAAGAAAGACTGAAACATGCGAACTGGGGTACCTTCGAAGAGCAGCCAATGAGACCAGAAGAGACAAAATTAGAAAGCAAGACATTAGAGGAATGATAGTGACGGAACCTGTAACAGATTACATACACAGACAGTAGATCAAATTGTTTGGACAATGATTAGAATGACCAGCCAGCAGTCCGTGCATATACCACTATAACCTCCGGATGTAGCCAGAGGAAGGCCAAGAAAACAATGGATAGAAGGAGTGACGGAGATTCTTAAGAAACATAACCTCACTCTCACGCACCTGGCTGTGGACCAACGCTTTAATCTTCCCGCGACGCTTCCCGGCAAGAACGGAAGGGAAAATTAAACTAAACAAATCTAAAAGTCACCATTTCGTTAAAACAAATGCACACCTCGGCTCAGGGCAAAATAAACTATTTAAAGGACAGTAATTGACGTTTCTGTTCCAAGTCAGCAATATTGCGTACCGAAGTGACACGAACTAGCAATAGCGGAATTACCGTAAAATTCGCTTTTTTTTTTAAAATTACCTTATGGATTTGCCGATCGGAGAAACCTTATAGTCATGGAAAATATAAGATTGTATGCAAAAAATTACTTCAATACAGCAATCGGTTCTCAAGAAAACTGCAAGAGACTGAGGGCCGGAGTTTCTAAACGTACTATGGAAATAGGTTTCTTTAAATGTCCAGTTTGCTGTGTACAGCACAGCAGGTGTACCAGAATCTCACGGTCATCATTCCAGTTCCTGTCACGGTGTTGACAATGTTAATTATGTCAATGAATATCATCATTATCACTAGTTTTTGACGTCCCTACTCCAAGCGTCCAGAACTGAAGACTAGAGTCTAACTCAAGGCATGTAAGTTTTTCCCAACGTCTTGAAACCGCATAGTCATTCTAATGAAAAATAAGCCCGATTTCCTTACTTCTGGCACTGATGGCTACATTCAAATGCAACAGGTGCGAAATTGCCTGGAATTGAACCACCTGGAAAACAAACCGAAGACTTTCACCAATTTCCCAACGCTCTACCAACTGAGTTCTTGTGCAGCCGGTGGAACAGGGCCATTTTTTTTATTTAAACATATTCCATTGTTCCCATCTCTCTCTTTCTCTCTCTCTCTCTCTCTCTCTCTCTCACAACAACAACAACAACAGCAACAACACAAACACACACATTCATTTACACGAAGGCTTTGAATACTGTTTTGTCTTGCCAAGCAAGGCATTCCCTTTGATCCGCTCAGACCATAGCGAATATTACAATTTTGCACTGAGGAAGATTTCCATGGTGCACCCTGTAACGCAATGACCTTTTGCTGAATACATGTAACTGAAGCTCAGATCTATCTTTGATTCTCTTGTCACCTTCCTCGTTATTTGGTTTTAATCCCCACCCTCCTTTTTTTTTCCACCGTGCCAGCTCATCCATAGACTCACATGACCAGCCAGAGCGTGCCTGTGCATAGAAATTGTTACATGCACATGACAGTGCGTGCCAGAAATGAGTAAGACCTCCTAGCACATTCTGCCCAGGGACGATGATTCACATACATCCTGCAAGGCGGGTAATCATTGGCTAATTGCCGGATCCAGTCGCAGATCATGTCGGACAGCTATCACTCAAACCATTCTGTGTAATTTACGAGCGATATTTCCAATATTGTTGTATGTGACATTTTGCCGATTTTGAGGTTTTGTCATGAAAGTGGTTCTCTCACTCTTAATTTCATTATGTATAAATGCCATTACAATCGGTAAAAAACCTGTTGGAGATAAAAAAAATAAATAAATATGTGTTTGTGATGTAACGTTTTTTGCGTTTTAGCCCTTTTGCCGGCCTCATTTCCCAGAAAAGGTAAAAATGCACATACAACAATTATGGCAAATACCCTACGGATCTGTCAAGCTCATTAACAGATCCCCCCCCCCCCTCCCCAGCCACTCATATACCCTCAAACAAATTAACCAACACATTTCCTCCCCCCCCCCCCCCCAAAAAAAAAATACACCCACATGCCTGTAGCAATCCAGAAATCAGACCAATAAACAAAGACAGAAATAGAACGGCCATAATCCAATGAAAGAAAGAGCAGTCAACACACACGGCCAAGTAGACGGAATAGTTCATAGACAGACTTGCCTTCGCAGGCAGACAGACAAACACTCAGACTATGTAGCTGCAGAACAAACGTGTCCTTAGTAGCAAACTGACTTGGTCTAGTACGGCAGTGAACCAAGTCTGTTTTGTGTCGGTTCTGACTCACACTTAATCTTCCTTTGAATCAACACATAAGTGTGTAGTGTGTAACTCAGTTCAGCCAGAGAGTATGTTTGCCATATTCTGCCGATTTTGATGTTTTGTCGTGAAAGTGGTACCTTCACCCCTAATTTTATTATGTGTAGGTGTCATATTATGGATGTATTTTTCGTGTGCGTTTTTATGCAAATTTCGATTTTGAAGCTTATTGAACAAAACCCGGACTTTACACAACTCTTCAAACTTTCAATCCTCATTTTCTAGACAAGGTAAAAATGCACCATATATAACAACATGGAAAATACCCTACGCTAGCTTCATAAACTCACAGACATTTATATAGGACTATCATATATTTTTGAGAGGGTATAATTTATGCTAATAATCAGACGGCTCGGAAATGTCACGCAGTAAATATGAAAGGCAATGATGACATCATACACGCAAGAGGGTTCGGAATTTGCATATGATCGCCGAAGACCAGCAGGGTGGCATGCGGAAAATGGCACACTGGTGCAACGTATTTATTAATAACGCCTTGCAGTTCACAATAACAACAGTTTCCAGACTTATAAACACGTACGGATGTAATAATTGTCATGAAATATTGAAACCGACAGGATACCATCGGGTCGCTGAGGGTTACAGTGACCATGCCTTTCCTGTACGGTTAGAAGCGTACTGATTCAAGTCTGTTTTACGTCGGTTTTGACTCAGACTGGACCTTTCTTCCAATCAAGAGGTGAGACCGACTTGTTTCATTGGCATTAGTGCGCGATGTCAGGTTGAACTCCATAGCACAAAAAACCAAGGCAAAACAGAGTTGACTCATTGCACTGCGGGCCTAAAGGTTAAAGTTCAAGTTTATTGTAGGCCTGCCAGGCCAATTCAAAATATACAGAAGAATCCTGCAAACAATCTTTGAAAAACAAAAAAACAAAAAAAAACTCCGCACGGTCATTCACTCTCTCCGCTCCTTGCTGCCTTCCAAAGTTTATACACTTACTTACAATAGTATACAATAACATACAACTGCCAGCAACAGCCATCATTTTTCAACCCCCACCCCACCCTCGATCTTTTCCCACCTTTATTGCTGTGAATTTAGCATAATTGAAATATCACCAAGAAATCCATATTCACACATGGAATAATTCAGTTTCCAGACCTCACCAAGCAAATGTTGGTCTGAATAACGGGTTCGTGAAGGCAACCAGGTCTTGTAGTAAAACATTTCATCTTTTATTTCTGAATGGATGTCAATATAAGTTGTAACAGCTGAAACAGAAGACCTGCTACTGTGTAACGGGGGTATCATAGCCGGAATGTCACAGCCAGTTGCTGCCAACTAAATGTATACCCAAGAGAAAATGGCAGAAGCTGACTGTGTCTGATTGGGCTTAGTATGATAAAGTCTTCCCGGATTAACTGAGAAAATATAGGAAATAACGGTGTGCACTTCTTGTCTGCCAGTATCAGACTGTCCGACCGGGCTTAGTATGATATTGACAGGGTCTTCCCGGATTAACTGAGAAAATATAGGAAATAACGGTGTGCACTTCTTGTCTGCCAGTATCAGACTGTGTCCGACCGTGCTTAGTATGATATTGACAGGGTCTTCCCGGATTTACTGAGAAAATATAGGAAATTAGGGTGTGCACTTCTTGTCTGCCAGCGTCTGACTGTGTCCGACCGGGCTTAGTATGATAACTCCTTAAGGCAAATGTTGGGTTAAACTGACGGCCTCGTGAGGACAACTATGAGATGTAGGTTATCTTTTCATCTGTCGTTTCTGGAGAGATGTCAACGTAAGTTCCAACAGCTCAGACCAAAGACCTACTACTCTGTAACTGTTGGGTCGACTCCAGACAGAGTAAAACGGGTGAAACAGACCAAGGCTGGCGCAGGCGCCAGACTGGTGACTTGCCGTCCATAAATTATGCATCACACTAATACAATAGGCACTGCCCATACTTTTTTTTTTTTTAAGAGATACTGAAATTTCAGCTTAATCACAGTTTCGCCAGATTTACTCAATGGAAGACAAACAGTTGAATGAGACAGACTGATGTGGGACAAAAATGATGGCCAGACAGAAAGATGGCGGTGTTGGTGGGGTGCGAAGGGGGAGGGACACGCCGTGCAGATAGAGATATAGAATGGCAGCTAGACAGACAGATGGACAGACAATCTGTGGGACGGCCCGGCAGACAGATAGAAAAACAATATCTGTAGTCTATTCAATATTTTTGCAAATGCACATACCGAACTAACTGTACGTGGTACTTATGGTGAAATCCTGGGCCACTGAGCAGGTGGCGAGAGCATTATTTAGCTGATACCTGCCGCATGTACTGTGTTATCCTAGCTATTGGTTATCTCACACAAAACCACTCCTGAGGTTGGCTACTTACTTATCAACGGAGGTGTTGTAAGTCGCGAGAGAGCTGGCTCAGTACAAAGTTATAAGACATCCAAACAATAATAATAAATTAAAAATTTGTGTTTGCAAAGACCTGTTACATGAAAAAGTCACAATGAATGAAAGCATGTTTCTTTTCTTTTTCTTTTTTTTTGTAACTTTAGAATTGAAGATCTTCAATTTTCAAATATATTTCCTCACTACACAACGTTTTTCTTTCTTTGTTTTGTTTTTGTAAAGACTTTTGGAAAAAGGTCACAAGGGGAGGGGGGCGTGAGGAGGGGCACTGTAACTTATACTCATGACAGTACAGATCAATACATGAAGCCATTTTCTCTATATAAACTAACCAGAAGTGCAATAAAAATGTTTGTTTTTCTCATCTGTCTCCACATGCAATCAATCTCACAAATGGATTGGGCTAATTAAGCTTAGGATCTGCCAGGTTGGTTTGGCATGGAAATGACGAAAGTAAAAATTTAATGTTGGCATATCAGAAAACTGTCCAGGATCTAGGACCGGATGACTCAGGACACAGGACACTGGTGATGTATTGTGTATGTGTGTGTGTGTGGGGGGGGGGGGGTTCATCCATTTACTATTTAGTACGTAAACTCGATTTTGGGCCATTTTAACATCCCCCTCCAGCCTCCTCCCTCCCCACCCCCCTCCCCCGACCGTAGCTTTTCATGCGATTGACTTCAATCCCTCTCCCTCTCCCCCGTCTACGAGCGTACGGCAATAAAAATGTTGAGGGCTCTGTTTTCATATGTGTGCAGAAAAGGAAACGACAACGGAAACGTCAAAAAAATCCATCATGCAGTAAAAAAGAAAGAATGTTTACATGTGTACGGAAACAGCGCTCCCGTAGAAATGAAAAATAATATTCTTTCTGTTTCACTACTTGATGGGTCTTTGACGTTTCCGTTACCGTTTTCCGTTTCCCTACACATGAAAACACAGCTTAAGTGTTCATGATAAGGCATGATATTGTGAAGCTTTAAAATGCCTTTTGCGCGTACTGTTTGACTGTTACATTAGAAACATAGCCCGCATAGATTTGATTTTATATAATCCTACTTATTATACAACTGTTCAGTGGTGTCACTCACAGTCACAGACTCATCAGTAATGATCACTTTGGTCAGATCGTCCTGGCTGTAATTTATATCTTGTTGGTCACCAGAGTACTATAACCTGTGTTAAAATAATGAATATCGACGGGCGTTGGGTCACAGTAAGGCTAGGTGTACGATTATAGTGAGATAAAACAGAAAACAGCAACGGGATTTATTTGCAGAAAAAAAACACCTCTTGACTTCTTGAAAACAACGTTTTGCTGAAAAAAAAAATTATATATACCCAAACTTTTTAATGCATTACCGTAAATAAAAAGCGTCCGCACGCTTCACAGAAACCCCCCCCCCCCACACACACACACATACACACACACAATGTAAGCGATGTTCGGATTCGGCTTGGTTCAGAATAAACAATTCAATTTTTACAACTTTCCATAAACGCCAGAAACTGCTCGCGACAAAACTGATAATCCAGTACAGAAAGTAAGCATAGATCTAATAACGAAATTTCAGTGACTGGGAACTGTGCCAATGCTGATGGGTTTTTGTTAATTCTCCACCCCCCCCCCCTCTCTCTTTCTCTCTCTCTCTCACTCACACGCACACACACATACCAGCGCCGTTTCTTGATGTTTCAGTCTTGTGTACTGACATTTGAGGGCTGGTCGTTTTTTTCCTCTCAGAACACTACACCAACTCCTCTGGGACGGATAGGGGAGAAATGTTTAATGAGGAGTTCCTACCATCTCCATACACCCGCAACATAAGCCCTTCGGACAGCAGGTAACACAACACTGAAACCCTACTGCCTACAGCTGGGGTCTGCTCGACAGTCTTAAGTTATAAAAATAGACCAGACCATTACATGTCCATATCTTGCAGCGATTATAATTCAAAGTTGATTATCTATTTCACACACACACACACAAACACCCACATTCACACACACACACACACACACACACACACACACACACACACTCGCAAAAACTTCAAATTTGCTCGAAGGCCTCACACTCTTTAGTGCTGAACCCTACTCGGTAGTCAGATCATGCAAAGAAAAGTCATGTCCTCCACGAAAGGGTCAAGTCCTCCCATGTCCGTTCCATTTACACCCACAGGGCTCCCCATATAAATCCATTGTTGTTGTTTTTTATTTTGCCCCACTATCATCCTACACCTGGCCTTGCTGTGACTCATCGCTTATCGATATTCTCATTCCATACACATAGTTCATATAACACACACAACTTGATGGTACCCTGGTGACCAACCAGAATGGGAAAAACAGGGATTGTCTCCTGGATGCCAGACGGACGGGGCTTGGTTGGGGTGGAGTGGGGGGGGGGGGGTAGGGGGGGGGGAGAGACAGTTTTATGGTTTAAGAAAATAATTTTATAAAACACTGTTTTCAAGAGGTACCTTTTTCCGCTACTTATTCCTCTGTTGTTATCTTTTTGTTGTTGTTGTTTGTCTGCCTTACTATCATTTTTACACTTAGCCTTACTGTGACCCACCCCCTCTCCATATTCATATTCCAACATAGAATTAGAAACCAAGTCTTAGTACTGTGGTGACCAACCAAGGTGGGACAAACTGGGTATGTTCCCTGGATGCCAAACTGAACGGGGTGGGGAGGCAACTTTAAGCTTTCAAGAAGTGGGTTTTTCTGCAAAAAAATCCTGTTGTTATTTTTTATTTTTACCTCACTATCATCTTACATCTAGCCTTTCTGTGACCCCAGCGTCTATCGACATTCATATTTTAACACAGAAACTAGATTATAGCACTCTGGTGACTAATAAGTCACAAATTACTACCATGACGATCTGATGATCAAACTGATCAGTGCCTTTGGGTTTGGGAATGACACTACTGAACAGCTGCACAAGCCAAACTGACAGTCCGTGCTGCAATACAGCAAGATAGCGCTCGAATGACTTAGCAAACGCGTGACACACTATTCGTCATAGGTGAACATTAATGCAATACTTTTTGTTTTAAATACCAGAACTTCTCATTCATAGGCGGAAACTGGAAAATCTTCACAGGATTGAAAATGGACAGAAATCACTCGACAGACCTAAAGCTTGCTGTAAAATTGCACATTTCATATTTTTATGAATACATGATAATAAATGGCCCGTCTTAAAATCATTATGGGCCCAACAGGCTGCCGCCGCCCCCATGTCAAAAACTAATGTAAATTTGCATGCATGGGGCCCCTTAAAACCTTGGGCCCAATATTGCCCAGGGTGCCCAAGAGTTAAGATGGCTCTGGATAGTACATGAATATACACAAGCGAAGAGCAGCTGAAAATAATAACAATAATAAATTAATAGAATTGGTATATAGCGCATCTTATTATAAAAAAAAATTGTGGCGGGAGTAATGCATTGTGGTGCAATTTCGCCCCTTTTTTTGCTCGACGCTACAGCCTAAGTGACAGTTTCAAAAATTACAAAACTAATTTTCCTAAGTGTCAACTAATCCAGTCCAATCGCTTTTGTATCGACCGATTGTGTTGATTCAAGTTTCAGGTATTTTTAAATCAAAAGTTGTAAAAACGTGAAGTACAATGATCTTTGTTTTGGCTCCCTGTAGTAAATTAAGCCCACCGCACCGGAAACGATGTATTAATACGCGTTCAATTCGGCTATTTCCCTATCAGACATGAGTGCGTAGTGCTCTGGTGCGCCTGAAATCTGTAGTAAGGCTATAGAATATGGGAAGCTTTCTAGACCACACACACACACAAAAAAAAAGACAGAGAGAGAATGGTGGGTTCACAGGTTTATCCCGGATAATGCCGGGAATTGCATCTAGTCTTGTAAAAAAAAAAATAGTGGCGGGAGGAATTCATTGTGGTGCAATTTCGACCCTTTTTTGCTCGACGCTACAGCCCTACAGCCTAAATGACCGTTTCAAAAATTATAAAATTAATTTTCTGAAGTGTCAACTAATCCTGTCCAATCGCTTTTGTATTAATTACCGATTGTGTTGATTCAAGTTTCAGGTGTTTTGAAATAAAAAGTTGTAAAAATGTAAAATACAATGATCATTGTTTTGGCTCCCAGTAGTAAGCTCACTGCACCGGAAGCGATGTATAATTACGTGTTCACTTCGGTGTGGGCAATTATTTCCCTGTCAGAAATGAGTGGGTAGTGCTCTGGAGCGCATGGAATCTGTATTAAGACTGTAGAATATGGAAAGCTCTGTAAATCCAAACGAAAGAGAGAGAGATAGAATAGTGGGTTTACAGGTTTATCCCTGATAATGCCGGGAACTTCATCTAGTTTCTAATAAAATTATTACAATATTACTCAATGCGCTGTACATTGCATCAATGATTCATGCATACACTTTTCAGATCTCGTACCAAAGCACGCACTCTCATCCATACACACTCTGAGTTTCACACACAAAGGTGCTCTTAGTCACATAGCACTAGCTTATATAATCAATCATAACATCAAAGTACAGAATAGAATTTTGAAAATGTAACAGTTTAAGAGGAAAAGGTGATGTTTTACGCTTTTCTCGACAGGGCTGAGGTTATTATAATGCCACAGCAGTGGCCCACTGGTTAGAGTGCTTGATCCGGATATGAAAGATTCCACCTTCAAATTCCCCTCGCCAGTAGTCTTTGGGGACTGAGTTCTCGTCTCTAACGTGACTACAATGTGCTGGAGAGGGGTGTAAAGCTCGAATAAAACCAGTTCCTCTACCAAAAAGGAAAGTATGTCACAGACCCAGCTATTATTGATGAAAACTGGAAAATATGATTTCGGTGAAAAATTGGTGTAACACAAAGAAACTGGTGCTAAAAGCGACGAATGTTGCAATTTTGTGCCATTTTAAACAAAATTTAATAATAATAAAAAAAATTTAAAAAATCTTCGGAATTCATTTCAAAATGGCTGCTCCATTACTGCAGTCTGTTTATTAGTATTACTTTATTTTGCATTTCTTGAAAACAATAAACATAATCTTCACAAAAATTATCACCAGCGGTGGAATCAAAATCTCGCTCCCCTTGAAATCCTCTAAAAAGCTGACAATTTCCATCTATTTGCTATACATGGCACCACTGAGGGCATGTCAGTCTTTCTGACGGTGGACCGGCCAAGCCGAATAGTTTACAGATGTGTGGACCCATCAAGAGACTCTCGCATGTATTCTTATATCGAAACTGTTAATCACTATGTGTTTTCTGTAATCTGACACTGTTACGTGTAAGCCAAGTACACCCCCATGTTTACTCAATGGCTAAAAAAAAATAAATTCTTTTCATATTTTTACGGATATACAGTGAAAAGGGCGTGGAATGCTAATGCAGTTGTGGAAAAAAGTGGTTGGGGGTGGGGGCTGGAGGGGGTTAGTTAGACTCATTATGAATAGTTACTCCAGTATAGTTGCTAGCTACAGGTGACCTTGCTTATCGTGATTAAAAATGCCAAATAGCAAGATGCTAGTGGCAGATATTGGATTCTGTTTCAACCAGCAGCGTAGTTAGGGAGGGGCGAATGGGGCAAGTCCCTTGGATGCCAGACTGAAAGTGTTTGTGTGTAATGGGGGGGAGGGGGGGTGGAGGAGAGCACTTTACAGTTTGAACAAAAATGCTAATTTTACAGAACACGCGTTTTCTAGACGTGCTAGTTTTTCATCTCTCCTCCTCCCCCCCCCCCCCCCCCCCCATTTGCAGTGTGCGTCATCTACCTTAAATTACGCCTCTGAATTCACATAACAAACGAAGGCGATTAAAGTTTTATCGGTGACCCAGGACAGAAATGTGCTTCAAAGACATGTTAAAACACACGGGCCGACTTCAGTTTGTAATATCAACATATTAATTATTGATATCAAGACTGTTTCCAAACTAATCATGTTTTTTTAAGGAAAAACTACATAAAGGTAGCTCTACTTTGATTGATTAAACATGACTATTTGTTTTACATCAGAAATGCTGCTAACTGCATCTCTTTCTAGGCCTACAATCACCTTGTGCAACAAATTAACAAGTCTAAATAGATCTTATCTCATAGTATCGTATCAGTTTGAAAGTATTTACTACGTTCCGTCTAGTTTATCACAAATTCTGTTGCTAAATTAAGACTCTTCTCCTTCTTCCCTTGGAGGGAGATTCTTTAAGCATTCTATTAAATTCAGTGGCCACCCTACTAACAATACATGCTACGCTGCATATTTTACAAAAGAAGGCAATCCTAATAGGCCTGTATAGTACACATGTACATTGTTTTCTTTTGCAGGATTATCATACAAGGTTACTCTGAGTCGAGTGGGATTTGGTGTTAGGGACTAACAAAACAGGGCTAAAATCACATTCATGGACAGGATACGGTTCTTCTATTCTGTTTCTAGTTTAGCAGAACAAAGACTCTAGTCGTGAGCGTAAAGTCTTGGTAAGGGCATAACCCGACACACAGAATACCGACACGAATCATTCCTTCTTCCACTATAAGTCTACAAACTGCGTGCGAATAAATAAGGTGGGCACTTCTCTTTTTCGTTCAATTATGAAAGGGTGTTGTGAGAATAGTTGCATTGTTGACATCGATGATATAAGAGCCCAAGTTGACGGACGAAAATGGCGAATTAATTCGTCTCGGTATCCTGTGTCTCCCTGGCATAACCTTGTACCCATCAGTACATCCTTCTATTTATACAATATTTAATCAGAATCCGCGTTCTCACAATAAATAGGCACATAAAGCGTCATAAAGGTGACAGATGTATAATATATTTTATATAAGCCTTTCACAGATTACAGTACGCAGGCCAGTTATACACAAGACAGTTGGAAGATCTCCACGTCTTACATTAGGAATATTTACATTTAGAATCTCACAAAAGATATAAATCAATGCCGGATTAAAGCATGAGCTTTATAGGCTGCAGCCCAGGGGCCTCCGCCAGCTGTGGGCCTCCGGAAATTATATATTTAACTCTTTTTGTTGTGTTACATTTGCACCCATCTATGTGGGCCTACTGTTGACATTATGTTGTAGAAGTTCAAGAAATTGAATTCAAGATTCCCAAATTCGTTTTTTTTTCAATTAATTATTAGTGGGGCTTCACAGTATCTGTAACCCATGAGCCTACAAAATCATAATCCGACCCTGATATAAATTCCTTTCTTTTCAAAAATGCGCTATCCTTCATGGTAGAGACACATAAATACACTATACCTATGACTCGCCGAAAATTCTGGTATTCTGGTAGTGTGCAGGTCCGTGCAAAGCTGGTAATAGACCCAGGTGAGATTGGAAATGCAGGCCCTTCAAACTGCAAAACTGTTTGTAAATGGTGCTGAATACATTTCTTCGTCTATACTTTATAAAACTTTTATGAATCGTCTTTATTATTTAAACTAAAACTAGTTGGCCCGCTGACTTAGAAAATACACAAAGGTGAGGTTTAAAGTTGATTTTTTACCAGGAATATGTAATGTCTACGAAATCTATCGTAAAAAATTGGGACAGTGCACTAAGTTTATAAATCTGGTCCCGTAGTTACACGGTTTTAGATGCTCACACGTTCACACACAGCTCCATTTTAGTATGCTACCGTTTGCCTTCAACCCCCCTTCCCCCTCCCCACATACACACTAAAAACAAAATCGTAAGCCCATGCCAATTGGTCCGCCCGCCCCCCCCCCCCCGGCCATCTTTCTCTGGCCTGATAGTGGGCACAAGAAACAGGACCTTACTCACGCATTTCTATTTGCAGGCTATGACATGACAGCTGTATCATTAATGAGCTGCACATGACGCTTACATGCACTGGAATAAATTTGACGAAAAATACACATTCTGAATTATTCATGTTACATTTCTTCAACCCTGTTGTAAATCTCTTATGGACCTTTCATGGACAAGTTACACAGCTTACAAAATGTAGGCCTACACACCGTACTATTGATAGGCCTATTTTTCTTATGACAGACGAGACCGTAGGCTAAGGAAAGACAAATGTGACAGGAACATGCTACACGCGACAGATGGGGCGGGCTAAAGTGTTGACTTTAGGACAAAGCATTTTACTTTTTAGGAATGAGCACTTTTTGTTATTTAATGTACATGATGAAATTTCAAGAATGAATAAAATGGTGTCCCCTCTACCTTCTCGGCTTCAGTTACGTTTCTGACATTGATCAAATTTGATATAGATCTATGTATGTGGAAAATTAGCTAAATGAAATGATGACAAACAGTTCCAAAGATGTTTACATTACAGATCTAGACTGCTATTTTGCATGGTCCAATTTCAAATTTTAAATCCAGGGAAGTTTGTCGAACTCATTTGAGGTTGTCCAGTCTGGTATCTCGTCTGCATAAAATGTGAATGGGTGTGGCGAAATCGGGCGTAAGGTGAGATTTTTATGTAGACTCTAGATCTAGTTTTATAACTCTTTAAAAAATCCAAATAAAATATTTCTAAAATGAGTTCAAGTTCAAGCAAAATATTTTAAGTGAATGCAGAAAAATGGCTAATCTTTCGCTTTATAAGCAAATCTCAAGTTTCCATAAAAAATGTTTAACCCATTGGAGGGTTTTTCTAGGGAATTTGGTCTTTAACGTAAGCCTTATTTCGCCAGATCCACTCACAATTAATATTAAAACCTTTCACTGTCGGGGAAATTTCAAATCTAGATCCTGACTATTGATGTCGAAAAGAAAACATAGGCTACCAGAGGTTGCAACACTCACCTAATTAGGCCCAGCATCACCTGCGCTCCTTGACGAAAGCGACTTAACTCCACCAGAAGTCAACCAAAAGAAAGCAACGCCAAGCGGTATCCGTAAACACTGGCGGAAAAAAGTTGAAAAATACGCATTGTATTCTTCCACCACATACGAACAAGACTAGATCTAGCTGGATCTAGATCTAAAATCTAGCCCGTCTGTTCCTCAATATGCAAGATCGTATCATCGCCTCGATCCACAGGAATGCACGTTAGTAGTCCAGGGCGCACTAAATGTGACACTAATTAATTATCAGCGGCGCGGAAATATTAATCGTGAGTTATGGTATTTGTTCCACTAACATGCATGGCTTGTGCGCACGGGCAGTCATTCACCGCAAGCAGACGTGAAGCAAGGGACATAACCCCTGCTAAGGGAAAGAACCCACTCATTAAAAATTTAGCACGATTAATTCTCTTGGGTCGGCAAACGATCGAACGGCGTGTAGCGATAGTAATGGGAGAGTCTGTTGCCCACTGTGGTGTTAAGGGGGAGGGAGAGGCGTTGCTTATAAGTTCTCTCCAGATAGTTTTGCTGTGAAGTTTACTGGAAGAAATTCTGTTAGAAAAGAAAAAAAAAAGTATGAATTCCAAAATTAGCTATTTATACTTTTTTTTTCAACAGCCCTGGAGAATTTAGCCTCAGAATGTGTGGAGACATCGGAAGAGAGAGAGAGAGAGAGAGAGAGAGAGAGGAGATAAGACACGACGACACAACTGGCGAGGGAAAAAAGTAACAAGAAAACAGATTAAAACAAAGAAACAAACAAACAAATAGGAAGAGAGAGAAGAGAGGAAGAAAAATACTGAGAAAAGGAATGAAAGATGAAAACAGTGAATAACTGAAAAGGAATGAGACGAGGAAGTATAGTAGGGGCCAGATACAGTATGTAAGAAAGATTGAAAATGAAAATCTTGGGGGGCGTACGTAGGCCTACTTGTAACAATATTCCTTCCCGAAATTCACCAACTCAAAATTACGTACCCAGCATGCTTTGGAATTGTAGCTAATTTGTCCAGAAACCCGTTCACAAACTCACTGATGATGACTGACCACAAGATTTTCTTCTGTTTCCCGACCATTATACAAGACCCAAATTGCTCTGACAATGGGCAGTTCCCGGTCAATAGGACTGGTCATTGAATTAACACCTTTCAGTTGGTCAGGGCCCCTGAGATCCAATGATTAGACACAAAAGTCACGAAGGTTAGACCAGAGGTTCTCAAGTATACCTGACAAAGAACCCCAGTTAAGCCGGTTTTTTTTTCTTTATTTTTTAGTATTCTGATCTAAACCAGAACTATATTATTATTTCCTTTGGCGTGATTCCTAAAGTTGCACTACTGCAAATTTCTGAAGTATCAGGTTTTATTTTCTACAATTTGTACGTCCGTTATAGTTTCTTTACAAAGATGACAATGGAGAGAAGAGAAAACGAAGCGAGATAGAGAAAGAGGGAAACTGGGAGACAGAGAGAGAAAGAGAGAGACAGACAGAGATTGAGAGAGAGAAGAAAAGAAAGAAAGAAGGAAAGAAAGAAAGAAAGAAAAAAGAAACAAACAAAAGAATAGAAAGAAAAAAAGAAGGAAAGAAAGAAAGAGAGAAGAAAGAAAGAAAGAAAGAAAATGAAGGGAAGAAAGAAAATGAAGGGAAGAAAGAAAAAAGATGTACAGTATATAAATACTTTATTCTATATTGAGAATGGATGAGTATTATGTACCTAACACTGAATTTTGGGTCTGAACCCAAAGTTGGAAACCACTGGCCCGACAGAAGTCTGGATTACTGACACTACTGAAACCTTCAGGGGCATCCCACAATGACAAACATTCTCAGAATGTTGCAGCTCATCGTATTTCTATTTTGGCACAACATACCGGAATCTCTATAGAAATTGAGTGATCGTAACAAGTAAACGTTACTATCTGAAGTTATTTTCAATACGAGCTTTGCGATTGAGTTTGGGTTTAGGTGTAACGGCCCGTCGGCTTGACAATGGTTATTTGTTTGTTGTTGTTGTTGTTGTTTTTTGGAGGGGGGGGGGGCTGGGGGCGGGGATTACTGTAGTTTGATTCTGAGAGCTAGATCAATTAAATTTCACAAAGCTGACGGGAATAGGTCTATACGAAATAGTTCGTAGATGGAATGCATTTTGTAAATATGCTTTAAAAAAAAAAAGTAAAAATTAATCGATCTGCAAATGTTTCAGCCTCACCCAGGAAAGATAAAATGTGGTACGGCTTTTCGAGAGAAAATAATGTAGCCTAGTTCTTTTCTGGACCCGCATACATAGAGCCTTTTTTAGATAAGCCTGAAATCCATGCGGGCAGGCAGTCCTCAGCAGTCCACGACTCCAAATGTCAAGCGCGGAACGTATTAAAAAAGAGTGACATTCAGAGGTACGAAAAAGAAACAAAACTCAAGGACAAAGATAAATCATCCTCTGCGATAAATAACCACTGCGAAAGCATAACATCAATCCATTTGTCTGAGCGTCATCTTTTAACTGAATGTATAGATTTCTTGCATATATCCGGAGATGGCACCATGCCTACGCATACGTTATAGAATTGTTTTCTGCACGACCCACAGCGAGCGTCTTGTTCTTTCTGAAAGAGGCTAACTTGGTTCAAAAACTTCTATACATACAATGTATTACAAAGCTCTTTTCAGATCCATGCAGAGCAACTTTTGAAATTTATAAGGAACTTAATAAAGCAACCCAAATAGATCGTGAAAGCGGCAAAGTGGCCAATATCGTGCCGATGCCACACAATACAAACTCAGATTCAAACTGTGTGGCCATGTCAAGCACTCACCACCGAAAGCGAAGAAGAAATTAATGAAAAAAAAAAACTCAGGAAGTAAACCTGCAGAGTCGCAGCAGGGCTTGACCTAAATATGCTGCACCCAGCCAATATTGCTATGTCAATCCGACTTGGATTTCTGAAGGGTCGGTAGGAATCCCTACATCAAATCGATGTCGGAATGATGTCATAATCAGACGGTCTACGTGTGATTGAAACGTCATTCCTGTACAAACTTGACCTCAGTCCTACGTCGGATTTCAGTAGGGATCCTGGCTGCTCTGACAGAGAGAGAGAAGAGAGAGAGAGGGAGAAAGAGAAATGTTAGAAATAAAGAAAAATAGAAAGCAGACACAAAGCACAAAATCAGAAAGACAGGCGGCCAGACACAAGAATGGAACTGGGAGAAAAACATCGGTATCTACCCCGATTTCTAAAGATGAACATATTCTCAAATGATCATCATTAATGCGTGATCAAGAATACAAGGATACACAAACAGGTGTAAGCGAGGTATGGACGGAAAACAGAAAAAGTGGGTCAAAGAGTTATCCATAGGAAATTATACTATAAAATGCTCAATGAATATTTGAAATGCCTAATCAAGACAGACTCTGAAAATGTAATGTAATGGAATATAAACATGAAAATGTAAAACGCCCACCCATTCTTCATCTTTCATACTTTGTTATGCCGCAGTCTCACCAAGAAAACTCGTGTGCGAACGTGTCAAATTAAGTCGTATAAAAGCGGGAGCCAAGCGAAATAACACAAGCAGGCCCTATATATAGGGTAGTCTCACTGTACTCGTGCGCGAGTCGACACGAACGTGTGGGCTTGTGTCAACACGCACGAGTAGGCTGCCACGTACGCGTGAGCTCGTGTGCGAATTTTTCACATTCCTGAGTGGATGCGCGCGCATCAGTTTGGTGCGTGCTGACACGAACCCAGGCGAACGCCTCCGCTTGCATGTCAAGAAATCGCACACGACTTGCCGAAAAAATAAGGCTGGAGCTATTTTTCTGCAGTTAGGCACGAGTTTGACACGAGTTGGTGTGTGAGGGCCAAAAACACGTGTCAAAACACGCCTCAGCACGCACGAGCTTCATAATTATCAAAATCGCATGCGAGTTTTCTTGGTGAGACTGCGGCATTATGACAAAACTAAACAGAACGTTTTTTCTCATACAAAAATGCTTTATTTTTACAAGTTATAAGTATTTCTTTTTAATATGTACATACACGGATATTTATAAGATTTCTGAAAAGATGGAAGAAACTTTTTTGGACATGAATCTGCGGACTGAATGCAATTTTAACCCCTTCACTGGTACATGTTTTTCGCCACCGTTTGCTAAAAAATTTTCAAAGTACAGGTTTCATAGTTTCAGCAGAACATACGGTGTACATCTGCAGTGCACTCACACTACCACAGCACAGTAAAGGGGTTAAGTAAAAGTATTTTCAAAACAAGGATTAGACCATATAAATGAAAACACATCGTGGATAAAAAACAAATGGTATACAAATATGGACATGTCTTCAGGGATGACAAAATCAAATAAAATGCTTAGCAAATATGGGAATGGAGTGTTTAAGTTCACACTTTCTTGGAATAGTAAACTGGAATGTTTTCTAGTTGATATGCAAAAAAATTTCCAAAAAATAACATGCAACATGTTAGGCATCATGTACGAACAGAGAATTATAAGTACATGTACTTGGATATGTATCATGGATAAGAATTTTTGTATATTTGCAATAAGAAGTGTATGCAATATTCTCTCATTACATTTCTGGGAACATTATGCTAGACAATTTCTCAAGAATGGGACAAACACCCCCCCCCCCCCTACTTTTTTTTTGTTTTTTCCCCTATCCTACAGCTGTTGTTAATATTCTACTTTAAAGCCACACAGAAATTAACAGAATCACCCTTTTTTGTTTTTAAATGAATTAAGTACAAAAAAAAAAAAATAGTAATATAGAAATAAAAACAATGGAAAAAGAAAGAAATGGAAGAGCTGCCAAATATTTTACTTCTTGATGAAATAAAAGAAAAACGAAGAAGAAAAAAACAGCGTGTTGTTAGTGTCTGATGCTCTTTGGACTGGCAATCTCACTGATCACAAGATGACATGAAATATGAGCAACAATCAATCACAGAAAGATTTTATATCTGTGAAAATGAAATCATGGACATGAACCATCCAAAATTTCAGTCTTCTCATAAAACACACCAACTATCTTTGTTTTGTATTTGATATCCATACTTCCATCAACATAACAAAAAAAAAAAACCTACAAAAAAATTCCAGCTATCTCAAGCCTACAGAAATCTTGTTTCAAAATTATGATTACTGACCATTTAAATATAATTATTTGCTTATTTTGTGCATCACTTTTGCATCCTAACAAAGGGGACATTTCCAGTATGAAAAAACCTCTAGGCAATTAAAGAACTGTGTAAAAAAAATCAGTTGGCTGATGAACTACATGTATATATAATTTAATGTTCTAATGCTTAAAAAAACAAACAAACAAACAAACAAAACCCCCATAAAATCATGATGATTATATTTACAAAGCCTAGAATGTATTGACAATGTGATATATTACAGTATAAAAGCTGGGTATATTTACAAGTGACATTGTTAAGCCTGTTTTTCTTTAACCCTTTCTATCTTCTATCATCTGAAAACAATCCCTCTCACAATATGAAATGGTTCACAAAATCATTGCCATTCAAACAATTTTCTTGAATATTTTGGGGGGGGGGTCTTGAAAGGAAAATAAATGTTGGTATTGTATAATGCATTAACCTTTTCACACAGCGGGCATGACAGCTCTCACATGCTCACTGTCTGTTCCGACTTTCTAGTGGCTATAGCCTGTGCACACACTATTTTGGGGTGGTTTGGAAAATTTATATAACATCTTTTGATAAAGCTGGAGATGATATTTGGTATCACTGGAAAGCTTATTCAAAGAAGAACAATGACAATTGTATGTTTACAAACATAAAAAAAACCAAAACAGCATGTGCTACAAAACTACGTGTTATCCTAGGTGGTGTGCAGTACCGTGAACGGGTGTGAGAGTGGTCGCACCTCGTGGGCGGCCAGTGAATTAATCGGTCGTGAACAGGTGTGGAGTGAAAAGGTTAAATCAATTTCCTTTACTCCATTAATTTGTGAAAAAATTTAGTATTAAACAAAGAAAAATAGACTGCTCAAGGTAATTTTGCACGATACCAAACAGTAACAAACCTCTGAATTACTGAATACATCAAAATACAAATAATCCCTAAAACCAGAACCAATATCTTTGAATTTTCACCAAATCTTGAAAAGCAAACAAAATCCTGTGCTATCGATTTCAGTATTAAAGCTTTTACTAATAGGTAGCTGCCTGCCATGCTGACAAAAATTGCTGACAACAGTGACAGTCAGGGAAAAACAAACAGCTGATCAAAGTAACTGGACAAAAACAAAACAAAAATTACTGATGTTAACATGGCCTTGACAAATGTAAGAATACAATGGAAATAAGTATTGTGTCCTGCAATTACCCCCCAAAAAAAAACTACCACATCCTAAAATGCATTACAAATGAAGTATGTAAGCATTCCAGGAGCAGCCAGTCAGAAAACTAATCATTCAGTTGAACCACTTACACCAGCTCTCCAGGGGTACAAAGAATTAATGGATTTGTTTGTGATGTAAATGTAGAAAGGATGCCAGTAAATATATACAAATCTACTTCCATAAGGCATTTTTGATATGCAAGACAATGGTTTACCTTCACAGATATGTCACTTTCATGCAAATCTCTCTATCATTCTCAAACAACATTCATTTCTCATACATAAGAAAAAAACTGAGCTTCATAATATCTATTACTCGTCACATACAATGCATACTTTTCACATTCTGAAACTTTCTCATATCTTTGCTCTCTAAATCTCACATCAACTATTTTTTGCATACATTTTCATTTAGGAAAGTATCAGCAGTGACATCAAAGAGTTATCTCCCTCTAACTGATGACAAACTACAAAATTTAAAGTGATAATGAAAATTAGTGCTGTCACTTTGTGAAGAAGGATCAATTGCCTTCAAATCCCGTTTATCTCTTCTGTTTTCTTGAAATTACCTTTTTTTTTTTTTTATAATGAGCCTAAATTAATTTGCTGCGACAATTTCATCTCTTTATCAATACACACAGCACAAAGAGGTCCATATGCAAGGAGGTCAAAATGGTAAGAACTATGGCACTGGGTTCTAGTAGCCTATCCTTTCCTCAGCATCAAAATAGAAACTAGATACAAACATTCCAGTTTTGTGTTTTTGCATCTGATCCTCTATATTTCATATTTCCGTAGATCAGTCATGAAGAGTATCAAATTATATATATATTTTTTCTTTACCTGGCTGGTACTCTTCTAAGAACACATGCAAGATAGACATGCAGTCAGTATGATCCCATTTTGACCTTCCAATCTGCAAACAGGGTATACTATGGCACTCATGCCCACACACACACAGACTATAAACTTGCTGCACCACTCAAATCCACACACATACAAGACACACACAAATGTCCACATTACTGTGAGAGCCACTAATCTGCTGTACATGCATCATATATCTGCAAAAGTCCAGAGAAGAAGTACAAGCCCTGGGCAATAATGAAGACAGCAAATGACCAGGAGGGGTCAGCGTCCATCTCTAACGTCTCCTGCAGTACGTCAAGGCCGTTGAAGGTGAAGACCAGACCACCAATGAGGCACACAATCACTGTGGACAAATTTGAGTTTGCATTTAAGTTTGAAAAGGCATCAGCTATAAATATTTTGTATGATTTTTGTATACTTCTTTGATCCCATTGGGAAATTTGCCTTTGTGTCATTGCAACCCATTAGCAAGACATCTCCACAGTGCGGCACTGGCCGGCATTTTTTGTGTTGTTGTTTTATTTGGTGGGGGGGGGGGGGAGAGATTACTTTTAATTTTGCCCACGCAGCTGCCTTGTTAGACTTGCTCTTCTTGACTTCCAACTGCCATTTAAGGTATATATGCAACATGCACACGGGCCATCCAAGTTTTTCAACCTTATCCGAGAAGACGAGGTGCTCAATCTCCTTTACTATAGGATCAGGGACAGGAAAATATTATAAGCAAAATCCCAAAATTCCAACATGCCTGCACCGACTGGGAACTGAACCCGATACCTTCGACATGAGAGGCAAACACCTTGCTTCTAGACCATTATGATATACAGGGATATCAGTATCCTTTCAGTAAAAATAGGAAAAATCCCACACAGAAACAACTTGTATGCATGAAATTTGTAGCTCAACACAGCTGCAATGAACCAGATCAATATACCCTGGAAAAAAGCTTCTAATGCCAAAAAATCAGAAAATCAAATTATCAATGGAAGTCAGCACATTTACATCCATAAACATTATACTGAGGCACATGTTGTTGGTGGGCACTTCTGGTAGGGTCTCCTTCTGTCCTATCATTGTTATATTCTGTCTCTGGTCTTCTTTCGTCCTAGTACACTCTGATCGTTATCATGTCAACGGGCTTTCTCTGAATTCAAACTCATTTATACTGAGGTCATCATGTTTTACTGACAAGATCTAGTTTCTAAACACTGAAAGAACCCGTTAGTTTTTTATGGTCCAAATATTCAATTCACTGAATTTATCTGTCACTGTGACAAATTCTTTTTATCACAAATATGACAACTATGTGACAGTGGAATAGCAAACTGCTTGATGGTTATATAGCATTTGCCTGAGGCTCTAGAACAGTGCTTCTAAACCTCTTTTGTTTTGTCCCAAATCCCAGTTCAATTAAAAAAAAAAATGCCTTGTGCCTCAGCATGATCAGACAAAGTGAGTATACAGTATTGAGTGTATACAAAAAGATTCAAAATATATCTATATGTTCAGTATGCATACTTCCAGTTTTATTCACTTGTTTCTTATTATTAGTCTTGCATACATAAGAGTTTGATGTTTTAATCTGAGCTAAGCCAGGAAACCACCAGCATGATATAAACATGCCCTGTCAAATACTGCCATGCCCCAACGCTGTATGCCCCTACGCCCCACCTTGAGTAATACTGTTTCAGGATTAAAAATAAAAAAAAACATCCTTGTTGCTCAAGCAAGAATTTGATTGGCTTGGCTTGCAAACAACATTGTCATCTGTAGCAGAAACCACCCATATTTTTTTATTTTTTTTGGTCCCTGCCATGCAGGGTAATTTTCATCTGATGTACGTGACAGGTTGCAGATGTTTTTGGACACCTGTGTGTGCTGGTTTTATTAAAATCCACTAAGGTTTTGGAAAAGTGAACTTTAATTGTACATCTTGTTTGTGTACTGCTTAAACATACCAGAAATAACATATGACATAATATGTTCTTAATCCATGCCTATGTGTCCAAGCTGAGATGGACATGTGTCTACCTGATATGACACAAAGTGTTACACATGTGTATGTAAATAACAGGTACATATTGGGCACACATTTTTCTATATGTACGCATGTAATACGCATCGACTGCAGCAAAATATATTTATCTACACCTAGACTTCCCGCACTTTTTCCTCCTGTTTTATCCCTGGTAATTTTTCGAAAATAAATTTATCCCCTATCGGTTTTCTTCAGTTATTTGAGTTTATACCTAACAAAGCAATAAACAAAGGGGACATTTTGAAATGCTACTTTTACCATTACTTCAAGTTCAAAAAGCCATAATAATGGCACATAACAAAGTTATTTAAAATATATACATAAATACAAATCCAGAATCATCAAATTTACCCCTGGGCAGGTGAACTTTACCCCCACATCAGGCTGGCAACCCCCGACCATCACATATGACATGCATCTTACCTGATGCAAAATTTCCAATGGCAACAAACAGATTTCCTATGTGGATACCCGATGCCACATATGCCAGCCATAATGAAACCAGTAACGACAAAGCCTCAATAATCAAGCCAATGACGACCATAGCTCTGCATCCGTGCACCCAATCTGAAATTCAAAGCAAACTTTAGCTGAAATCGCTGTCAATGACTTTCTCAACAAAATACACTAAAAAACCCATATTGTGTTAAATTCATCTCCATTCCAAACATACTTCATTAGTTTTACAGTCTGTTTCCTAGAAATATTATGACAGTATATTGGAAATGCAAACTTGACATGAGAAGGAAACAAAAAATTTCAAAAATTGATTACTTCGGTTATTTCTACAAGAATAATGACGCACATCAAATTTTTTCCCTTATTTATGTTTGTGCAAGCAATCTAATTTAATTTTATCAGGTAATTTGCTTGGTCTGCTTAACATCCAGGGTTGGCAACCAGAATGTTTCGCGTCCAAAATCGTCAAATCGAGAAAAACAAGATTAGAAAATTTGTAACTGAAAATTCAAGCAACTGCAGTAACTTTGGTCAACACAGTCACATGAATAGTTTTATTGAGTTATGAAATAAAGTCAAACACCTTGTGTCTTGCTGATATCTACAGGCATTTAAGAGCAATGAATAAAATTGGACATAACATGAGCTGATTGAGAACCCTCAATATATATTTAATGATACCAGTATAAAAGTCTTGGAAATACTAAAATTGGACTCATGGCAGTTTAAAGTCTTTGCAAGTGGCAAGTTGTGAACATGATTAATAAAATCTGTTCCCCACAGTAAATAGTCTGAAAATGAAATTCTAAAATACTGGTGACTAAAACAATTATAATATGACTGTCATACAACTGATTCCACTACCTTGTCCCTTTTGCCACTCCTTTAAGTATTCAATCATGTCTTGACAGCCAAAGGTTCGAGTGTCGAAACAAATATCCCAGAATCCCATGTGCTGGAATTTGTTGGGAATCAGCTCAGCCACGACCATGTAAGTCGATGCGACTGCTGCAACCATGCAGAAAAATCCTGTAGACAAAATAAAGTAGCGGAATTAATACTGTATCACAAGAGACAGAAATCAAGCTCTGGAAACCACGACAAAACTTATCTAATAGGATTGATTTCCCAAGAAAGAGGCACAAACTAGGAAAGAGTACTGTATGAGTTAAACAAACTGTTTTAGTCTGACACCTACTTCATGATCTGAGTGTTAAACTGTCAAACCATACATTAACTATGAAAACATTCCCATCTAGTAATCTAGATAATTAACTTGCCATGAACTCCCCCCCGTACATGGACGCCCCTAAAGTTGCATCCTTGTGATATCTTTGCCATGTTACTCCAATGTAACTCACACAAATTATTATGAGGACATACTTACAACACACTACAACAGAAAATTTATCAAAATTGTGATAGAGCACCCACTGAACCTATAATGCAGAACTTTCTTTGAACAGTATTGGCAGCTTTCAAAGTATTCACTGATGGTACCAAAGTTAGGGAAGAAACTGACTAAAACCTTTTTTTTTTTTGGGGTGATCAGAATAAGTGCCCAGGGTCCAGTGGAGGAACAAAGCCACAAATGGATTTTATGCATTTCAAAAGCTGAAGCAAATGAAGTTATTTCAAGCACTCTCATTCTATCTCTCCTGACCAAAAAACCTCAGAATATCCACACTGATGAAACAGGTTCCATCCCCGAGTAATGTGTGAATCACTTTTACTAAAATGTCAAAAATTTTAATCAGGGTGGAAAAGTCCACATTGCTCTGCAGAAGTCTGAAAGCAGTCTTATTTCAAACAAAATAACAAGAATTGTGGCGTAGTACATAACTCTTATCCACATTTACATCTGAAAATAACAATTAGAGGATCCCGTTTTCCTTCCTTCATCACTCTAATAATACAGAGGAAGGATTCCCCAGTCCAGGCATACAGTGTACATAAGGGTTATGATACAAGGGCATGTCCTAAATCAAGGTACCAAACTTACGACTAGAGACCTTGTTCTGCTGCACAAGACATAAAACAGAAACCCCTTACCACAACCATAAACCTAATCCTATCCTTACTTAAACCCTACCCAACGTAAAGTAATCTTGTATGGTAATCCTCCCTATACTAAAACTCACCAACAAACTGAAAGAGGAAGGCCACCCGCCATTTCAGCGATGTATCGCTGAGTGTCATCTTGTCCTCTCTATTGCAGCAACAGGCAGTGTGGATTATTCAGATGATCAAGTCAGACTAAAAAATAAATTACAATTTTAAATAAAAGCAAAATATAACGATAAATTTATACATTAATTTAATAACAAAATACCTTGTCAGAAGATTAATTTCTACCCTAGAAACTAGTGAGAATTGTGCTCTGAATTATATAAGCCTTCTAACATTTCTATACAATTATTCACATGGTCCAAGACACAGATTCTGAGTCACAATTATACATTTTTTCCAATGTTTCAGTGTTTGTGTTTAGAGTATTTACCGAGAGATGTGGGATCCAGAGGTTCCCAGCAGGGAAAGAGTACCATACTGAGTTACACAACTTTAGTTGGGCACATATTTCTCGTTCTGTCAGTGTTGATGGCCGAGCCCCGCATTTACTGTAAAAACAACAATCTAGAGGACTAACTTTCCAGGGGGGGAGCCTGTCCCTGTGTGATCCCCCGCTTACGGATGCTCCTAGTGTCATGTCCTTGTAATATATATTTTTTGTATGACACAAATGGAATGCCTTCCCTGGGAGACAATATCAACTATCTAGATCTAGATTACACAGCATACAATACTTCACAGTCAAGGAATGAAACTTCAGATGAGATGATAGAGTTCTGTGTTTCTACTCGTAAGTAAACCTATGTATGATAAGACCATGACCAGCTGTTTACACCCTTTTCTTTTTAAAACCTCTTTACAGATTTTGGTTCCATACTGGAATTCTCAATGAGGGAAGCAAAGCATCTCCATCCCTTTCATTCCATTTGAGTCACACATTGGGGATGTGGGGTAACAAGTGGGGATCCCTGGCGAGTTAGTCCTCTAGATGGACGTTTTCATAGTAAATGCAGAGCTCAGTGATTAACAGTCAGAACATGACATATATGTGCCCAGGTAAAGGTGTGTAACTCCTTTCTTTGTCTCTTAACATGAAAATACATTCTTGTGCCCTAATTTTTACCTAATGTCCACACTTTATCATTTTCTTTTTCTATGTAATGTTCATTACAATTAGGCTATATTATATATGTAATTGTCAAAAACTGATGATCTTTCCTGTGGGCAGTGTATGGAAGGAGTTCCGTACTCGAGCGCCAAAGACCAGAAACTAACTAAAAGAGATGATACATAGCTACCCCGGTGGCTTTCCTTGATATGTCAATCTGACTACTGCCCAGACGAACATCGGCCTACGGCCTCGATGATACAAACTGACTAGACCCTCACATCGTTACTTATCAATCTGACAATCTGACAAAGTGGCGCTCGAGTAAGGTACTCCTCCCCCTGAATCTTTGAGAGGTCTATAGTCTACACAGTAATACACAACATCTTGACTCTAGATCGACTAGCTCCACTGTTTTTCCTACCATCAACCTTTTAACTGTCGGTTGCTTTAGCAAACTGATTCTATCAGTTTTCAAGAGCATGTCATGAAAATCTTTGAATGAACGAACTCAAGAGAAACTCAATGAAAACCACCAGTGGTAAGGGGGAAATCCAACAGTTAGGTAGGTGCTCAAATTTTTGTCAACATATCGAAAATGGGTAAGTGTCCCAATTTTCATTTCCGCGTTTGAGAAGATACGATTTTGAAAACGGTAATAATGTTAACATTCTACATCGGTAGGTGTAATTCTGCAAAATTTAACTGTTTTAGTTCAGGTCTTTGCATCCTATTGATGAAAATGACGTAGATCAATGTTTGACAAAATTGTTACAACGTACCAGTGCCAAAGTTTAGTCCAAAAACCTGTCGTCAATAAGGAAGTGCAAGTTTCCCAGCAGCCGGGAACAGTTTTTGTGTCACCTGAAAATTACAGGTGAGACGCTACGGCTCTTACCTGGCAACCTTGCAGGTAGAAAACTCAACTGCCTGCTGCTGACGCTATGCCATATTGGACATTAGTAGATGAACAAGAGAAACAATAATGTCAAATGAAAGAGAGAAATCTTGGAGAAGGTTATTTCATTTCACCACTCTGACACAGATAATTTTATTCAGTTTTACGTTCTGAATTATTCAGGTTTGTTGTGACCACAGTGTTTGAAAACAGAAAAATATTAGATACAGCTCTGGTCAGGCGACCTGCATTAAAAATTGTATTTTTAAGGGGATCGTAGTACATTAATTTACATGGAAAGCTGTAGATGAGCAGTGTACACAGCTGAATAGGCCTACAGTATGTTTCTTCTATTCAGCTTTGTAATGGCTGGCCAAATTCTTTGAGTGGCATGCAAACATTATGCACTCAAACGTTCTCTCCAAATTCAAGCTCTGTGCTTCAATCCCAATATATCACAATAATAAATAAGATTGTTGGATGAACTACGAGTGGCTAATGTGGTTACTGCGTGGGTTCAATAGGAACTCCCTTAAGGATACACAGGATTAACAAACACAGGGTTCTGCTGGCAATCTTATTTATTCAAAAAGCCTAACAAAGGTATCACTACCAAACAAAAAGGCATAGGAGAACCCTACCAAGCAAAAAAAAAAGCCCAACCAGCCATAAGCCAAAGTTTCTCCGGGTCCTGTGCTACCGCTTCATGCCTTATGGGGCGGGGTGGCGATGGCAAGCGTCGGCAAGCCTCTGAACTTCTACGGGCCCGGGTTGCTGGCCTGGGTTCACTGTGCGGTCGGCTCTTGTCTCTGCGTCTTTGATGGAGTGTACTGACCACTCGAACTGGCATCTTATTTATGAGCTCACGCGGACGTAGGAGGGAGCTAGTACGTAGTCCAGTGTTTGGACAAGTGAAATGTTTGGGCATGGAGTCCAGCCCGACAATAAAACTGGTTAGGGTCCTAACACAATCGAATCCATAGAGCGGTTAAAAGGGTGCGCACAAAAGTCAATTAGATATCCCAGTAAACTGCAGAAATTACTCTATGGTCCCCTCCAGCTATAATTGAATAAATTTGACCCAGGTTGGAATTATCGGGGATAACATGCGTCTAACTCATAGTTTACTTTAAATCCGAGACCCTCTTATTAATTATTTCAATAGGATATGTGCATCAAAGTACAACAAAATTGGTACCAATATAAAGTAGAAACGCGCTGCTAAAATTCTAACTGACTACTTTTACCAGAAACCCGGTAATAGTTTTAATATAAATTTTCAAAGCTTCAGGACTAACAACATTGGACAAATTTGTGCGGGATACTTTCGTCCATTAATACGACGTATCTCCATTGATAACAAACGTTATCATGAGTACCTATTTTGTACCGATAGGGTATTGCCTACTCTCAACAATGAATTCGGGTTCCCGTCTTTCTGTCGGTGGATAACAACGAAGGAGCGAGTTGTAAGAAACTTAAAGCCATGATATAAGAGTTGGAAGCCCGGTGGTCAACATTTCCAACTGACCAATCAAAATGCGCGCTTTTCACCGTGATGTGAATAACGGGTCCCGCGCTAGTATTACAAGGGAAATAATCCAATTAATGGTACTCGGCCAAGTGTCCCTAAACTACTATGAGTGGCCGTCCCTTACTCACGCACTAGCGTTACCATGAAAGCACATAATTATTAAAAATAGAAAATCGTTCATCCTCTCACAAGATAATGTGTTTAAAATAAAACACGGACAAAATTGTTTTATCATTGTTTTATTTACAGCAAAAGAAAAGAGAACTTTATCAAGTACGATAATAGAATAAGAGTGGACATGATACACAAACTGAATATTAAAAATTACGATTATGATGGTAGCGTTGTGCAGTAGTAGTAGAAAGATAATGGGAGTAGGCATAATGATTTAACAAAAATAAATAAATAATAATAATGATTATTAGCCTATTAACAATATTAGGCTAATAATAATCATAATAATAATGAATTATGCTCTTATAATAGGCCTACATTGCCAGTTCCTATGGACTCCTCAGTTTTGATTCTAATCTAATCGTCTTTTGAAAACTTTCAGATGTTTTTTTTTTTCATCTCTGCTTACACGTAAGAGATGACATAGATGATCTGTTATACAATGTATTTCATAATTGAATAAAACTTTACAGTTTTTACTGTGATTTTAGGGTATGAAATTTATAACGTTCTGTGGTTCTTATGCTCGTATTAACCCCCCTCCCCCCTCCCCCCCCCTCCCCAAGTGATGTTAGTGCTGAAGCTCGCGGTCAAGAACTCGTGAACGGCCAGCATCTCGCACCCGGCCAGATGTCACGTTAATGACAATGCAAGCGAGAAGTCAACAACACAGTGTAATAAACGGAGATGCACGTACATTAATTTGGCATTGGATAATGAAATTCCGGCAGACAATTCCAAAATATTTTTCCAAAGGTAATCCATCTTAGCAAATATTCTGCCTCATTCAGCCAAGACTATTAACTCTATAAGCCTCAGTCGTATGAAACAGATCTATACGTGTTCTACAGATTTGGGCACTACAGCTAGCTGGCCGGATCCGGCTCGCTAAGCAAGTTTTGGCCGGTCCCCAAGGTTGTTTGAAATTTACTTCACACATCAGTTACTGGGCTGCAATAAATAAATAAATAAATAAATAATAAATGCAGCCCTCCCCCGAAAAAAAAAAACAACACACAAAACACAGGGATATTTTCTTTAAAAATCAGCATCCAAATATTTATGATCTGATTTCCAGAAAGGCTCTACTATGAGTGAGATTATCCGGCCCTCGGCATACTCTCACATTTTTCAGGTCTGGCCCTTACGACGCAAAAGGTTAGTTACGCCGGTACCACTAAAATTACAGTAAAACTCTCATTGTGTACCGGTACTCAAAGTAGCTAAACCGCAAGAAGCGCATGCTACAAAATTTTCATAAGGTATTGATATTCCGGTCATGACAGGACCATTGATAACCACCGATACTATACTATTTAGGTCTTTATTTTGGGGGGATCTCTGCTCTTGGCATTGATACTATACTATTTAGGTCTTTATTTTGGGGGGATCTCTGTCTGCTCTTGGCATTGATACTATACTATTTAGGTCTTTATTTTGGGGGGATCTCTGTCTGCTCTTGGCATTGATACTATACTATTTAGGTCTTTATTTTGGGGGGATCTCTGTCTGCTCTTGGCATTGATACTATACTATTTAAGTCTTTATTTTGGGGGGATCTCTGTCTGCTCTTGGCATTGATACTATACTATTTAGGTCTTTATTTTGGGGGTATCTCTGTCTGCTCTTGGCATTGATACTATACTATTTAGGTCTTTATTTTGGGGGGATCTCTGTCTGCTCTTGGCATTGATACTATACTATTTAGGTCTTTATTTTGGGGGGATCTCTGCTCTTGGCATTGATACTATACTATTTAGGTCTTTATTTTGGGGGGATCTCTGCTCTTGGCATTGATACTATACTATTTAGGTCTTTATTTTGGGGGGATCTCTGCTCTTGGCATTGATACTATACTATTTAGGTCTTTATTTTGGGGGGATCTCTGTCTGCTCTTGGCATTGATACTATACTATTTAGGTCTTTATTTTGGGGGGATCTCTGTCTGCTCTTGGCATTGATACTATACTATTTAGGTCTTTATTTTGGGGGGATCTCTGTCTGCTCTTGGCATTGATACTATACTATTTAGGTCTTTATTTTGGGGGGATCTCTGTCTGCTCTTGGCATTGATACTATACTATTTAGGTCTTTATTTTGGGGGGATCTCTGTCTGCTCTTGGCATTGATACTATACTATTTAGGTCTTTATTTTGGGGGAATCTCTGTCTGCTCTTGGCATTGATACTATACTATTTAGGTCTTTATTTTGGGGGGATCTCTGTCTGCTCTTGGCATTGATACTATACTATTTAGGTCTTTATTTTGGGGGGATCTCTGTCTGCTCTTGGCATTGATACTATACTATTTAGGTCTTTATTTTGGGGGGATCTCTGTCTGCTCTTGGCATTGATACTATACTATTTAGGTCTTTATTTTGGGGGGATCTCTGTCTGCTCTTGGCATTGATACTATACTATTTAGGTCTTTATTTTGGGGGGATCTCTGTCTGCTCTTGGCATTGATACTATACTATTTAGGTCTTTATTTTGGGGGGATCTCTGCTCTTGGCATTGATACTATACTATTTAGGTCTTTATTTTTGGGGGATCTCTGCTCTTGGCATTGATACTATACTATTTAGGTCTTTATTTTGGGGGGATCTCTGCTCTTGGCATTGATACTCTACTATTTAGGTCTTTATTTTGGGGGGATCTCTGTCTGCTCTTGGCATTGATACTATACTATTTAGGTCTTTATTTTGGGGGGATCTCTGTCTGCTCTTGGCATTGATACTATACTATTTAGGTCTTTATTTTGGGGGGATCTCTGTCTGCTCTTGGCATTGATACTATACTATTTAGGTCTTTATTTTGGGGGGATCTCTGTCTGCTCTTGGCATTGATACTATACTATTTAGGTCTTTATTTTGGGGGGATCTCTGTCTGCTCTTGGCATTGATACTATACTATTTAGGTCTTTATTTTGGGGGGATCTCTGTCTGCTCTTGGCATTGATACTATACTATTTAGGTCTTTATTTTGGGGGGATCTCTGTCTGCTCTTGGCATTGATACTATACTATTTAGGTCTTTATTTTGGGGGGATCTCTGTCTGCTCTTGGCATTGATACTATACTATTTAGGTCTTTATTTTGGGGGGATCTCTGTCTGCTCTTGGCATTGATACTATACTATTTAGGTCTTTATTTTGGGGGGATCTCTGACTGCTCTTGGCATTGATACTATACTATTTAGGTCTCTATTTTGGGGGGATCTCTGCTCTTGGCATTGATACTATACCATTTAGGTCTTTATTTTGGGGGGATCTCTGCTCTTGGCATTGATACTATACTATTTAGGTCTTTATTTTGGGTGGATCTCTGCTCTTGGCATTGATACTATACTATTTAGGTCTTTATTTTGGGGGGATCTCTGTCTGCTCTTGGCATTGATACTATACTATTTAGGTCTTTATTTTGGGGGGATCTCTGTCTGCTCTTGGCATTGATACTATACTATTTAGGTCTTTATTTTGGGGGGATCTCTGTCTGCTCTTGGCCTTGATACTATACTATTTAGGTCTTTATTTTGGGGGGATCTCTGTCTGCTCTTGGCATTGATACTATACTATTTAGGTCTTTATTTTGGGGGGATCTCTGTCTGCTCTTGGCATTGATACTATACTATTTAGGTCTTTATTTTGGGGGGATCTCTGTCTGCTCTTGGCATTGATACTATACTATTTAGGTCTTTATTTTGGGGGGATCTCTGTCTGCTCTTGGCATTGATACTATACTATTTAGGTCTTTATTTTGGGGGGATCTCTGTCTGCTCTTGGCATTGATACTATACTATTTAGGTCTTTATTTTGGGGGGATCTCTGTCTGCTCTTGGCATTGATACTATACTATTTAGGTCTTTATTTTGGGGGGATCTCTGCTCTTGGCATTGATACTATACTATTTAGGTCTTTATTTTGGGGGGATCTCTGCTCTTGGCATTGATACTATACTATTTAGGTCTTTATTTTGGGGGGATCTCTGTCTGCTCTTGGCATTGATACTATACTATTTAGGTCTTTATTTTGGGGGATCTCTGTCTGCTCTTGGCATTGATACTATACTATTTAGGTCTTTATTTTGGGGGGATCTCTGTCTGCTCTTGGCATTGATACTATACTATTTAGGTCTTTATTTTGGGGGGATCTCTGCTCTTGGCATTGATACTATACTATTTAGGTCTTTATTTTGGGGGGATCTCTGTCTGCTCTTGGCATTGATACTATACTATTTAGGTCTTTATTTTGGGGGGATCTCTGTCTGCTCTTGGCATTGATACTATACTATTTAGGTCTTTATTTTGGGGGGATCTCTGTCTGCTCTTGGCATTGATACTATACTATTTAGGTCTTTATTTTGGGGGGATCTCTGTCTGCTCTTGGCATTGATACTATACTATTTAGGTCTTTATTTTGGGGGGATCTCTGTCTGCTCTTGGCATTGATACTATACTATTTAGGTCTTTATTTTGGGGGGATCTCTGTCTGCTCTTGGCATTGATACTCTACTATTTAGGTCTTTATTTTGGGGGGATCTCTGTCTGCTCTTGGCATTGATACTATACTATTTAGGTCTTTATTTTGGGGGGATCTCTGTCTGCTCTTGGCATTGATACTATACTATTTAGGTCTTTATTTTGGGGGGATCTCTGCTCTTGGCATTGATACTATACTATTTAGGTCTTTATTTTGGGGGGATCTCGCTCTTGGCATTGATACTATACTATTTAGGTCTTTATTTTGGGGGGATCTCTGCTCTTGGCATTGATACTATACTATTTAGGTCTTTATTTTGGGGGGATCTCTGCTCTTGGCATTGATACTATACTATTTAGGTCTTTATTTTGGGGGGATCTCTGTCTGCTCTTGGCATTGATACTATACTATTTAGGTCTTTATTTTGGGGGGATCTCTGTCTGCTCTTGGCATTGATACTATACTATTTAGGTCTTTATTTTGGGGGGATCTCTGTCTGCTCTTGGCATTGATACTATACTATTTAGGTCTTTATTTTTGGGGGATCTCTGTCTGCTCTTGGCATTGATACTATACTATTTAGGTCTTTATTTTGGGGGGATCTCTGTCTGCTCTTGGCATTGATACTATACTATTTAGGGCTTTATTTTGGGGGGATCTCTGTCTGCTCTTGGCATTGATACTATACTATTTAGGTCTTTATTTTGGGGGGATCTCTGTCTGCTCTTGGCATTGATACTATACTATTTAGGTCTTTATTTTGGGGGGATCTCTGTCTGCTCTTGGCATTGATACTATACTATTTAGGTCTTTATTTTGGGGGGATCTCTGTCTGCTCTTGGCATTGATACTATACTATTTAGGTCTTTATTTTGGGGGGATCTCTGTCTGCTCTTGGCATTGATACTATACTATTTAGGTCTTTATTTTGGGGGGATCTCTGTCTGCTCTTGGCATTGATACTATACTATTTAGGTCTTTATTTTGGGGGGATCTCTGTCTGCTCTTGGCATTGATACTATACTATTTAGGTCTTTATTTTGGGGGGATCTCTGTCTGCTCTTTTCATTGATACTATACTATTTAGGTCTTTATTTTGGGGGGATCTCTGTCTGCTCTTGGCATTGATACTATACTATTTAGGTCTTTATTTTGGGGGGATCTCTGTCTGCTCTTGGCATTGATACTATACTATTTAGGTCTTTATTTTGGGGGGATCTCTGTCTGCTCTTGGCATTGATACTATACTATTTAGGTCTTTATTTTGGGGGGATCTCTGTCTGCTCTTGGCATTGATACTATACTATTTAGGTCTTTATTTTGGGGGGATCTCTGTCTGCTCTTGGCATTGATACTATACTATTTAGGTCTTTATTTTGGGGGGATCTCTGTCTGCTCTTGGCATTGATACTCTACTATTTAGGTCTTTATTTTGGGGGGATCTCTGCTCTTGGCATTGATACTATACTATTTAGGTCTTTATTTTGGGGGGATCTCTGTCTGCTCTTGGCATTGATACTATACTATTTAGGTCTTTATTTTGGGGGGATCTCTGTCTGCTCTTGGCATTGATACTATACTATTTAGGTCTTTATTTTGGGGGGATCTCTGTCTGCTCTTGGCATTGATACTATACTATTTAGGTCTTTATTTTGGGGGGATCTCTGTCTGCTCTTGGCATTGATACTATACTATTTAGGTCTTTATTTTGGGGGGATCTCTGTCTGCTCTTGGCATTGATACTATACTATTTAGGTCTTTATTTTGGGGGGATCTCTGTCTGCTCTTGGCATTGATACTATACTATTTAGGTCTTTATTTTGGGGGGATCTCTGTCTGCTCTTGGCATTGATACTATACTATTTAGGTCTTTATTTTGGGGGGATCTCTGTCTGCTCTTGGCATTGATACTATACTATTTAGGTCTTTATTTTGGGGGGATCTCTGTCTGCTCTTGGCATTGATACTATACTATTTAGGTCTTTATTTTGGGGGGATCTCTGTCTGCTCTTGGCAGTGATACTATACTATCTAGGTCTTTATTTTGGGGGGATCTCTGTCTGCTCTTGGCATTGATACTCTACTATTTATGTCTTTATTTTGGGGGGGATCTCTGTCTGCTCTTGGCATTGATACTATACTATTTAGGTCTTTATTTTGGGGGGATCTCTGTCTGCTCTTGGCATTGATACTGTACTATTTAGGTCTTTATTTTGGGGGGATCTCTGCTCTTGGCATTGATACTATACTATTTAGGTCTTTATTTTGGGGGGATCTCTGTCTGCTCCTGGCATTGATACTATACTATTTAGGTCTTTATTTTGGGGGGATCTCTGCTCTTGGCATTGATACTATACTATTTAGGTCTTTATTTTGGGGGGATCTCTGCTCTTGGCATTGATACTATACTATTTAGGTCTTTATTTTGGGGGGATCTCTGTCTGCTCTTGGCATTGATACTATACTATTTAGGTCTTTATTTTGGGGGGATCTCTGTCTGCTCTTGGCATTGATACTATACTATTTAGGTCTTTATTTTGGGGGGATCTCTGTCTGCTCTTGGCATTGATACTATACTATTTAGGTCTTTATTTTGGGGGGATCTCTGTCTGCTCTTGGCATTGATACTCTACTATTTAGGTCTTTATTTTGGGGGGATCTCTGTCTGCTCTTGGCATTGATACTATACTATTTAGGTCTTTATTTTGGGGGGATCTCTGTCTGCTCTTGGCATTGATACTATACTATTTAGGTCTTTATTTTGGGGGGATCTCTGTCTGCTCTTGGCATTGATACTATACTATTTAGGTCTTTATTTTGGGGGGATCTCTGTCTGCTCTTGGCATTGATACTATACTATTTAGGTCTTTATTTTGGGGGGATCTCTGTCTGCTCTTGGCATTGATACTATACTATTTAGGTCTTTATTTTGGGGGGATCTCTGTCTGCTCTTGGCATTGATACTATACTATTTAGGTCTTTATTTTGGGGGGATCTCTGTCTGCTCTTGGCATTGATACTATACTATTTAGGTCTTTATTTTGGGGGGATCTCTGCTCTTGGCATTGATACTATACTATTTAGGTCTTTATTTTGGGGGGATCTCTGTCTGCTCTTGGCATTGATACTATACTATTTAGGTCTTTATTTTGGGGGGATCTCTGTCTGCTCTTGGCATTGATACTATACTATTTAGGTCTTTATTTTGGGGGGATCTCTGTCTGCTCTTGGCATTGATACTATACTATTTAGGTCTTTATTTTGGGGGGATCTCTGTCTGCTCTTGGCATTGATACTATACTATTTAGGTCTTTATTTTGGGGGGATCTCTGTCTGCTCTTGGCATTGATACTATACTATTTAGGTCTTTATTTTGGGGGGATCTCTGCTCTTGGCATTGATACTATACTATTTAGGTCTTTATTTTGGGGGGATCTCTGTCTGCTCTTGGCATTGATACTATACTATTTAGGTCTTTATTTTGGGGGGATCTGTCTGCTCTTGGCATTGATACTCTACTATTTAGGTCTTTATTTTGGGGGGATCTCTGTCTGCTCTTGGCATTGATACTCTACTATTTAGGTCTTTATTTTGGGGGGATCTCTGTCTGCTCTTGGCATTGATACTCTACTATTTAGGTCTTTATTTTGGGGGGATCTCTGTCTGCTCTTGGCATTGATACTATACTATTTAGGTCTTTATTTTGGGGGGATCTCTGTCTGCTCTTGGCATTGATACTCTACTATTTAGGTCTTTATTTTGGGGGGATCTCTGTCTGCTCTTGGCATTGATACTCTACTATTTAGGTCTTTATTTTGCGGGATCTCTGTCTGCTCTTGGCATTGATACTCTACTATTTAGGTCTTTATTTTGGGGGGATCTCTGTCTGCTCTTGGCATTGATACTCTACTATTTAGGTCTTTATTTTGGGGGGATCTCTGTCTGCTCTTGGCATTGATACTCTACTATTTAGGTCTTTATTTTGGGGGGATCTCTGTCTGCTCTTGGCATTGATACTATACTATTTAGGTCTTTATTTTGGGGGGATCTCTGTCTGCTCTTGGCATTGATACTCTACTATTTAGGTCTTTATTTTGGGGGGATCTCTGTCTGCTCTTGGCATTGATACTCTACTATTTAGGTCTTTATTTTGGGGGGATCTCTGTCTGCTCTTGGCATTTGCACCTCACTTTTTCTTGTTCTTGTTTGTTCTTTTCTTGTTGTTTTCTTGTTTGTTTGTTGTCGTTGCTATCATCTCGACGACTTTCTAAGCCCTCAAAATGGCCCCCATTTGGGTTCCTCTGCCCTGTTCTTGATCTCTGTCCTGTTCTTTTTTTTTTTTTTTTTCTTTTTTGTCTGCTTTCTTTCTTTCTTGCAATGCTAGCCCTCAAAAGGGCTCGCTGCCAGGCTGCTTCCTTCTTTTGCTTTGTATTTATGAGCTGGCGCCAAAGAGAAGGGATATTAGAAGATAGGCTACTAATAACTGAGACGGCTATTTATACCCCCCCCCCTCCTTCCCCCTCACACCCCCCCCCCCCCAAAAAAAAATTCGATTCATCTTGTCCCTTCGTGATGCCCTCTTTCGGTTTTTATGGCATTCATTTCAGTTTGACTGTTGACTGCCTTTTGCATGTTTGCCGTGAGACGAATGAAACATCCATCATCGTTTGTTTGTTTGGGTTTTTTCTTGTTTTTAGGTTACAAAAGAGAATCATTGCAAATTATTATCTTATTAGAGGGACAATTGAATTGTAGTCTGACTTGTGTTTATTGTTCAGCTAAAACTTTCTGTGTAAAGCATTATGTCCCCCCCCCCCCCCCCCCTTAACAACAACCTTGAAATTATTCCTGTCACAATTCTCGCAAATTCCAGGCATTTGCCGAGCATAAGGGCAACTGTTCACGCGGGGAAATGTTTTTCTACCATTGAAGTGTTAACAGTGCTCAGTCGTGTCACGAGTTTAATTAGTCACAACTTTCACAACTACCGGCGTGTACCGAGCATGAAGGCAACTGTTCACTTAACCCTTTCAGTACTGACACAGAGTTGTTGTGAGTTCTTTATTATCTCCGATCCGTTTTAAATTTGGGTTCTGCCTTAGTAACTTTGAAGTACAATCATTCAGTTTCACAATTTAGATTCCAGTTTACTATTAAATTTGATCTACTTGAACTAACCGGGTGTAAATACAAAAAAGACCTCAGAAAAGCCAGCGTTCATTGCCTCGGTAGTCAAAGGGTTAAAGAAGAGTTTTTCTACCACTGCAGCGTTAACAGTGATTACTTTGTGTAAAAGCCAGACTCACTTTCGCAAGTTCTCAGTTTCACTCCTAGAAGTCAACCAAGAGACAAATCAGCCAGTCACAAATTGACAGTTAACAAAGCAATTGACTACGCAAGCTCTTGCTCCAAGCTGAAACATTCCAAGTTACACAAAGGCTGCAGCACAAGGTAAATTCGATTTACTAATATATATTTGTTCATGTAGATAGCAAACAGATGGAAAGTCCTAATTACTGTTAATAATTCAATTTGATATTCTGAGAGATATGCGCTTGTCAAGCAGAATGTCGGCATGCCCCCGATAAACTACTGAGTGCCAAGGAAAGTGCGTTACTAAGTTGGTTTCTCTCACCAATGAATAAAATGTAACTAAGTTTTTTTGCTCGCGTCCCAAGAACGAGCAAGGCTAGCCTGATTAACGTTTTCAAAATTTTAATTATAAAAATTAATTTTCTTAGAAGGTAAAAATGTAACCCAATCACATTCGTATCGAACTATTGTGTTCATGTTTCAGGCAATCTTTTGAAATATTGTCATGATAGTAAAATACAACGAACCTTTTCTCCTTTCGATAATCCCAGTGCATGGGAAATAGTACTGACGCGCGTTCAGTTTGAAAATGAATTAGATGGCGGGATAGGACAGAAAAGAGAGATCGGGGCGAGGGAGAAATCAAACACCTATCAAAGCAAGACTAAGAGATTAACCCTTTCGGAGTCACAGTCTTTGTGGCAAATCATATTACCCGAAAATCACTCCTGAGACTCACGGAAACGCCCCCATTCGTATTCTCATTCATAGGTCCAACCTACCCCCGATCAACCCGCACATATTTAGGAAAAATGCCTGCGACCACTATGGAGGTCTTGACACTGAAAGGTTAAGGGTGAGCAGAAATCCAGTTTTTGTCCTTGGTCCGTTTAGTCGCGGGTTCTCTATTAGTACTTTTACATAAAAAGATTTGCACAAAAAATACAAAGACTGTTTAAAGGTTGACAAATAGTGACTCTAGTTTTGTGTAATATTGTAATAGTTTGTGTTTATCTGTTTTATCAGGGATTTAGCATCACCGAGAGTTCTCAGAGGGCAAGAGACATGAAGTGCAAACTAAAAGATGTTGCAGAGACCGCAATAGAAGCAGTCGTGGGTGCAGTGGCATCTGTCTTAGCGTCAAATAGACATTTCTACAGATGTTGCAAGGGCAGCATCAAAACCCTCCTCCAGAATAATGGCAACATAACTGTTTTCTGCAGTGTGGCTTGGTGCATCTGTTTACAACCTGGGCATCAGAGATATTCCAAAGACTGCAGCTGCTGGCGTTACAGCATCTGCTTAGAGAGCTAAAAAAGACAACGATGGACATGTTATAAAGGCTTCATTAAGACCATTCTCCAGAAAAGTAGCATTCGTCCAAAGTCCCCAAAGAGACAACAATGGAAAGATCTTATAAAGGCCTCATCAGGAATATTCTACAGAAACGTGAGTCTACTTAAAGGCCTCACACAGACAACGATGGGCATATGTTATAAAGGCTTCATTGATACCATTCCACAGAAACGTGCGTCTGCTTAAAGGTCTCACACAGACAACGATGGGCATATGTTATAAAGGCTTCATTGATACCATTCCACAGAAAGGTGTCATCTATTTAAAGACCCGAATTAGACAGCGATGGACAGATGTTGTAAAGGCTTCGCTGAGACCGTTCTCCAGAAATAATTATTATAAATGCTTCATCAAGAATATTCTACATAAACGTGCATTTGTTTAAAGACCTCACACAGACGACGATGGAAAGAGGTTATAAAGGCTTCATTGAGACCTTTCTCCAGAAAAATGACATCTACTTAAAGACACCAAATAGACAACAATGGGCAGATGTTTAAAGACCTCAAATAGGCTATGTAATTAATTGATATTATGAAATTTGCTCTAAGATCTCCTCCAGCATTGTGTCAACTGCATAAAGACTTCCAATCGATTACTGGGAGATATTTTAATTAGGCTGCATTAAGATCATCCTCAAATGATCTCTAATGGGCTACAGCTAATAAGTGTTACAAATGTTGCTGTAGGATCGTCCCCCAGCATTGTTTCATCAGTCTGGACATCTCAAGCAGACAACTGGCAGATTATACATAGGCTACATTAAACACTAATTTAGACCGAAGTCCTCTGTAATGTAGTCTATCTAAAGACCTCAGACTACAAAATGTTACACAGGCTGCAGTAAGACCATTTTCCACTATTGTGTCATCTATAAAGACCTCGCATGGAAAACTGAGATGTTAAAACTGGAACCGCCCTCCACCATTGTGTCATCTATAAAGACTTCACATAGAAAAAAAATGTTAAAACTAGGACCGTCCTCCGCTATTGTCATATACAAAGACCTCAAATAGAAAACAGATGTTTAAAATGGGACCGCCCTCTACTATTGTGTCATGTATAAAGACCACAAAGAGAAAACAGATGTTCAAACCGGGACCGTTCTCCACTATTGTGTCATCAGTTAGACTTCAGTTAGAAAACAGCTGTTAGAAAGCATAAATGAAGACTAATCTCCGGCAGAGAGGCAAATAGACTAAAGACCTCGGTCAACAGACAGATATTATACAGATGCTGCAATAAAATCATACTCTGGTAAAGGTTCACCTGTCTAAAGACTCTAATTTGAATAAGCAACGACGGAGACAAAGACTGCAGTGAGACAATCTCAATTTTGGCAATCAGCAACAAACATTTTTTGCCACTGTGCATGGCTATCAGCTGTCTGTATACAGAGGTTGTGAACCAGAGTATTGAAAGGTAGGTGCCTTTGATTTCCTACATTTATTTTACGAACCTTCATTTTCAAAAAAAAATCTTAATGGCCTTGAATGCATTACCATAATATACAGACTGCCCAAATTAAACAGCAAAAAGGTTATATCTACTGCTCAAGATAACTATTACACAGTCACAACATGTACGGAATTAAACCCCTTTGTGGTATTGTTTCATTTTGTTTTTCGTTCGAGTCACAACTTTTGGCCTGTTTGGTCTGTCAGAACTGACTGCTGATGCAGAGGGTACATTCCATTTGTGGAACCAAATGCATTTTGTGGGACTTGACATTAATTTGTGGTACTCTTTATCTATACTGTGTCGAGACAATTTTTAGAGACGCAGTTACCGTACTGTGACAAATACGAGACGCTCAATGCATGATCTCAGGATCTCACGTCAGTCAATTGTTAAAAAAAATAGTCCAGGGGAAATGAACCTACAAGCATATTACTTTGACACGCTTTTTCGCTCCATAGTGTGAATAGAGAAAATGTGGGCCTGTGTAAGACGCTGGGTTTTAGATCCGACTGTTAGCGACTGTTAGTAGTCGGATGTAAAACCCAGCGTCTTACACAGGCCTATATTTTCTCTATTCACACTATGGCGCGAAAAAGCGTGTCAAAGTGATATGCTTAAATAATTATGTTTCCCCAAACTTGGCGTTTACACAAGTGAAGGCGAAGATGGGGAAACCGCCGTTTTATTTTCCAGGCTTCAAGCACCCACCCTCCCCCGCCCAAGAAAACTAAGACAAAAAAAATATATGGAACTACTTCAAGAAAGACTGCAGTATGTCCAACCAATCTCACCTAAGAGCCTGCCTGCAACAACCTTGTAGGCCTAAATTTTTCTATTTTCATTATGCCTAGTTATCCAAATTTTCACCTCTACTTCTGCATAACATTTAAAAAGAAAACAGTATCCTGCTCAAATCCTACTTCTACCTGTTCGCGATGAGCAAGGGTAATAAATGAAATATTCCATTTTGTATAAAAAGGATAAGTTTTATCTGCCGAATGGAGGAGGTTCAATTAATGCAAGTCATAGATCGAGTCGCGTATCGAATTGGTTCTAGTTCAGTTATATAGGCCTATTAGGGAAGGTCTTCCGCCCGTCCGCGCCAGTCAAGAAAACACAACTACACAGCCCCTTTTCGCCTGATTAGTCAATCTGACTACCGCCCATTGATACAAACCGACTAGACCCTCACGCCCCCAGGTCCATCTGACCATTCCATGTGTTATGAGTTTAAATTGATAACAGTGACAATGTGTAACCGTGAGCTTTACTTAATAGCGGTAAAAATTGTGGCGCGGACGGGCGGAAGACCTCCCTATATTAGATAATAAAACTAATGCCTCAACTTGAACTTTTTGCAGGTTTATAAGACTTTTGACCCTGAATTAATTTTTTCATTTGCCTGGATAGTGTTACTGTGACTCAAAATTGAAAAGGTTCAAAGCTTTTCTATTTTGATTCTTTGAATAATTGTGGTCCACATGCATACTTGCCCATATATCTTTTTTTACATACTGATTTGCTTGTCCGTGAAACAAACATGTATCGAACAAAGTTGTTACAATAAATTAATCTGATTAATATACATAAGAGAATATTACTGGATACTTCTTGAAATTGTACATTTTTTTTTTTCATTCCAGTGACAAAAATTGATTTGGCAAGGAAATCTTCAATAGGCCTGTGGTCCTGTTGTTTACATGCCAGGATGATTTCCTGTCCAAGTAAACTCTCTTATTGCGGAACACATAGTGCTTCAGGTACATTACAAAAACGAAGTTTACGAAAACTGTCTGAAGGCCATCCCCTGGTGTTTGTGAGAATCATTGGCAAAAGATGCTTCCAACTGATCATGGCTGTGAAGCTGTGTCAAGAGACTGTGAGCCGTAGGACCGAAAGGTACTTACTCTTATCTATGCTTTGTGTGTCATGATTTCATACACTTGTTATATGAACGTTTTAACTTGTTGGATTTTTTTTTTAACGTTGACTTAAGACGTATGCTGCCATATTAAATTGCATGCCAAGGTTAGGGAGGGAAAATAGTCATATCTACTGTTAAATTTTATAATTCCTGTGCAGGCATAGCATGCATGGAATGTTGGACATGTTTCGGTAGTTTTGCGTTACTCCCTATTAATTATTGCGTAGAACTCGGTTTTTGCTGTGTTTGAAGATACTCCAGTTGCATGGATCGTCTAGAAGTAGAAATCTAGATCTAGAATCTAGATCTAGATCTAGATCTAGTTTTTTTTTTTTTTTTTACAAATTACTCGTCCTGAAAACTTATAAGACGCATCTAAAAAGAGCCCAGCAATAACTACTAACATTGTTACAAGACCTTGAACTTGTTAATTGTTACTATTTTGTCCATTTTCTCTATGAACTTCAAATTTTCATCAACTTGTAATGTAAACACTGTCTGGCTTCAGATTAAAGGATTTGCAAGCAGGCAAATAATTATTAGCAGGGTTTGTTTATTTTGAAAGTGATGTACAGATAATGTAGCTGGAGAAACTAAAATTCTCTCTAATACGAATAAAAGTATCCTCTAAAATGGCTTATTTTCTATCGAAGGGATAAAAATGGGCCTTCATCTAATTTTATAAAGTTCTGGTTTTCAGTGCTTTGAAACATGGCTGGTTCTAAAATTTACTAACTATTCTGCTTCCCTCATTATTAAAATTTAAATCATGGATATGCCATATTTGAAAACACAGTGCATCTGTTCTTTTAGTATGCCTCTGAAATCTGTGAAATCTATTCTGTTCTGTTATTAGGAAGAAAATTACATTGAAATAACATATTAAAATGTAATGTCTTGATGTGGTAGAGGGATTTCAGTGCTCATAAATATTAGGCCCATTCATATAGTTTAATTTTCATTGCTTTTCTTTATTATAGGCAAAGGATCTCATCAGCTCAGACATATAGGTGAACCACAAACATACATCAAAATTGAAGCACGGACCACCAGCTTGTGAAGTCCAAGCCACTGTCACAACTCTGGGATCTTCATCATGCTGTTTGTTCTGTGTTCACCTCGACATCCAAGAAATATTGCATCTACTCCAATCTTCAGGGTGTCTTTGAGTAGTCTGTGAGGAAATGTCCGTTGACATCCTCAAACATAGCAGTAGCTCTAGGACAGCTCCAAGATCTTCAGCAAAAGGAAAAAGTGAGTAAAGTGCTTTTCAAGCTTCACCACAGACCATTACTATATCTGTTACTTTGGCTGATTCTAAAATTTTGTAACTACTCTGTTTCCTTCTTTATTAAATCATGCATATGTCATTTTTGAATATGCAGTGGATCTGTTCTTTTGGTATGCCTCTGAAATACGTGAAATCTGTTCTGTTCTGTTAGGAAGGAAATTGCGTTGAAGTAACATTAAAATGTAATGTCTTGATGTGGTAGAGGGATTTCAATATTTCAATACTTACAAATATTATTCATTTAGTTTATGAATCCATTTTCATTGCTTTTCTTTATTAGAGGCAAAGCATCCCATCAGCTCAGACATACAAGTGAACCACAAACATCATTACATACGTTAATCTGATTAATATACAAAGAGAATATTACTGAACAGTTCTTGACATGTAGTTTATAAATTGTAATTTTTTTTTCATTTCAGTGGCAAAAATAAAGTGATTTGGCAAGGAAATCTTCAATAGGCATGTGGTCCTGTCATTTACATGCTAGGATGATTTGCTGTCCATATGAGCTCTCTTATTGTGGAACACAAAGTGCTTTAAGTACATTACAAAAAGGAAGTTTACGAAAACTGTTTGAAGGCCATCCCCTGGTGTTGTTTGTGATAATTATTGGCAAAAACTGATTCCAACTAGTGACTGTGAGCCGAAGGACTGAAAGGTACTTACTCTTTTCTATGCTTTATGTGTCATGATTTCATGCACTTGTTATATGAACGTTTTAATTCGTTGGATTTTTTTTTTACATTAACTTGAGATGTGTGCTGCCATATCAAATTGCATGCATTAGGGAGAGAAAATAGTCACATCTTCTGTTCATTCCTGTGCAGGCATAACGTGCATGGAATGGACATGTTTCGGAAGTTTTTGCGTTACTCCTATTATTGCGTAGAAAACAGTTTTTGCAGTGTTTGAAGACACTCCAATTGCATAGTTTTTTTTTTTCCTTTACAAAGTACTCGTCCTGAAATCTTATAAGACATCTAAAAAGAGCCTAGCAATAAACCAGTAACGTTGTTATAAGACACTGAACATGTTACTGCTCTTTCCATTTCTCTATTCATACTAATTTTCATTAACTTGTAACATAGACACTGTAGGTTATGGCTTCAGGTAAATGGATTGCAAGCACACAAATAATTATTAGCAGAGTTTTTTTATTTTGAAAGTGATGTACAGATAATGTAGCTGGAGGAAGTAAAATTCTCTCCCCAAATAATAACGTATCCTCTGAAGTGGCTTATTTTCTATCGAAGGGATAAAAATGGGCCTTCACCTCATTTTTATAAAGTTCTGTTTTTCAGTGCCTTGAAACATGCTGGTTCTAAAATTCTAAAATTTACCAACTGCTCTGTTTCCCTCATTATTAAAATTTAAATCATGGATATGCCATATTTGAAAACACAGTGCATCTGACCTTTTAGTATGCCTCTGAAATCTTTGAAATCTATTCTGTTCTGTTATTAGGAAGAAAATTACATTGAAGTGACATATTAAAATGTAATGTTTTGATGTGATAGAGGGATTTCAGTGCTCATAAATAATTATTCATATAGTTTGTAAATCAATTTTCATTGCTTTTCTTTATTAATATTATAGGCAAAGCATCTCATCAGCTAAGACATACATCATCATTAAGTGCCCTGCCGGCAGGTGTTGGCGATCATGACCCTCCATCTCTCTCGATTTTCCGTAGCCCTGATGACGCCGTTGGTGGTGTGCATTACCAGCCAGGCCTTAGGGTCGTCCTACATCTTTATGCGTTGTCGTCCCCTGCTTCTTCTTCCATTGAATTCCTGTTACTAAATGTTCTAGTCCCCGTCTTCTCATTATATGTCCAAAGAATGTTCCCTGTCTTTTCCTAACCTTGTTTGGGAGTGTCCTCTTTTCTTCATCTTTCTGGCAGTCCATGGAATTCTAAGCATTCTTCTCAGAAACCACATTTCTGTTGTTTCCAGTTTTCTTACTGTTTCTGTGTTTAGTGACCAGGTTTGGCAGGCATAAAATAAAATTGGTTCGATATAACACTGCAATATTCTTTTTATGAGACTGATTGGTAGTTTAAGATATGTTTCATGTTTTGGAATGCTGATTTAGCCTGGCACATTCAATCTTTGACTTCTGTTTTGCATCTTCCATCTGATGTTATCTGAGCTCCCAAGTATTTGATTTTATTTACTTGGGCGAGCTCTTTTCCTTCTACCTTGATTTTTTCCTGGTACTCTTTCCTTCTTTCTCAATATAACCATTGTTACTGTTTTCTTGGCATTCAGGCTGAGTTCCATTTGTTCACTCTGTCTCACCATCACATCTGTTAGTTCTTGCAGATCTTCTTCCGATTCTGCTATGAGTACGATGTCATCCGCCTAGCGTAGGTTGTTCATATTGTGCCCATTTATACTGACTCCAGGCATTGCTTGAATATTTTTCATGATTTCTTCGCCGTAGATGGAGAATCTTTGTTCCCAGTATATATTCTGTATCACTCTCAGGTCTTTTCCATCAAGATTTAGTTTCTGAAGTATGTCTATAATCTGTGTGTCTTACTCTGTCGAAGGCTTTGTTGTAATCAATGAAGCAAGTGTATAGATCATTCTGTGTTTCCAGACTACGTTCTATTAGGGTTCTTAGAATATATATCGCATTTGTTGTTCCTTTTCCCTCTACAAATCTGTACTGTTCTTCTGCTATTTCTGGCTTTATCTTGTTTCTTGCTCTCATCATCAATATTCTCAGTAAGATTTTTGTATTGTGGATCATTAGGCTGATGGTGCAGTGAAGTTCACATTCAGATGCGGCGGGTTTCTTGGGTAAAGCAATGAAGATTGATTTTGAGATATCTGTTGGAATATGTCCCGTATTATATATGTCATTCAGGAGATTGGTTATGCTGTTTATTCCCAATTCCTCCAGTGGTTCTAGCATCTCAACAGTTATGTTGTCTGGTCCTGCAGCTTTCCCTCTTTTCATTTTTTTCATTGCATAAACTTCTCCTTCCATGATTGGCGGTCCTTCCTCGTTCTTGGTGAAAGGTTTTTCGTCTGGTCTATTATCTTTGTACAGTTCTCCAATGTACTCAGACCATCTGTCCAGGATCTTGTCTTTGTCCATTATTATCTGTCCGTCTTTTGATTTTACGCATCAGCTCCTGGAGTATGTCCTTCTCTTGGACACTAAACTTCTCTTATTCTTTCATACATTGTGGTGGGGTCTTGACCGTGGGACTTCTCAATTTTTTGACATTTTTTATCAAGCCATTGTTGTTTGGCTTCAAGGTATTTGTTCTTGATTACTTTGTGTATTTTATCGTATTCTGCTTTATTTTTGTTTTTCTTTCTTATATCCATCAGTTCTAGGATTTCTATCAAATATTTCAAATCTATTCTTTACAGCTACTTGGTACTTTTCTCTGATCTCGTTGTTGTTTTTCATTATGTCTAGGTCTAGTTTGATATTTTGTGAGTTTTCTTGATTTTCTTCAGTTTCATTCTTACTTTTGCCGCAACAAGGTTAAGATCAGTGTAACAGTCAGCTCCTGGATAGGTCTTAGTAACTAGTACTGAGGTTTTAAATCTGCTGTTTATTAGGATGAAATCAATCCTGTTTTTGGTGTTGTTATCTGGGCTTCTCCATGTCCATTTTCTTCTTGGGTGTTGTTCAAACCAGGTGTTCGTTACTGTCATGTTGTTGAGCTTAGCCCATTCAATAAGTCTTTCTCATCTCATTCCTGTTTCCCAGGCCATGGGGTCCAATTATGTTTTCGAAATTTTCATCTCAAACTTTTACATTAAAGTCCCCTTGTACAAATGTCTTGTGACTTACAGTGTGACATTGCAAGTTCTAAGTTGTTATAAAAGGCTTCTACATATTCTTCTGTACTTTCAGCGGTTGGTACATACACTTGTATTATATTGGTGTCGAATGGTTTTCCTCGTAGTCTTACTAAAAGTACTCCATCTGATATTGTCCAGTATCCCTTCATGGTCTTGGCATTTTCTGGGTTCATTAATAGACCCACTCCCTTTTCATGTCTGTCTCCACCTGAGCATACTAGTTTGTAATTTTCTGATGTTATGACACCCGCTCCTTTCCATCTTATTTCACATAATCTCATTACACTGTTTAACTTTCTCATTTCTTCCCTGATGTTGTCCAGTTTTCCTGTTGACATTGTTCTTGCATTCCACATTGCTATCTTTGTTGGTATTTGTTTTTTGCACCTAGTAGCTTGATAACGATCGGGTGCCACCTGGTGCACATGGTGGTCCCTACCGGACGAGGATGCTCTTTCAGTCTCCATTGACGTCGTTGTTTTTATTCATATCTAGAGGGTTCATGATTTTCTAGGGAAGATACGGCAGTGGGTTCCCTTTGCCTTCTGCCAGTTTGTTTACGGACTCTCCGCTAGCCTTTGTTCCAAGGAACTATCCCACAAGGCAGTGGGGATCTGTGGATGGCCGTTGTCCCTGCTGGGATCATCCACCCTTTGACAAAACTTGTTTTTAAAATCTTGCAGGGTTCCACTACCCTCCTCATCAAGTAAAACTTGATGAGTGAGCCGGTTTAGTCGCCTACCACTTGACGGATGCAGTTTAACATCGTGCTCAGGACTGTTAGACATACAGCTGAACCACAAACATCAAAATTGAAGCACTGACCACCAGCTTGTGAAGTCCAGGCCAATTCATATTCCTGCATTGACTCATCTGTCACAAATCTGGGATCTTTATCATTCTGCCTATGATCTGTGTTCACCTCGACATCCAAGAAATGTTGCATCTACTCCAGTCTCCAGGGTGTCTTTGAGCGTTCTGCGATGAAATGTCCTTTGATATCCTCGAACATAGCAGTAGCTCTAAGACAGTCCCAAGATCTTCAGTAAAAGGAATAGTGAGTAAAGTGCTTTTTCAAGCTTTACCACAGACCATTACCATATTTGTTACTTTGGCTGATTCTAAAATTTAGTAACTACTCTGTTGCCTTCATTATTAAATCAGGCTGTCATTTTTGAATATGCAGTGAATCTGTTCTTTTGGTATGCCTCTGAAATATGTTAAATCTATACTGTTCTTTTAGGAAGGAAATTGCGTTGAAGTATCATTAAAATGTAATGTCTTGATTGTGGTAGAGGGATTTCAGTGCTCATAAATATTATTCATATAGTTTGTAAATTGATTTTTATTGCTTTTCTTTATTGTAGGCAAGGCATCTCATCAGCTCAGACATACAGCTGAACCACAAATAAACATCAAAATTGAAGCACTGACCACCAGCTTGTGAAGTCCAAGCCAATTCATGTTCCTGTATAGACTCATCTGTCAGAATCCTGGGATCTTCATCATGCTGTCTTAGGTTCTGTGTTCTCCCTAGCATCCCTTGACATCAAAGCAACATTGCAGCCACCCAAGTCTTCAGGGTATCTTTAAATGACACGTCGTTTGACATTCTCAGATATAGCGACAGCTTCAAGACCTTCTGCAGAAGGAACTGTGAGTAATGTGCATTTGCAAGATTTACCATAAACCATTTCCATATGTGTTACTATAGATAGTTCAGAACTTACCTCTGAAATCTGTGAAATCACTTTTGTTCTATCAGGAAGGAAATTGTATTGTAGTAACATATTAAAATGTAATATATCTTGATGTGGTAGAAGTACTTCAATTCTGTGTTTATATTATATTATTTGTTAGTTTATAAATTAATTTTCATTGCCTTTCTTTGCTACAGGCAAAGCATCTCATCAGCTCAGACATACAGCTGAACCACAAATATCAAAACTGTAGTATTGACCACCAGCTTGTGAGTCCAGGCCAATTCATATTCCTGCATAGACTTGTCTGTCGCAACTCGGGGATTTTCATCAAGTTATTTATGTTCTGTGTTCACCTCAACATCCAAGAAATGTTGCATCTACTCCAGTCTTCAGGGTGTCTTTGAGCGGTCTGTGATGAAATGTCCTTTGACATCCTCAAACATAGCAGTAGCTCCAAGACAAATCCAAGATCTTCAGCTTAAGAATAGTGAGTAAAGTGCTTTTTCAAGATTTACCACAAACCATTACCATATTCGTTACTTTAGCTGATTCTGAAATTCAGTAACTACTTCTCTCGCTTCATTATTAAATTATGTCATTTTTAAATACATATCTGTTTTATCTGTGTTGTCCTGATAGGATGGCAATTGTGTTGAGGTTACATATTAAGGTGTAATGTCTTGATGTGGCAGAGGGATTTCAATGTTTCAGTGTTTATAAATATTTTAGTTTATTAATCAATTTTCATTGCTTTTCATTATTATTTATAGGCAAGGCATCTCATCAGCTCAGACATAAATCTGAACCAGAAACAAACATCAAAATTGTAGCACTGACCACCAGCTTGTGAAGTTCAAGCCAATTCATGTTCCTGCGTAGACTCGTCTGTCACAACTCTGGGATCTTCATCATGCTGTCCATGTTCTGTGTTCACCTTGACATCCAAGAAATGTTGCATCTACTCCAGTCTTCAGGGTGTCTTTGAGCGGTCTGTGATGAAATGTCCTTTGACATCCTCAAACATAGTAGTAACTCCAAGTCAGCTCTAAGATCTTCAGCGAAAAGATAGTGAGTAAAGAGCTTTTTCAAGCCTTACCACAGACCATTACTATATCTGTTACTTTGGCTGATTCTAAAATTAACTACTCCTCTCCCTTCATTATTAAATTATATCATTTTTAACCATCACCCTGCGAGATTCGTCGAAATATGGCATCAACTTTCCAGGCATTCACTCTGCACGGGCGTAACTACTGCCTTATTGCCACTGTATCTCTTCTAAGACAAAGGCATTATGACAAGGACATGTTAACTAATAAACTACTGGTCGGAATCACAAAGATTAAGCTTTCAAAGGCTCTCCCCACACTATCAAACAGTGTAACATCGACCTGCGAATGGTTGCTCAACAAATTTGCAATATTATCCTTTTCTCATAAGGTGACCATCATCTAGAGTTGTCTGTATCTAAGAACCGATCATAAACAAGGGGGAGGGGGGGGGGTGCGTGCGTGGCTAGTTATCATGCTTCGCTCTCACGAAAATGGCAGCTGTCAGTTTGGTATTGTAAGTCAGATCATTGGTTAGGTACTTACGGACAGAGGTTTTTGCTGGTTAATTCATTAAGTGTGATAAAGCATAGCAGCTAATGTTTTCATATTGTGAGAGGATGAACGACTTTCTATTTTTAATGTGCTTTCATGGTAACTCTAGTGCGTGAGTAAGGGACGGCCACTCATAGTAGTTTATGGACACTTGGCCGAGTACCATTAATTGGATTATTTCCCTTGTAATAGTAGCGCGGCACCCGTTATTCACATCACGGTGGAAAGCGCGCATTTTGATTGGTCAATTGGAAATGTTGACCACCGGGCTTCCAACTCTTATATCATGGCTTTAAGTTTCTTACAACTCGCTCATTCGTTGTTATCCACCGACAGAAAGACGGGAACCCGAATTCATTGTTGAGAGTAGGCAATACCCTATCGGTACAATATAGGTATTTATGATAACGTTTGTTATCAATGGAGATACGTCGTATTAATGGACGAAAGTATCCCGCACAAATTTGCCCAATGTTGTTAGTCCTGAAGCTTTGAAAATTTATATTAAAACTATTACCGGGTTTCTGGTATAAGTAGTCAGTTAGAATTTTAGCAGCAAGTTTCTACTTTATAATGGTACCAATTTTGTTGTACTTTGATGCACATATCCTATTGAACTAATTAATAAGAGGGTCTCGGATTTAAGTAAACTATGAGTTAGACGCATGTTATCCCCGATAATTCCAACCTGGGTCAAATTTATTCAATTATAGCTGGAGGGGACCATAGAGTAATTTCTGCAGTTTACTGGGATATGTAATTGACTTTTGTGCGCACCCTTTTAACCGCTCTGTGGATTCGATTGTGTTGGGACCCTAACCAGTTTTATTGTCGGGCTGGACTCCAGGTCCGAGCCTTTCACTTGTCCAAACACTGGACTACGTACTAGCTCTCTCGGACGTCCGCGCTGGCTCATAAATAAGATGCCAGTTCGAGTGGTCAGTAGACTCCATCAAAGACGCCGCAACAATAGGAAGCACAAGTGGACCTTGCAGTACAATAGATCGGCGGCGGCCTGCCGTGGCGCGCCTCGCCCAAAACATGGCCTAGTCCAGTTGCGCCAGTAGCAGAGAGACTTTGGCTTATGGCTGGTTGGGTTTCTTTTTCTTGGTAGGGTTTTCCCATGCCTTTTTGGTAGTGATACCTTTGTTAGGCTTTTGAATAAATAAGATTGCCAGCAGAACCCTGTGTTTGTTAATCCTGTGTATCCTTAAGGGAGTTACTATTGAACCCACGCAGTAACCACATTAGCCACTCGTAGTTCATCCAACAATATCGATCACATATACAAATCAAACCGCGTGGACAGCGGTAGTGTGGCCATTGCACATTGGCAAGGATCAGTGTGACCCAGATAAGATTCCCCATGAGTAAGGTCAATGACCGGAGAGTGGGCGTTAAGGCGTAGCGCGCAGGATGTGGGTTAAATATATATTTGCATCTATTCTTTTGGTTTTCTGAAGTCTGTTTTCCCTGTGTTGTCCTGATAGGAGGGAAATTGTGTTGAGGTAACATATTAAGGTGTAATGTCTTGATGTTGTAGAGGGATTTCAATGTTTATAAATATTATTTGTTTAGTTTACGAATCAGTTTTCATTGCATTTCTTTATTATAGGCAAAGCATCTCATCAGCTCAGACATACAGCTGAACCACAAACGAACATCAAAATTGTATGTAGCTTTGTTCACCAGCTTGTGAAGTTCAAGCCAATTCATGTTCCTGCGTAGACTCATCTGTCACAACTCTGGGATCTTCATCATGCTGTCTGTTTTGTGATCACCGCGACATCCAAGAAATGTTGCATGTACTCCAGTCTCAAGGGTGTCTTTGAGCAGTCTGCGATGAAATGTCCTTTGACATCCTCAAATATAGTAGTAGCTCCAAGACAGCTCCAAGATCTGCAGCGAAAAGATAGTGAGTAAAGAGCTTTTTCAAGCCTTACCACAGACCATTACTATATCTGTTACTTTGGCTGATTCTAAAATTAACTACTCTCCCTTCATTATTAAATTATATCATTTTTAACCCTCACCCTGTGAGATTCGTCGAAATATGGCATCGACTTTTCAGGCATTCACTCTGCACGGGCGTAACTACCGCCTTATTGCCACTGTATCTCTTCTAAGACAAAGGCATTATGACAAAGACATGTTAACTATTATTACTGGTCGGAATCACAAAGACTAAGCTTTCAAAGGCTCTCCCCACACTATCAAACAGTGTAACATTGACACGTGAACTGTTGCTCAAGAAATTTGCAATATTATCTCCTTTTCTCACAAGGTGACCATCATCTAGTTGTCTGTATCTAAGAACCGATCATGAATAAGCTCTGAAATGACCTTTGTCCCAAATGCCCACATTGGTTCATTAGTATGTATCAATCTGGATGAAACTATTAGTTTAGAGCTTGGGGGGAAGGGTTTGCGTGGCTAGTTATCATCATGCTTCGTTCTCACGAAAATGGCAGCTGTCAGTTTGGTATTGTAAGTCAGATCATTGGTTAGGTAGTTATGGAGAAAGGTTTTTGCTGGTTAATTCATTATTAAGCGTGATAAGGCATAGCAGCTTATGTTTTCATACCGATCACTATACAAATCAAACCACATGGACAGCGGGAGTGTGGCCATTGCACATTGGCAAGGATCAGTGTGACCCAGATAAGATTCCCCATGAGTAAGGTCAATGACCGGACAGCGGGCTTTAAGGCGTAGCGCGCAGGATGTGGGTTAAATACATGCATCTATTCTTTTGGTTTCTCTGATGTCTGTTTTCCCTGTGTTGTCCTGATAGGAGGGAAATTGTGTTGAGGTAACATATTAAGGTGTAATGTCTTGATGTTGTAGAGGGATTTCCATGTTTATAAATATTATTTGTTTAGTTTTCATTGCTTATCTTTATTATAGGCAAAGCATCCCATCAGCTCAGACATGCAGCTGAACCACAAACATCAAAATTGTAGCATGGACCACCAGCTTGTGAAGTCCAGGCCAATTCATATTCCTGCATAGACTCATCTGTCACAACTCTGAGATCTTCATCATGCTGTCTATGTTTTGTGATCACCTCGACATCCAAGAAATATTGCATCTACTTCGGTCTGCAGGGTGTCTTTGAGCAGTCTGCGATGAAATGTCCTTTGACATCCTCAAACATGCAGTAGCTCTAAGACAGCTCCAAGATCTTCAGCTTAAGAATAGTGAGTAGTGCTTTTTCAAGCTTTACCACAGACTATTACCATATTCGTTACTTTGGCTGATTCTGAAATTTAGTAACTACTCTGTTTCCTTCATTATTAAATTGTATCATTTTTAAATACATATCTGTATCTATTCTTTTGGTTTGTCTCTAAAGTTTGTTTTATCTGTGTTGTCCTGATAGGAGGGAAATTGTGTTGAGGTAGCATATTTAAGGTGTAATGTCTTGATGTGGAAGAGAGATTTCAATGTTTCAGTGTTTATAAATATTATTTGTGTAGTTTATTAATCAATTTTCATTGCGTTTCTTTATTATAGGCAAAGCATCTCGTCAGCTAGAAATGTTGCATCTACTCCAGATTTCAGGGTGTCTTTGAGCTGTCTGTGATGAAATGTCCTTTGACATCCTCAAACATAGCAGTAGCTCCAAGACAGCTCCAAGATCTTCACCTTAAGAATAGTGAGTAAAATGCTTTTCAAGCTTTACCGCAGACCATTACCATATATCCGTTACTTTGGCTGATTCTAAAATTTAGTAACTACTGCTCTTCCTTCATTATTAAATTATATCATTTTTAAATACATATCTGTATCTATTCTTTTGGTTTGTCTCTGAAGTTTGTTTTATCTGTGTTGTCCTGATAGGAGGGAAATTGTGTTGAGGAAACATTAAGGTGTAATGTCTTGATATGGCAATTGTAGAGGTCATTTTATTTCCGGAGGTTCACTGCCTTTGGCATTTACGTCTCCTTTTTCTTGTTGGCTATTGTTGTTGTTCCCGTCCTTTGGCTTTCTTAGCCCTCAAAAAGGCTCCCTTATGGGCATCTTCTTCCTTCTTTCTTTGATTTCATCTCCTTTCCGTCCGGGCTGCTTTCTTTGTTGCTTCTTACTGGTTGGCACAATAAAAAAAAACAATAAAAAAAAGAGTAAGGATTCCTATCATGGGGGGGGGGGGGGTGTCAATGGGGGATCCTTGTAGCATGAAAGGATTTAACCCCATAGCAAGGGCAGTAAATGTTCTCGGTTTTGATATGGCAGAGGGGTTTCAATGTTTATAAATATTACTTAAGTTTATTAATCAATTTTTATTGCTTTTCTTTACAATAGGCAAAGCATCTCATCAGCTCAGACATAGAGCTCTACCAGAAACAAACATCAAAATTGAAGCACTGACCACCAGCTTGTGAAGTTCAAGCCAATTCATGTTCCTGCATGGACTCATCTGTTGCGACTCTGGGATCTTCATCATGCTGCTTATGTACTGTGTTCACATCGACATCCAAGAAATGTTGCAACTATCCCATCTTCAGGGTGTCTTTGAATGATCTGTGATGAAATATCCTTTGACATCCTCAAATATAAGACAGCTCCAAGATCTTCAGTGAAAAGATAGTGAGTAAAGTACTTTTCTAAGATTTACTATAGACCATTTCCTTGTGTGTGTTACTGTAAATAGTTTAGAACTTAGCTTGTTGGTGTAAACATAAATCATAGTGAAGGAACCTGTAATTAGTTTTATTTTTGAGCTTGATGATGTGGAATATCTTAGCTTAGAATTTCTTATGTCGCTGCCAGTTAGACTGTTTCATATGCACATAATTAATCAGAGTAACAAAGTTCAAAATTAGCTCAACTGCATCAAAGGATGTATCATTTATTAAAGTATGGAAGGTTTCAAGACATACCAAGGGCTTATTAATATTTTGCTCATATCTGAAATTTTTACTTGGGTCAACATCGAACTTGGAGTTCAATTTCATTTCACTTGAGGATTGTTACATTTAGATTTTTGTTTTGCGAATTTATGAAATGGAAAATTAGCAGAGATGTTTAAAAAAAAATAGCATCAAATTAAAAATAGTTGTATAGTTTTAAAGTAAGGACTGAGTACATGATTCTAGCATTCATAGAAATTTCCACAAAAATTAAACCAGAGTAGGACACTGTCATTTTTTATGTGGAGTTAGTTTGTAGGTTTCTGACAATGGACAACTTGGTGCCATGGGTGCCTTAACAGTGTGAAATTTTACATCTGTTGTGAGAAAGTTGTGGGGATAACTTTGTAATCGTTTAGAAGGAATAGAACAGCAGCAGAATTACAAAGCCAGATATAGTTCAGCTTGTCATGATCGTGTTTGCCAAAATCTTGAGAATATCACTGCACAATTTAGACAAAACAAAAGCCATGATTTGGCACAGTAATAGTACAAAAGTTTAAAACAACTGAATGTTAAATTAGACCATTTATAGAGAAACTGTCATGAGCTTCTTAGTAATACGAGGCAGAAATATTCTAATTCAAAAGGCAAAGTACATTACAAAGACCAATGTATTCTGACCAGAGAATTCTATAGTCACTGTTAACTGAAAGATAAAGGGAGACAAAACAGCAAATGTATGCATGAGTTCTAAACTGAATTAGAATTTTGAGCAAACAATGTTTATGATAAGATCTAAATTTAAATATTAAAATTGCCTCCTGTCTTATAGTGTAGCTCACAGATATTCCCATCAGTTATACGAGTTATTCCTCTAGTGGTCATGACAAGACATATAAAAGGCAATTTTCATTGACCCCATTTTTTTTATCCACACAAAGTGCTTTTAGTTGACAAAACCCAAAAAGACGTGGTTGACATGGGAGTGAGATGAAACCAATTTTAAAGTGATTTCTGACCTTTTTTGCAATTTTCTAAGTCCGTATCAACCATAACAGCAAAGTAAATAAGAGTAAAGTGAAGAACAAGATATAAGGAAGCTTAATTATTGTTAAATAAATATCACGCACCATGATGTAACTCTAGATAAGTATGAGTGTTGCAATGGTCTCAAGTTATTTATTGTGTCAGGTCTGTGAATGCCTCAGACTTGCAAGTTTTTCCCCTCAGACCAGAAAAATTCATAGATTCTAATATTATATATATCATACTTGGGCATCTGAGCTATAATCAAGCTTTTCAGAAGTTTATAGGTTGTATCATTTGGATTTTTGTATTGTATTTTGTATTCATTTATCATTATTTTGGACCCATAAGATACTCACAGGGGAGGCTAGATGATGTTAAATTTGTAATAGGGCTGTCTTTAGGTCGGTCATTGTCTAATATTAACACGCTGAGGACAAAGCTTTAAAAAATCTTGAGGACTTTTAGCTCCTCATTCATAAACTTTCCAGGTTGATTTGAAATTTTCGCATGTTCAACCAAATTTGACAAGTCTGAGGTATTCATTGCTATTGCTAATGACAGTAAGCAGTACTATCCTGTGATCTGTTGACTGAGTTGGGCAGTCACATCTTAGGATCTTACAGAATTTGACTTCTTAGGTGCTCCAAGTGTCATTTCATCATAATCAGAGGTCTGACATTGTCTAGATATGAGGTATCTTCTACATCTCTCTCAGATCAGAAAGTAAATGTGAAATTGGAGCAGAAAATGACTCAGTTTTTGTAGGATCTTCTACCCCAGCACCTTTAGGGCAGGGAACATCTTTTTGGTATCAGAGAGACTCCAGAAATAAACCAACTTTTGGTACCGCCTGTATATTCTTATTGGAGACGGAAATTTTTTTTTTTCATTAGAAAGTTCAGAAACACTGTCCTAAAGGTTATATGATCTTAAATTTGGTCAGAGTTTGTAATAGACAGTACGATATCAGTAAAACTTTCAGTCAATAGAGAATTTAAGAAAAGACTAGAACATGCACAACTTTGGGTGATAGGCCTACATGGGAGTTACATGATCTTTCAGTAACTATTCAGATTTTTTTTGTCAAATTCACCTTTAGACTTTCTCCATACCACCATTTGAGATATAAAATGTTCTTCTCGGTTCTGGAATTACTTCACACAGAAGATTTGAAACATTAAGTCAGTGCTGCTGTTACTCAGTGAAAGGACTCATAAATGCCATATTCCCTCTCGTAAACGTAAAGAATACCATCTTTTTTTTTTTTTTAAATTTAATTCTGCTTTTGTCCGGGGTAAAGTTAACATGTAGTAATTTAATTCCATTTTACTACTTGAATTGCAATGTTTTAAGTTGTAAAATTAAAAAAATTTTGTTTTTGTGTCAGATTTCCATTGGAGGCAATGTAACACTTGTGCCATTTCTGAAACAGTACTGGGGAAATGATAGAGTAGTGGGCTGGACTTTATTTCAGTATAGCATACATTTTCCTTAGCAGTGTTGATTTCCAGCAATCATTCATTCTGCCACTTAGATAAAATTTCACAGAAAAAGAAATTCCAAGAAATGTTTGAAAATCCAGATTTTTGTTATTGAACCACCATTTCTGTAGAGTTTCCAGAAAGTTACTTTTGACACAATAAATATCTCATCTGTAGCTAGCTGTTTGTAACCTCAGTTTTACAAGTACCCATGTAAAGTGTTATTGCACAGTATAATTAAACAACTAGCAGATGTATGCGGGGATGCTTGGGATAAGCCCCCCTTCTGCCCTCCTTTTTCTTCCCCTCCTCCCTTTCCTCCTTCTCCCCTTACCCATTCCTCTTCCCATCCCCTCCCCTTCAGTTCTGCCCTTTACCCTCCTCCAACCACATGGGCATTATGTTGTACAGCTGAACCTCACTCAGTCATCTCTCTGGGCAAACAGGAAAGATTGATAACGATTTGTGGAGCAAAAATTAAAGCTGAGAAAAGTGTACCTGTCCAGGTACTTTAGTTTTCCAATCCAGGGGCGATCTAAGCTTGGGTCATTTGGCCTATTGATATGGCAAAGAATTTGCAGATTTTCAACTATTGTTTTGTGTGCGTAGAGGGTATTCCCAATGTCAAGTCAGGTGGGGCTAGCCCAGGTAGCCCAGGTAAAATAAGAGGGATTGAAAGAATGTCAAGATAAGTTATTTGTCACTTGCAAATTCTTGTGCTTATTTTTGCTGGTTCCCTTGCATATAAACAGTACATTCAAATGATTATTTCAGGACCATGATATAAGCAAAGTAAGCCATTTTGTTTTAGTATTAATTGAAATTTTTGAAATGATTAAAAAAAAAGGAGAAAGGGATCTGGAAAGGTGATGTTGTTTCACACGTGGTATAATATAACATTCTGGAAGCTGTAGATGTCAGTCAGGAAAGGATATTAGTTAATTTAGGTAATAACCCTCGTGATCTCTAGATTGTGGTGGTAAATTTGCAGTCTGAAAACTGACAAGCTTTTCTGAAACTGTTTAAAGTTTAATTTAAATTTTGTGAAGGTGCTGTATAGTTCGTGTCAGCCAAATGCTTTGACAACACTGCAAGATAAAACTGTTTAGGGACTGGATGTTTGATTACCTATTCAAAGCATTAATTAATATGTAATAAAAGTAGATTAATTTATATAGATTGGGCTCTTCATGATAACAGCTCTTCCTGATGTGAACTTTAGTTTTGGCAATCCATTATCAAAATTTGATTTAGGCTTTTTGAAGTTCACATTCAAAATTTAAATACATTTTTTTCTTCGAAATTATCACCAAAGAAGTTTATTGTCTGTAGTGACCCATTGTTCAGCCGAGGTATCCTTGTTTGTGATTGTGGTCAGTGTGTTATTGTGTGTGACTTTGTTGTATCTGTCATGTCCTGTTTTGCAGGGTGTGTGTCAAAAGTGACGTGTACATAGGGGGTGGGGGTGGGGAAACCAGCTGAGAAATCCTGTACATAGGGGGTGGATATTGTTTCTTATTTTATTTTTCTTTGTCTCTAGTATTTTCATTATAATTGTTTTCATTATTATTCTGTACATATGGTTGGGATGTTATTCTGTACATAGGGTGGGGATATATCTGTACATAGGGTTGGGATGTTATTCTGTACATAGGGTTGGGATTGCTTTTGTTACACCCTGTCTGTATGTTGCATAGGAAACGAGACCTCGACTGGTCATAGAATGGGGAGCTATTAAGGAAGTGAAAGTTGTCGACGGCGGTACCCTGATCTATTGTCTATCAGTGGGACCCAGACCTGGAACTTCAAAGATAATGGACCTGGAATGTTCTACCATCTCCTGGTCAGAAAGCTCTTTTTTGGCGCCTAAGCTCTTTGTTGATTAAGATGGAGGACATTATCCAATGGTGGCATTCAAAAAGTTTAGATTTTGTTTCGGCTCTGTGAAAAAATGGGAAAACAGACCATATTTGGTAATTGTTTGGCATGGTTTGAAAGTTAGGATGAGGCAAAGAGTTATCAGTCTTAATTTGTCTCATCAAAACAGCAAAGTGTGGGTTTTTTGACTTCCATCATTTGCAAAACTTGTTTCTTTTTAGAGTATTTTGGGAAGTCGGAATTCCATTTGTCTGTTTGGAATTATACTTCATGTATTGTAAGCTCTTTTGCTACCAATGAAAAAAGTAGACATAAAATTTTGGTGAGAGGAAAGGGTCCTTACAGAGTTGACTAAAGTTCATCACTGACAATATTGTTTCCAGAGCAATGTATAAGTCTGAGTGAACCATTTTCTTTAAAGGGAGATGGAGGAAAATTTGAAATAGTTGTATGGATGATTAATTTTTGGTTAATGTCAAATATTTGTGTTATTTTATTTCATTTTCTCAGTGAAGATGGCATTTTTTTCTTTTAAAGTTTCACCATTAAAAAATCAACAGCTCTTGAAGTTGAAAATGTAAAATTGGACAAGGTATCTTTTAGCTTTTCTCTGCGGAAAATGAATGGTCTTTAAATAGATAAAGGGTATTTTGTCATGATTTTCTATACCTGTGAACTTTGTATGATCCGGTATATTCCGTGGATCGTGAAATTGAAGTCAGTATTGGCCAGTCACAAGATTTAAATGTTCCATTAAAGGACTTGGACAGTTTCACTATGCTGAGATCATTCACGGAGGTTGACTTATTGTCAGCAGAGTGGGAGGAAAAAGAAATCAAGAAGAAAATCCAAGCTCTTTATCCAGCACTTAACTTGCATGCTGCCCCCCTGTTAATACTCACATTTGCATGATAACCATGTTTTTGCATTTTGCCATCAAGGAGCTTCAAATTTTGTGACTGGTGTAATACTGAAACATGGGAGGGAAATTTTCATAAAACCTTGTGTAGAAATGAGATTACTTAATGGCTTTTTATAAATTTGGACCTGGCTGTTAAAACTAGAAGGGAACTTTGAAAATAAGTGACATGATACCCCTAAGTGACATGGTACCCCAGATAATCTGTGGTTAAGGTCATAAGAACATGGAACTGAATGATTTTCCTTTGGGTTTTTCCAAGGAAAGGAATTTGAATCATTTTGATTTCTTGCAATTGTGAAAACTTTTGATTGGTTAACTAAAATGTCAGCTTCATGTAGTAAAAGGGAATGAAGGGTTAGTGCCCACCAGGCAGTGGTGTATGGGAAATAAAAGTGTAAATGGGATGTGCACATAATACGGTTTCAGTTTTTTCCATATCGTTTGTTTGATATACGCTGTCTGTTTAAGCCTATTGGTAAATAGACTAAAGGAAAGACAAGGGTTCGGGTTTAAGTTGTGTCATCTCATAATGGTAATGTTGTGCTCTACATGGTTCACTCATCTAGTTGTTAGAACATGAACATTTATTATGGTAGGAGACATTTTGAATAGATTTTCTGATTAAATGTATGTACAAACTAAAGAAAAGACCAGAAAAAAAATCTATTGTAAGAGGAATTAAAACAAAACTGTTAAAACTTCCATTAAAAGTTGTACAGATAAGCCCAAGATAACCAAACCAGTGGGAACACTGAGGTTACAAGGATAAGTGTGACAGAGATGAGGAATTTTAAGTCTGAAGGATGTGGCCAAGCTGCTTTACCCAACAGGATGTGGTTAAAGAAATGGAATTAACAATGTTCTGTAATTTGACAGATTTATTTGAGAAAGATATTCTGCTATAGTTAAGTTTGAGAGAAATGAAATATATCACCTGAATGAAAAGTTTCAAGTTTTTGTTCCAGTGGCAGAAAGACTTATGAGCTGGTAAAAAATGTACTGTATTATCGAAATTTTTACTTTTGTAGGCTATACATTATTTTTTTAAGGCATCAGATTTTGACACAAGGGTCAGTCTTACCTTTGTTCCCCCGCCTCCCCCCCCCCCCCCCCCTCCCAAAAAGCAGCATTTTGGTATTGAATATGGAAGTTTTTGGGTTTTTTTTTTGTCTTGAGGAGAGAAATCTTAGTCCCAAACGGGTAATTTTGTATTGAAAATTAATTTGAATAGGTTTCTTTTGCCATAAGGAGAGGAATCTGATTCCCAAACAGCAGCAATTTTATCTTGGCAAGTGATTGGAATGTCTTTTTGTTTTTGTCCATGAGGAGAGGAATATTAGACCCAACACGCAGCAATTTTGCATGGAAAGCTGTACTTGAAATGGTGGTATGTTTTTGTCCATAACAACATAGAATTGAAGCTATGGGTGAGGAGGTGTAACATAGCAGTGAAGGCTCAAATTTGGAAAAATGTATAAAAGTTTACATATTTTCAGTCTGTACATCCTGTAATTTGAGAGGGGGGGGGGGGCTGCTATTAAACTTAAAGATATCTAGGGAAATGGTGAAGATTGGGAAGGGACAATGTTAAAAAATAGATAATGGGTTAATTGATGACGGCAAAGAATATTTTTTCCTTAAATTATTGTGAACACAAAACAATTTTTTGTACAGATCTGAACGAACTCTGACCACATTTAAGAAAACTGATAGAAAAGAAACAAGCGAAAAAAAATATTCTGAAGCTAAGCTGTTAAACAGAAGAAACATCAGGGTGAAAATGAGTGCGTGATTGACATAGAGAAAGTAAGACCAGCAACCGCAAGCCGGAGAATGAAGACAAGACATTGTAACAATGTCTAGATGGAAAAAAAAAAAAGAAAATTAGTCCAATAGCCCTTGTTATAAGTAAATGAGTAGGTAATATTGTAAATAGTTCTGGAACGAAACTTGTCAAAGGTTTGCAATGGAATAGAGAATGAGTACATGATAGTGAATAGCTGAGAATCCCCAAACTAGAGGATGAATTCATGACAGTGATTAACTGAGAGTGTAATAGAATAGAGAATCAGTACATGGCAGTGCAAGTCCAAAAAAATTGAGGATGAATTCAGGACAGTGAATAACTAAGAGTGCAGTAGAATAGAAAGTCAAGACATGGCAGTGAATAACTGAATCCAAAAGAATAGAGGATAAACTCATGACAGTGAAAAGCTTTAGAAGAGTGCAATACAATAAACTATGTATACATACCAGGGAATAACTGTGAATCCAAAGAGTAGAGGATAAATTCATGTCAAGGGATGACAGAGAATCCAAAAGAATTGAGAATGAATTCATGGCAGTGAATAATAAAGAGGGTAATACAGACTGAAACATGAGATTAACGAAGAGTGCAGTAAAACTGAGAATGAATAGATGGCAATGAATGATTTGCGAATCCACTGGAGTCGAGATAGAATTCATGACAGTAGATGATTGAGAGTGTAATAGAATAGTAAATAAATACATAATTAACGAAGGATGAATTCACGACAGTGGATGACTGAGAATCCAGAAGAAAGGATGAATTCATGACAGTGAATAACTAGGAGTGCAGTAGAATAGGGAAGGAATACATGACAGTGAATAGGCATGAATCAAAAAGAATAGAGGATGAATTCATGACAATGGATATCTGCATATCCAAAAAGAATAGAGGATGAATTCATGACAGTAAATAACTAAGAGGTACATAGAAAAGGGAATAAATACATGACAGTACATAACTGCGAATCGAAAAGAATAGAGGATGAATTCATGACAGTGGATAATGGCAAATCAGTTGATTAGATGAATTTTTTGGCAGTGGATAACTGCGAATCCACAAGAATAGAGGATGAATTCATGACAATGAGTAACTGAGGATCCAAATGAATAGGGAATGAAAACATGAGAGTAACTGGCAATCCAAAAGAATAGAGGATGAATTCATGACAATGGATAACTGAGTGTAATACAGAAGAGAAGAAATCAAGAGCACAATGGAGTAGAGAATGAATAGGTGACAATGCATGACTAAAAGTGGGTGTAAAGGACGTGCAAATTTAAATCAACATTGTAGTGAATTGCAGGCTGTGCCTTTTAGTAAATTAGTACATGTATTTAAATATGAACATTGTAGTGAATTGCAGGAGATGTCCTTTAGTAAATTAGCATTTAAAATATGAATTGGGGATAAATTATCCCTTTCACCCATTCCCTATCTCCCCACCACGCCTCATCCCCTTTCCCCTTATTACCCATCCAATCTCTCTCTCTCCTTCTCTCCACCACCCCATCTTGTATCCTATCACATGTTCAATATCTCGCTACCACCCCATTCCCTAACTTCCTATCACCCCCTCCAATATCTCTCAGCGCCCCCCTTCTCTCTCCACCGCCCCTTTCCTGACCCAATATCCCTCCCTCCACCATCCCTCTCTCCAATATCCCTCTCTCCACCATCCCTCTTTCCAATATCCCTCTCTCCAATATCTCTCTCTCCACCATCCCTCTCTCCAATATTCCTCTCTTCACCATTCCTCTCTCCACCACCCCTTTCCTGATTCACTATCACCCCCTCCAGTATGCCTCTCTCCAACATTTCTTTCATGAAGTCATGTTGACCTTTCACTTTTAATCTTACTAAATAAAATGCAATGTTTCCTCTCCTGCCTTTCTGGCTGTCAGTTTTATCATGTAACAAGACGACGTCTGTACTTTTGCTGCGAGATCCACTGCAAGTGCTGCAAGTATTAACCTTGCAGTGATCAGATTCAAACCCATTTCAGAACCCAGTATTGGGGTTTTATCAGAAATATTACTCCATTCAGAAAAGTGTTCTCAAGTGATGACATTGAAACCACATCAAGGTGTATGACTGGTAGATACACCTGTGGGTCTGATGTTTGGACACTCAGTATTTCAGGTTTTGATAACTAGATAATGATCAATATACGGCTTACAGATATCCCAGGGCATATTGATAATAATTGCATAACACTCATACAATCATCAGATGATTACAATGGAGAGCAGGTGGAAGTTAAATCTTAAATGAATTTCCTAATTCAAACACTTCAAAAATTAACTGCATTTAAATTAGAGGTCTCCTTTCAACATCAAATTTTCAATTTAAAATAGGAGACAGAAATTGTATGAATATTAAATGTGAAGGGCTGTATTAGAAACATTTCAGGAAGTCAGAAATTTGGACAGTGTGCACTTTTTCCAGTTTGTTATTCTTGGCAAATTTAAATGACAGATCTCCATAAGTTTGTCAGTGTCATATACAGAAAGGTTATGCAAGTAGTTTAAGTGTCATTTTCATCAGTTTTGCTGGTTTTTTGGTTTTTGTTTTCTCAGATTTGGATTGGAATCTTAGTTGGGATCATATTTCTTGTTTCTTAAATCTTGAGGTATCAGAACTTTTAGTTCACTTGTTCGGTGATGTTGGATTTCAGAGTTGTGGGAGAATTTTTGTCTTCATTTGATTGCGATTTGGTTTTTGTCTGGTTTTCTGAAGTTTTCATAGTGAAGCATTAGACTAGAGTTTATCGAGTTTTGTTCTTTTTTTTTTGTTTTTGTTTTTTGTTTTGGTGAATTGGTTTCTAGTTTGGTTTGGTCGTCATGGAAGTATTATAGTTGCAGTTTTAGGAATAAAAGTTTTCGCGAAAGTCTTGGATCTCATTATTTTCTCACATTTGAAGTTGGTATAATCAGTTGTGTGGTCCTCTTGGTGTTACGCTAAAGTTATTTTGTTGACTTTTGAAGTTGATGCAGTTGGTTAGCTGGTTACAGTTGTTTCTGTCAAGGCACTGAGACAGATTTAGGTTGGTCTTTTAAGTTCTAATTCAGTTGTTGGCGGTTTGTAAAGGATTGTATAAAGGTAGTGGAAAAAGTGCACACTGAACTGATTTCTTGCATAGACAGTGCTTCAGAGGGGACAGATACTTAATTTAGCTATGAACAAATTTGAGCAAATAAAAATAATAAAATATAAGTTTATGCCTATTTCTGTGAGGATAAGATTTGAGAATCATTTTCTTAAAACAAAGAACAACCTGTAATGCTAATGCAGTTCAAAGATGTTTCAGTTTGAGATACTTTGAAATTTGAGGTCCTTTTCAGTGCTATAATTTTCCAGTCTTTAATATTTCTCAGGATATTTATTGGAATTTTTGCCAATGGAGGGAGGGTGGGGGGGGGGGGGGGGGGGAGAGATTCTTAATAGTGGATCATATTGCCCAGCACTTTGCAAAATCAAAATTGTTAATATTGGCAGTTCTTGAGCACAGGTCCCTTGGAAACAGCATTCACTGTTTCAGTCAATTTCTCAAATGCTAAACTTAGACAATGGGTTTGGAAAAAAATGTAAGGTGGAAGTATTTTGCCATCCATACATATTTACATTTATTGCATATTACAGGTATGGGTTAATACTAGGGATAAACCTTTTATCTCCTCTCAAATCCTCCCCTTGTCCTCCCCACCTCCCCTTCGTTTTCTTTCTTCCCTTCTCCTCCCCATCGCCTCCCCACCCCACATCTCTACCCCTTTCCATTCACTTCCTCTTTCCTCCATCTTTTCCCCTTCCCTTCCCTTACACCCCGCCCCTTCCTGTTTTTAATGTAAACAAATTTATAGACCTCACATTTATAGACCTCATTTTATTACTACTTTTTCTTATTTTTGTCACACCTGATCAAATCTCAATATTCCAGCTTAATTCTGGTCCCAGATCTTAAGTTACAGGAATACATGTTTTATGAAATAACTTAATTTATGAAAAAAGGTTTCTCTTTGAAGCATACCATTGTTCATAATCCCTAAAATCTGAATCTTTAGGTGGAGGACATGTTTCAGTCAGTTGCACATGGCAAAGAGTGTTTTGTTTATCATTTTATTAATAATTAATAAACATTAAATGGTTTTCCTGTGGCTGAATTTGAAGGAAAAAAATTGCTTGTGGGGTTTGAAACTGTACCATCAAAAAGACTAAATAAAACCGTATTGGGGAATCAAATACAATATGTAGGGTTGAGAGACAAGTCCTTACTAATCTAAAAATTTAATTAATATATTTTTATGTTTGTGCAATATATTATGTGTTTCATTTGTTTTACAGACCTGTCAGTATGAAACCCAAATCTCTTCTATTGCTGTGCAGTAAAATCCAGAATTGTCTTTCCTTCACTGTTAGGAATAGAAACTTTGGGGTTCATATGAAACAGGAGAGTAATTTGACCTAGTATGTGTTTTGATTAAATTTTGTGATATTTATTTAGAATATGAGTTTATATATTTGTATTATCATTATGTGCTTTATTTAACAGTTATGCTCTATTGACCTGTCAATATGAAACCCAAATCTGTTGCTGTGCAGTGAAATTTAGAATTTTGTTCAGTCCTTCAGTGTCAGGAATGGAAACTTTGGGGCTCATTCAGAACAGGAGTATAACTTAACCTAGCATATCGAGGGGTGCCTGTGCACACCGTAACTCGAAAATTTTCAATTTTTTTTGCATATTCTGTTTCGCCTTGGTAAGTACTACATTTTGACATGTTGCGAATTTCCATTATCAGATTAATTGACCTAATTGTTGATGAGGATTTAAAGGTTGTAACAGACATTTGATACTTCATGTCAAATCACTGTCCTGTAAAATTTACAAAACTAGTAACATGGTCTTTGTGCAGGCACCACTCGATTTGTAAATGTAGTTAAATAAGTTTCACTTTATTGTAAAATCTTGGCATGATCAGTGTTAAATTGAGAGGTAGTGGCTAATGTGTGTGTGTGTGTTTTGGGATGGGGCATGGGGTCTTGATTAATGTTAAATGAGGGGTAGAGGGTAAATGTTGCATTTGTGCTTGTGTGTGTGTGGTTGGGGGGGGGGGGGGGTGGTGGTGTCTTGATTAATGTTAGATTAGATTGAGAGGTAGTGGTTGATGCTATTTGTGTGGTTGGGGGGAGGGAAGGGGAGTCTATATTAATGTGATTGAGAGGTAGTGGTTGATGCTATTTAGTATTTGCGTGGGGGGGGGGGTGTCTTGATTAATGTTAGTTTGAGAGGTAGTAGTGGTTAATGCTATTTGTTTGTGTGTGTGTGGGGGGGGGGGCGCGGCTTGATTGTTAGTTCAGAGGTAGTGGTTAATTCTATTTGGGGGGGGGGGCGGGGGTGATTCTCATGATTATCCATGGCCCTTATTGCCTTGTGCTTTGTAAAAATTCGTACTTGTTTTAAATCAGATAACATTGCAAAGACCTGGGTGAATGGTGGAATATCTGCAGTGAGTAACTGGTGACTTTATTGTCACGATCACGTGCGTGAAGATGGTCACGACCACGTGTGTGATGAGTACCTAACTTATTTACCTTTCAAACCCAGCTAACAAGCCAAGCAAGCAGACCAGCGATCAACGGACACATGGAGTGAGATTTAAATTAAACGATATTTAATTATAAATGCATGACAAAACTTATGTCAAAACATTCAACTCATGATAATCACATACATAATCACAAAAACAGAGATATTGCAAATTTACTCTTGGGGATCATGGCTATTATCTGTTCCCCGTTTCACATCTAGATCTAATCCCTCTGTCTATAAACTTAACTACGTATACTTAATAGTCTCTGTCAACAGCTGCCCTCCTCGTTGATGCAGTTTCACGTCTCCAGAGTTCACACGATCCTTTCTAGATCTCTAACTTCGACGATAAAAGGGGAAACAGACGTCCCTGGCTTCACACAAATAAGAACACACAGTTCACACCCGCCATCGTAGATTACTAGCTCCTTGAGGGGTTATCATCCCGTCCTCAAAGACTCTTCTTCTGCAAACACACAGCACATCGACGGTTCACACCCGCCATCGCAAATCACGAGCATCTGATGGGTTCCCATCCTATCATCAGAACTCCTCAACTTCTGGTCCCCATGGCACGACCTTCCACTTGTCGCCCGGACCGATTAAATTCTTCTTATTGGAAAATACATGTGAACATCATGGATCCCTCACACACCTAACACTTGTGGTCCCCACTGGCACGACCTTCCACTTGTCGCCCGGACCGATAAATTCTGCGTCTTCCTTTCAGGAATGAATAACTTGGGAACCACGTGTGTCGAGCTTCTCCTCTACTTATACTCCCGAGGTTTTTGCACACGCGACTAGTTTAAAGCGAGTCGTGTGTATCTATCCACGCTCGTCAACAATGTTAAAAACCGTGTTTTCCCCTGCTAAGCTCACCCCCCTTAGACTCGTGGCGCACAAGGCCACCGACCTTCCTCGTGATAGTAATCTTTCATGCTCGACAACAACTTTAAACTCCCCTTCTCCCCTACTAAGTTTACCCCCTCTATACTCGTGGCGTACAAGGTCATCAACCTTAATCGTGACACCTCCTTCCCACAAAACAAAATTTTGATCCCTAGAGCAAAATTTTTACAAGAAATTCAATACATCAGAATTTCATTCAAATAAGAAGGGTAAACAATCCAAATACATAGCAACAATGACATCTGGAAAGGCAATCAGCAATTACATTCTCTCTCCCTTTCACATGTATAATATGTAAATCATATTCCTGCAACATTAGACTCCAATTTAACAAGCGTCGATTTCGACCTTTCATCCTATGCAAAAACACCAATGGGTTATGATCAGTATAGACATTTACATGGTCTACAGCTGTACACATGTACACATCGAAATGTTGCACGGCCAAAATTAAGGCCAAGGCTTCCTTTTCTATAGTTGAATAAGACACTTGGTGTCTATTTAATTTTTTTGAGAAATCCGCAACAGGATGCTCTACATTATCATCATTCCTCTGTAATAGAACTGCTCCAATGGCTTCATCACTAGCATCTACTGCTAATGCAAACAGCTGACTAAAATCAGGGGATTTCAGGATGGGAGACTGACATAATAAAGCCTTCAATTTACCAAATAAGCTTTTACATGCTTCATCCCAAGAAAACTTTGTCTTTTTTCAACAGATCAGTTAAGGGCGTGGTAAACTCTGCAAAATTCTTACAAAATTTTCTATAGTATCCAGCCATTCCCAAAAATCTTCTAAGACTCCTTTTATTTACGGGCGGAGGAAACTGCAGAATAGTCTGGATTTTAGCCTGGAGAGGGGCTACTTTACCCTGCCCAACAACATATCCTAAATAGGTCAGAGTACCATGTCCAAATTCACTCTTTGACAAGTTTATAGTTAAATTCGCATCGGAAAGTCTTTTAAATAATTTCTCTATTGCGGCGAGATGTTCCTCCCATGTTTCATTCCCCGTTACCACATCGTCAATATAAGCATCTGTGTCACTCAGTCCCTGAATAACCCTGTGCATCATTCTTTGGAAAGTAGCTGGGACATTTTTCATCCCAAATGGCAAAACATTATATTCATACAATCCTGAAGGGGTTACAAAGGCAGAAATCTCTCTCGCTCTCTCAGTCAAAGGCACACACCAATAACCCTTCAACAAATCAATCTTTGTCACATACTTGGCCCTTCCAACTTTATCTATGCAGTCGTCAATTCTTGGGATAGGATAGGCATCAGATCTACTAATTGCATTCACTTTCCTATAGTCTGTGCAAAACCTAACAGCTCCATCAGGCTTTGGTACAAGTATACATGGGGAACTCCAGTCAGAGTGAGATGGTTGAACAATATTATTTTCTAACATATAATCAATTTCTTTCTTAACCAATTCTCCCCTCTGAGGATTTATCCTATAAGGATGCTGCTTAATGGCTTTGGCATCCCCAACATCTACATCGTGGGAAATGAGAGTAGCTCTCCTTGGTACATCAGCAAACAAATCTTTATATCTAACAATCAAATCTTTCAACTGTTCTCTTTGACATACTTCCAAATGATTTAATTTACCATCAATATTCTGTAAAATCTCAGAATTTGACAACTTAGGGGATATCACATCACGTCTGAGATGTACATCTTGAGTCTCTTCTTGTGACTCCATATCATTATCTACTTCATTCACTACAGCAACAATCTCAACTGGCTTTTCATGATACATTTTCAACATATTAATATGACACAACTGTGTACTCTTTCTCCTATCTGGAGTTTTTATAATATAATTGAGATCATTAATTTTTGTCTCAATTTCACAGGGTCCATAAAATCTAGCCTGGAGAGGATTTGACTCCAGGGGAAATAAAACAAGGACCTTATCTCCAGGTTTAAAACTTCTTGTCCTGGCCTTCCTGTCATACCAAAATTTCATTTTCTCTTGGGCACATCCCAAATTCTGTTTTGCTAATTCACAAACCTTATGCAGCCTATCTCTAAACTTCTGCACATAATCTAATACATTCATTTGAGGATCATCACCGATCCATTTTTCTTTTAACAGAGCCAACGGCCCACGAACATTATGTCCAAACACTAACTCAAAAGGACTAAATCCTAGTGATTCTTGAACTGACTCTCTAGCTGCAAACAACAGCAAATGTATTCCTTCGTCCCAATTCTTCTCGCTATCATAGCAATATGTTCTCATCATATTCTTTAAAGTAGCGTGGAATCTCTCTAAAGCTCCCTGAGATTCTGGGTGGTACGCAGACGACTTAATTTGTTTTGTCCCCAGTTCACCAATAACTTGTTTAAACAGTCTCGACATAAAGTTACTGCCCTGATCAGGCTGTATTTCTTTGGGCAATCCAAATAAAGAAAAAAAACTTTACCAGAGCTTTCACAATGCTCTGTGTCTTAATATTTCTAAGAGGAATCGCCTCAGGAAATCTAGTGGATGTACACATTATGGTTAATAGATATTGATTTCCTGAGCTGGTCTTTGGCAAAGGGCCAACGCAATCAACGATAACCTTAGAAAAGGGCTCCCCACAAATTGGAATTGGCTGTAAAGGGGCCATTCTTTTTCCAGCATTTGGTTTTCCCACTATCTGACATGTGTGACATGCATTACAAAAATAAGCCACATCCTTGTTAATTCCTGGCCAAAAAAAGTCTCGTTATCCTATCATTTGTTTTCCTTATACCCAAATGGCCACCCAGAGGTAAATTATGGGCCATGGCAAGTATCTCGTGCCTATATGGTTTTGGAACCACAACTTGATAAACAACCGCCCACTCTTCCGTTGCGCGGACATCAATGGGTCTCCATTTTCTCATAAGTACTCCATCTTTTATGAAGTACCCTTTTGGTACTTTATTAAGTTCTTCGTCGCTCAGAACTTGATCCTGCAATGGCTGTAAGCTAGGATCTAAGCCTTGTTCTTTAATTAACTGGTCTCTATCATATGATAAATTCTTATCTTCCCGCATAACATCGGAATGACTGACATCATCTTCATGTAATATGGATCCTAGAAAAGTATTAGAAAGATCACAAGAATTATCTACACTGGATTCCGTCGACCTATCTTCTTTGCAAATCTCTTCACTGTCATCTGACTGCTCTTCCTTTTTAGCCATAGCTCGAGTCACCGCACATGAAGGATATATGTTTGTATCTTCACTTTCGTCATCAGTACTAGGTTTTGAAGTCAACTGCACAGTAGGTATTTTCCTAGCACCGGCAAGATCATTTCCCAACAATAGAGATACTCCCTCTATTGGCAAACCAGACTTAAGTCCAACTACCACTTGACCTGTTATAAAGTCTGACTTCAAATAAATTTTATGTAAAGGTACAGAGCTAAAAACTCCCTCTATACCCTGTATAAGACTAATTTCTCCAGTATTTGAATCATCATTAAAATCTAGAACATTATCTAACAGGAGGGACTGGGAACATCCAGTATCCCGCAATATTTTTAATGGTATGGGGGTGGAATTTTCCCCAAGGGACACCAGACCCTCTGACACAAATGGCAGAAACTCTTCCCGTATGGTCTCTTAACTTCTTCCCTGGGTTACGAGGCTGTGGAGCGTTTCTAACTTTCGGTCTTCCCACAAAAGCTATAGGGCCAGTCTTTTTTTTTTCAAGAGCACGACAGTTCCAGCTTCTATGGCCCAATCTCCCACAGTTATTACATCTTGGTCCCTCGTTCCTCCAATCTCTTCTCTGGAAATAATCTCTTCCACCAGGACCAGGTCTTCTCCCATCGAAACTACTGGATCTCCGCGGGAATTCAATCTCGACTCCCCTCGGATCGCCAGCAGTATCATTTACGGACCTCCTATCCGGAACTCTACCAGGTCTACTAAGTCCAAATCTACTTTTATGAGTTAATGCAAACTCATCAGCCAGTTTTGCGGCATCTTGCAACGTCTTGGTCTCTTTCTCATTGAGGTACGTCTTTACCTCATCACGGATTCCCGTTTTGAAGTCCTCTAGTAATATGAGCTGTTTAAGCTTTTCATAATCTTTACATACCTCCATCGAGGAACACCATCTCTCAAAAAATACCTCTTTTTCATGAGCAAACTCAATATAGGTTTGACTGTCAATTTTTTTATAATATCGGAACTTTTGCCGATATGCTTCAGGCACTAATTCATACGCTTTTAATATTGCGTCCTTCACACGGTCATAATCCCCCGCGTCTTCCATGGAAAGGGCCGAAAAGGTCTGTTGTGCTTTACCCCTTATTACACTCTGTAACATTAATGGCCAATGTTGTTTGGGCCAGTTCAGACTAAGGGCCACCTTCTCAAAATGTTGGAAGTATTTATCCACTTCCCTCTCATTAAAGGGGGGAACCAATCTTACTTCTCTACTCGCTAGAAAACTAGGTTCATGTGATCTACTAGTAACACCCAATCTGGCTTTTTCTAGCTCATGCTGTCTTTCCCGTTCTTTTTCTTTTTCTTGCGCCTGTCTTTCTTTATCTTTCTCTTGTCTTTCTTTATCTTTCTCTTGTCTTTCTTTATCTTTCTCCCGTGCCTCATGTTCTAGCTTTTTCTGCTCTAGCTCGATCCGCATCTTCTCTTTCTGTAACTCAATATTAACTTCAGTTACTGATGCCATAGTTTCAAACTGAGCTAGGTCGTTTTCTTCGAACACATCATCATTCACATAATACTCAGCAATATATCTCGATATTTCTGCTTTTCTTAAGCTAGCTTTCACATAATCGAGTCCTAATCTCTTACTAATCGTCAATAACTCCGGTTTCCTGAAGGTTAACAAATCCTCCGGTCTCGGTGACGTTAGAAAGGTATTTATCTCCATGGCCGCTGGTCTGACTTACAAAAATATTTCTACAACTTGGAAAAACACTCGTTTGTGTCCTAAACTTTCAAATCCCGGACGAGTTAGATCCTATCAATTCAAATTTCAGATCCCGGACGAGTTATATGCGTCCTATTTATTTACGATCAAATCCTGGACGATTCACGTCCTAACAGTTTATAAAAGATCAAATCAATTCAAATAAAGTTCAAATCCCGGACGAGCCCCCCATTGTCACGATCACGTGCGTGAAGATGGTCACGACCACGTGTGTGATGAGTACCTAACTTATTTACCTTTCAAACCCAGCTAACAAGCCAAGCAAGCAGACCAGCGATCAACGGACACATGGAGTGAGATTTAAATTAAACGATATTTAATTATAAATGCATGACAAAACTTATGTCAAAACATTCAACTCATGATAATCACATACATAATCACAAAAACAGAGATATTGCAAATTTACTCTTGGGGATCATGGCTATTATCTGTTCCCCGTTTCACATCTAGATCTAATCCCTCTGTCTATAAACTTAACTACGTATACTTAATAGTCTCTGTCAACAGCTGCCCTCCTCGTTGATGCAGTTTCACGTCTCCAGAGTTCACACGATCCTTTCTAGATCTCTAACTTCGACGATAAAAGGGGAAACAGACGTCCCTGGCTTCACACAAATAAGAACACACAGTTCACACCCGCCATCGTAGATTACTAGCTCCTTGAGGGGTTATCATCCCGTCCTCAAAGACTCTTCTTCTGCAAACACACAGCACATCGACGGTTCACACCCGCCATCGCAAATCACGAGCTTCTGATGGGTTCCCATCCTATCATCAGAACTCCTCAACTTCTGGTCCCCATGGCACGACCTTCCACTTGTCGCCCGGACCGATTAAATTCTTCTTATTGGAAAATACATGTGAACATCATGGATCCCTCACACACCTAACACTTGTGGTCCCCACTGGCACGACCTTCCACTTGTCGCCCGGACCGATAAATTCTGCGTCTTCCTTTCAGGAATGAATAACTTGGGAACCACGTGTGTCGAGCTTCTCCTCTACTTATACTCCCGAGGTTTTTGCACACGCGACTAGTTTAAAGCGAGTCGTGTGTATCTATCCACGCTCGTCAACAATGTTAAAAACCGTGTTTTCCCCTGCTAAGCTCACCCCCCTTAGACTCGTGGCGCACAAGGCCACCGACCTTCCTCGTGATAGTAATCTTTCATGCTCGACAACAACTTTAAACTCCCCTTCTCCCCTACTAAGTTTACCCCCTCTATACTCGTGGCGTACAAGGTCATCAACCTTAATCGTGACATTATCAAATGTCAAGAATTTGTATGTATGGAGTTGTGAGATGAATGGTGGAATACCTGCACTGGTATCTGAGTGTGTGTTAAAATAATGCAAAGCAGGACTGTATCATGTATGTGTGTGTGTGTGTGCATATGTGTTCGCATGGTTCGAAAGGTTGTAGGTCTAAGGAGAATATAATCCCTGACTTGAAATGGAACATAGTCTTTATATTTTATGACATATATTTGCTACATACAGCACAAGCTGCATTTTTCAGGTTGTTTCTGTTTCAGTTAACTTATCTTTGTTCCATTTGTAAAACAATAGCTGTAAATAAAGGTGTCTTACACTCGCTGATGTTTTGTTACTTTATCAGTGACAGTGTGATAACCAATGTTGAATAATGAAATTTTACATTGTGTACATATTGCGACCATAGTTCTTGTTTGTTCTATCTACATTCTCTAAAAAAGTGATGCTCTTTTAGTATGTAAAAGAGGTATAACAAATGCACACTTTGACACTTGTTTAAAATGGGTTGTGGCACTCCTTAACACAATACTAAAGCCGCAAAATGTTTAATGTCAAATTTCTCAGTTGTGCATGGAGTTGGAACATACAAGAACTACGATCATGATATGACAACAAATAGACAAGACAATATTTCTGGACGGTGTAAAATTCCTGTAGTTTGTATTGGTGATGTGTGTGGTTGGAAAGTGGTACTTCTGAACTTTGTGCTAAAATTATCTTCTGAGATTAATTTGGTTTGGTTCTCAAGTAAACGTTTAATCACATAATACATAATGTACCATGGTAGAAACTCATATAAATAAATGTCATAAGGTTTCTTGAAAATGCAAATAACTCAAAAATGGCACTGATTTGATAAAATGATAGTTATTTATGATGCTCACTAAAACTGATTGTGTTTAAAGCTTTGATTCCATTCTTAAGCATAAATCGTATTCTCCAAATGTTTGGGATGAACAGCAGGGTGTATTAGACTTAAGCCTCAGCATGTAAACCACTTTTCATCTCATGTGATGGCTGTAACCAGACAGATTAGTTTGCAGTGATCACTTTTGTATTTTTGCAGTTTTTCACCCTTATGGTATGTGTACACGGTTCTAATTTTTTTATTCTATTACATTTTAGAACTGAATCAAAATCGGCCTCACTGTTTCAACGATTCTGACTTGGAGAAAGATAAAAAAAAAACCCACAAATTCTGTTTCAACATTTCTAACACAGAACCTCAATAGAACTGTTGAAACACTTGTGTGGATACCGATTCTAAATAGAGAGTGAAATAAAGTGAAAGTAGAATTTTCTGTTCTAAATTTTTCAGCACCGAATCATTTTATAACAATTCCCGTTTTCATTCCAACTTCCGTTCCTTGATGAATCATGGCGGGGTTTAAGACGAGCAGCGCATTTATCACTCCCATTCGGAGTTCACCCTCTGCTTTGTATGATACCCAGTTTCTCAACCACAAACATCTTTCAGCTTTGTCTTCATCTTCAAACAGGTTTGTGATTAGCGCGATAGCCGAAATTTCTTCATCGCTCATTGATTCAATTCATTACCAGTTGCCATTTTGTTAAGCAAATTCACGTCACATTTTTTTTTTTTCTCTATTAAAATGATTCGAGAGTATTAGAAATGAAACTGGACAAGCCCATTCACAATTTTAACTTAAAAAAGCACCAAAAATGTTCGAATGTAAAATCGGAACAATTTTATGCACCATTGAGAAACAAAACAAATTTGGAAATGGAATTTTAGAATACATTGGCTTCTAAAAAAGGGGATTAAATTTAGAAACATTAGAAGAACTGTTATTAGAACATACCTTAAAGTAAAGGTTAAAATATCAAAGTTCATACAATCCACAATATATTCTATACATACAACACAATAATATACATACACTAACAAAACAAGACAGCATGCAGTGTTTACTTTTTGAAAACAGCACAGTAAGGAAGGACTATTAATATTTGAATAATATCATGTCTCTTTATTTACTCCCAGTTGGCACCTCCATTAATGACACTTAACATATTACATACATATCTAATATTCACAGAGGCAGTGTTGTCATGAAATCAGTGATCAGTAATAAAATATTTTCAACTGTTTTACTTTTAAACAAAGATTCATCAGTAAAAAAACTCACTTTAATAATGAAAGAAAATAACAAATCTTGTTGGTAAATGCGTTCGGTTACTCTGTCCACAATCCCCAGATAACAACTGCCGGCCAGAAATCTTATTGTCACAAGTCCAAATTTGTTTTTTTCGACATTTTTCACACCATTTTTCACACCATCCCTACCAGCATCACTTTGTCAATGACCAAAAAGCATATAAAATAAATGCATACTTTTACTAGGTAGTCCCCTTTTTGGCAAAATTTTAGACCAACACTACAAGGCTATTACTGCTGTTATATGTGAAACGGCATGTATCTACATCAAAATAAAGTTCAATCCGTCCTCTGACAGAATATACTTCCTTTTGTATTGTTTAATGTGTTTAGCTCTGTGATAGTCCTGCTGATTTTGCTCTGAGCTGGGCGTACCGAATTTGACCCCCACGTCGTGCTGATGTAGTGCAGGTGTTTGAAAATAACTCACACAGAGAGCCAGATAAATGAGGTTTACTTCAATGTATTTTTCATTGTGTTTTAAGTTGACATTCCTTTAGAAATCATTTGTTGAAAAGTTTGACCAAGAAACTGGCGGAAACTTGAACAGATCAGGATCAAAATTATACGTCGATAAACTTCAGCCTTTGTATTATCAGGGGATGCCAAGATTGGACTGTTTTTATAGAATAGAACCACTTGATGCTTGATTTCGTCACCTTTGTCCAACATTCAGTGCTAAATCAATGGTGACACGGTTGACCTCCTTTTCAATTAAAAAAAAAATAAAAACATTATTTTTGTCTCCCTTGTAAGAGTTCACAAAAAAATTGACGTCGAATGAAGTATGGTGAATAAAAAACGTAAAATGAGATGCTTGTATTAAATTTGTATCCCTTGAAAAAATTGAGTGTAACGTACATCCCCTTGTTTTGGAAACCAAGAATTTTTAATGTCATGACTCAATGAACCGTCATTTTATGGGCAGTCAAAGTTGGACTATCATGCAATTTGCAAAAGGTAGCAAATTTGAGGTGTTCTTTTACTTTTGAAAATGCCAGAACTTTCAAAGCCTTTAAGCTAGAATAATAAATTTGGCATCAAAATTCCTGGAAAAACAAGCTCCATCAGATTTGACAATAACTGGTGAGATATGATAAAAAGTAAAAATTTGTTTGGACTACCTACTTTTACACAGTATAATTTTTTCAAATATACCAATAAACTAGTGTTGAATCTCCAGTAGGATACTGTTCAGCATTTCTGATTTTAGAATGAACATTAGTAAATCATATAATAATGGAGCTTGGGCCCAACTTTGTTCCCGCAAAGGCTTTTTTACATCGCAACGTAGAGAAATGAAACTTAGCACATGTATGTAAAATGTATCAAGCCTGTACGTGGTCTAATCATTTTTTCCCGAAACTCCTTACTTTTTCAAGAAATTCACTTATTATTATCAGTTATCAATTAATGATTGTGAATATGACGTGATAATGTTCTTCCGTCAACCACGGCTAGTAGGTTTAAATAAGAAAAGGCATAACCGTGACATAAATAAAATTTATTTTCTTATAATAGAAAGACACCTTTCCATGCCAGGTAAACTGCCGATGTCATAATAGAATTTGCATACATTTTGACTAAACTTGCATATTATTTATGCCACAATGCCAATCAATTATTTTACAAGTTTAAATAAAAGGGATTTGACAAGATTTTAAAATGAAAAATGGTCCCAAACTTACTGCTGAAAAGTTTCAACTACTTTCATTTACAGTGTACAACATAATGTTCATGTTGCTATAGAAAAGAACAATTTTCCAACTCATCAACTTAGTTTCATCCTGGTATCTTAGTCTCATATACAATACCTCATGCGAGAGTAAAATTGTAAGCATCAAAGTCTAGAGAAAATGTCATTAACATAAATATTGAACTTAATGCTATACTGTTTGACCTGGCAAACATCTCAATACATGTATAAGCAAACCTACTAGATATAGCAAGATGAGACAGCTAGTGTGTTTAGCATGCACAGGTTTTGCACCGCCACCTACTGGCGAATGTGCAGAAATCATGAACAAGACCGTATTTTACAATGCCAGGATAGGAAAATACTGAATTTTGTTCACTGTTCAGCAATGGCTATAAGCCCTGATCGAAGTCACTTATTTTGCAATCATAACTTCAATCACTATATGAAACCTCTGGCTATTTTTTTCCTCGCAGTAGCCAACTGCTAAAAACCCACATCCATAATTTGTCATTATATCAAGCATTTTTTCATGCAATGTCCCATGAGCCCCACCTCTGATCAGCGTGCAAACTGTGTGCTCGATCCTTTTAGAGGAGCAAAGAAAGGAATGTCTCATCTTAGTGTATCTAATTTCTTTGATGTGAGTAAAATATGGTAGGAGAAGCTATAAAATATTAATCTAAAAAAAACACATATAAGATCTGTGGGGTAGCGAGGCTTTCCAACATACAATCTTTTCTTTTTGCCACATTTTTACTTTAAGATATAAAATGTATGCTAGAGACTATTGTGAGTACTGGTATGTCTGTATCCCTGATGAAAAGAGTAAATATGTTATATAAATTTCTAAATTGTCATTGATGCCAAGTAAACCAACCAACTTTTATCCATACAAAAAAGTAAACAATAATATGCATTCATTCTTCTTTCACGCTCTTTCCATCCACATAATTCTGTCCCTCTATTTAGAGAATAAATTGTCTGCTCTATCGAGGGTTATCAACCAGAATGTGTTGAGTCCACTTTTATTCATGGCTCTTAAATGCCTGCAGATGACCAAACAGCATATAAAAGTGTATACAAGGCATGGATTTATTTTAAAACCAAATAGAACTATTCATGTAACCGTGTTGAAGTTATTGCAATTATCTGAATTTGCATCAGGGTTACCAATTTCAAACTCGTTTCTCTCAATTTGACAATTTTGGACATAAAACACTCTGGTTGCCAACCCTTGGTTTTCAAATGACAAAAATCTCTCACCGGCCCTGAGAAGCAACTTGTATACACTCAAAAAGAAGTGTATAGTGTGTAGTGTAACATTGAATTATTCAGTCATCACTGACCACCGACTATTAGACTGCAGAGTCTAAGTATGGATTATATCATGTGTTAAAGTGGAAAAACAAAATTAGCCAATCTTCACCTTCAAACACAGAACACATAAATTTATACAATTTGCAATAAGAGTTAAGTAATACAATATATTCAAAAGATCAGAACGATAAGTCAAATTTAATAATTACATCATAAATTAATCACGTTTCACTTATTTGAGAAAATTTATGTGTCATTACTGCATGTTTTTATCCATTGAACTCTATTTTGAGGTTCTTGCAGGAAGTACAAAAAAAGTGCTCTACTACTTCTACTATCCAGATAGAAAGTGCCCTGTCCTAGAGTTTTGAAACCTCCAAAATCTGTGTAAAAATGTAAAATGAATCAGAAAAAAAAAAGGGGGGGAGGGGGGGGGGGGGGGCAAAGCCATGATAATCACATAAAATGAAGTATTGATATATTTTAAATTGCCCTATATGTAGAACACTTGGCACTGTGTGAGATTTTCCAAATATGGTATACTGGGCGCCAGTGGGTTAAATTCCAGGAAATGGACTATGTGGTTGAAAATGCAACACTTCAAATGTCTAACATTATTTAAAATATAGCATGACGTGTTTCATTTTTTCAAAGTACTCCCTGAAAGACTAGATTACTAGATAGATTGAAAAATCTGGAATATCATTACATTAAATCATGTAAAATAATTGTTAGCCTAAGCATAAAATTGTGGTCAGTATCATATAAATTTATAAACGAGATTGGTTTAAATATCAGCCATTATGTAAATATGATGTATCATCAGAATCTATTTATTGGCTAACCACTGTTTCTACAAAACTTGAGTTAGCCGGAGAAAAACATTCAGTTAACAATGTGCTTTGTCTTGCCAAGTATTTAATTTTCTAGTTATGACTACACCAAACATCTTCGTTGGTACTGGGACTTCTGTAAGAATATCAATTACAGTCAGTAGTGCTTTATCATACCTAGGGTATTGATTACATGGGATATACTTAAGACCAAGTGGTAAAGGCTAGGGGGAAAAAAAAACAAATCCAAACATAGTGAAACGATTTCTCCATTCTATGTCTTGATTCCATAGCAGATGCAAAGATACATTGTGAAAACTCTTGTCATACTTGTGACATTTCTGTGAAATTACTGATATGTATACAATCTTGGATAGTTTTAGGAATAGGCTGTAGGTCAAAGTTTTAGTATTCTAGCTTTATCAGGTAAATTTGATTCAAAAAATGAAAACAGATCTGTACAACCTGATGTGTTTCATTTTTTCAAAACCGCTTCAGTAAATCTCCCTGAAAGACTAGATTACTAATTAGATTGAGAAATTTTGGAATGTCATTACAGTAAATCATGTAAAATAATTGTAAGCCTAAAAAGAAAAATTTGGTCAGTGTCATACAGATTTATAAATGAGATCAGTTTAAATATAAGCCATATGTAAATCAGAAAACAACAACAACAACATCTGGGTAAACCTAATATCCACAACCAAGGTATTGCACACAAGATTTATAAAATGTCTAAAAACACAGACTCATACAGATACATGTACTCGGGTAGTAAGAATGATCATGATTTAATGCCTGTTCACAACAGATGATTTGTGTCTGTTCATCTGAAAGACAGAAGTTTCATTCTTCTGCGAAATCCTTAAAAAATTCTATACATCGCCTGCAAGTGTTCATTCTGAACAACCGTGCCCGTTCATCCTTCATCATTCCATCCATCATTTCAGTTTCATCTGTTGGCATTTTGCAACCTTAGTTCTTGTTTGTTCCAACTCCACTTTTTGCACAACTAAGAAATTTGATGTTAAACGTTTACGACTTTAATATTATGATAAGGAGTTAGCATAAATGGAAACTGTGAAACAGCTGGATGAAGGAGTTTAATCAAGTGTCAGAGTGTGCATTTGTTACACCCCATCTATATACTAAAAGATCTCCAGTTTCTCAGAAAATGGAGATAGACCAAACAAAAACTAAAGTCGTGATTTGCCAACTTCTAAATTTAAATATGTGCAAGTCCATTTTGGTTAATGTGACATCCCATGTCACATCAGTAAACCTGCGATTTTGTAAAATAAGTTCATTGTAATGTACGCAATACACTTTTCCTTATCTGTCAGAATCTGTGGAACCAAACAGTGAAAATCTCCAAACAATTCTCTCTGAGAAAAAAAGGGATGTACTCAATAGCTTCTTTTGTTCTTTACTGTTTTAGCCATAACAAGAAAAGCCAGTAGAACTTTTGTTTTGGTGTCAATATTGTATACATACTATCAGTGTTATCAGGATGCAAATGGACACAGACTTTTGGAGTGGACACCCGTCTGTCCTCCAATATACATACATGAAGCGGATGGACAGACATAGATCTCTGGTGGGAACAGGCAGATACACTGTTCAATTATTGGAAGAGATACATGATTCCAGAATTTCTGTTATTGTGGCATAAAGTTTTTCTCTCCCCTCTGTATTTGCAACATGGACTGACAGCTGTGAATGGCTAGTACAATAGTAGAGATCACAATGAACTGTGAGATTATGTGCATCAAATTCATTTTATTTTTAACAATTTGAAATCAACAACTGAGACAAGTTCTCCGGTTTTGAATACAATGAAGATACATTTTATCATGTATGTGTACACATTGAGCAAGTTTGGGCTGGCTTAAGCCAAGGCAATTCATAAAATTTTCAGAGAAGCTCCGTGTTCGCAGCACCCTCTTAACTTTGAGACTACTAATGTTTGGACACGGATTTTGAAATTTTAGTCAATTACTTTCAGTGTATCCAAGTAAGAAAGAATCTGTGAGATGCCAAGGATAGTTCTGACTTTTCTGGCCAAGGTAATGTGTAGGTCTTTCATTTTGTCTGAGTTCTCCTCATTTAATTCTTACAAATCATGATTGCCATTTACTTTTGCATAGTGTCACCGAAATTTTAAAATTGTATTTTGCAGTCTTATTTTTAAAAAATACTGACAATAGTTAGGCAACATGATTTTAGATTGTACATCATCGTCATAGTCTGGCACCATGCAAAATAAAAATGGCTGGTGAAAGAGATGTTGCGAATTTTCCATATCAATCTGCCATACTTTTGAATAGTTTTTTTCCTCTGTCCATCCTCTTTTTCCACACATTTTGGTAGTTTTGATCACAGATTTCATCTCACACAATTTACATAAATATGCAATTTAGCTCAAATGGAAACTTCTCAGAATATTATTTTTGGTCAAGTTGCAGCATATTTGTAACTGCATCATTTCTGTTTTCACAATGTTACGTCACTAAAAGCTTTTGAGGCGTTTGCAAGTTCCAAAATTGACGTCAGCTGTAGTTTAGTCTCCAAGCAGCGATAGAAAAACTCGGGGGCCTGAAGAAAAAAAAAGTTTTTTGAAATCAAGAGAAAGGACAAAAAATCTATGTGGTGGTTAATTTAACATCGATTCATCAACAAAAACAGGCAGAACTGATGTCTTTTTGTAGTATTATCACTCAAAGATAATCTCTCTTAGTAAAACTTTTACTTCACAGTTGGGACATTAACGACTGACTCACAGAATGTAATGGTGCATTTATACATGTATGTATTAAAATCTGCTGCTTCATATGATTTCAAAAGAATCTTAAGGCAATTAAATCACTGAAACTAAAGAATTGGTGTGGCCAATAAAAAAAAGACTATTACAATAATATAATGAGATTCATATTTTCGTTCAGGTTCTTGAAAGAGCTCACCATGCACTCTCTTTATTCATTGTTATGTGTTTGTAATGTGAGTACACGATTCATTCATTCTGACTTTCATCACCATATTCAATACCAATTACCTCAAACTTCAAGCCGTGCATGAAAATAATTTCCTCCCCACTTAACTGTGATAAAGCATTGCTGAAATAAACAGGAAAATAGACAATTGGACATATTTTTTTTCCCAACACATATTTTCGGTGATGTCAACTACTATCAGATTCTCCAGGATCAAGCAATTGCAATCTTATAATTGGTGTTGTGAATTTGAATACATATAAATAGTATAATGTATTTTTATTATCATGAATAATGAAAGAAGGCTTAAAAAAAACAAGAAAAACTGAAGAGACTTTATGATAATAAATCGTATCTCAAAGGTAGAATTGTTTAATGCAGATGACACAAACAACAATTTAATGCACGGCTGCTAACAAGCGACACTTTAGTTGGCCGCCTAGCCCCCGCCACGAGGTCGGGGTCAAGAGGTCAATTGCTTCGCGCTGAATTTAGCGGCAGCGCCGAAACCGAAGCTATATGACATCGTCTATGGAAATATTTATAGTGGTTTGAAGTGTTAAAATTCCACACTTTTCACCGTTACAAGAGAGAGGAGAGGACTAGTTACATAAATGTGAAAATTAGTTGTTTTAGCATGATTAGTTGCATAGCTATGCCCGTTAGAAAATGCTTCATTTTCACCACAATTTGACTCCCATTACTGGTGTTTTAAAAAAATTTGAATAAAATACTTCCTCACAAAAAACAACTCTGAATCAACTGTCGAACACAGAGGAGACAATGAGCTACTCAGTGTGCCAAAAATCAGGTGAAGGGCAAGTCACGGGCTGTCTCTACAGCTGTTTAATTAACACAGAGGTTTCAGATAACACTGCGCTGGTCAGTTTCACGTCGTCACGGGCACCCCCTATCGGCGACAGAAGCCGTTAAAGTCTGATATTACTTGAGTCATAAATCTATTTGAATGGGGATTGAGTTGCACAATTTGTGTGATGGTCAGTCAGAATCACTCAGAAGGGGGTGGAGGAGGGGGGAATTCAGCAGACTGCAGAGTCACTAGGTGCACACAAGTTAGTTTGAGTTTGGAGAAAGCACGTCGACCACATGATAACAGTCACATTGTGCTAGGAAGAAGCGAGACGATAAAAAGAGGAGACCCTGCTAGAAGTGCCCACCAACCACACGTGGGTGTACACTGGATTAAGTAAATGACTTGTAATATTAACACAATTCCTGAATGCCGCTAGCGAAAACGCAATAAATCGCTTGCAAACTACACGCAGTCAAGAGAATAATAATATATTGATAACGAAGTTGCAGAGCCAGAATAAAAATAAATTTCGGAGGTTTGTATGAAAGATGTCTGCTAATGTTACTACTGACAGGTCCATTTAAACCTTTGGTTATTACCTGGCCTTTTCATTGTGGGGTGGGGGGTGGGGGGGGGGGGTTTAGGGACAGAATACATGGAGAGTTGGAGAAACCGGGAGTAAAATTAATGTGATTTCATAACAATTTGCAGCCTTGTACTCACTCCTGATACTGGCACTCACACAGACAAAGGTCTTGATGGTTTGTAACGATGTCACACTCTTCCTTTTCTTTAAGTCTCTCAAGCGAAAACAACTACAATTATGAGCACACAGTAGTTCAGTGAGTACGCTGCAAATCATTGATAATATTTATCGCCAAAACTAATTTACAAATCATCTCTATGTGATTCACACTGAGTGGGTTTTTTTTGCTTCTGTTAATCATTTCATCTTCAGGTTAATGACCTGTTTGCCACATATACTGCACAAATCATTGACACATTTACAGTGCTATCACGTTCACGTGTAAATGTTCCACTGTCTACATGTTACGGCCATAACTTGTCCAACATATGAGCGAAATATCACCACAAATTAATGCTCACCACTCTCTTTTACACAGCTGGGTTATTTTAACTGTCACTGATATGATTGCCCTTTCCTTGAAATTTGCACAGCGTGTAGATTAACCAAATTCAGAACATTACTGGAAAAATCAGCTGGTTTTTTTGTGAGAAAAGTGTGTTAATTAGGCAAAATTGTTAATCAGTGTGTCCGGCAATAAAGTTCAATTTGGCCCATTTTGTCACCCTGGTAAAATCTCTCCTATTTATCACAGAACTTTCAAACTTTCACAGAAATGTAGTATGTTAAACGCATTGATTGAAAATCGGGTTCGCACGTACTGGGGTCGGTAAAATTAAATGAGAGCGTGAAATATTGTCAGGCATAATTATTGAACAACTGTGCAGCCGCGATCTAAGCGGCCGCCGGCCAGTTGAACTCCGTGATCCCGACTGACACCTGATATATTACTTTCTCGTGGTCTCAACTAAGAGGTCAGTTTTGGAGGAAAATAAGCAGCCGTGAATGGAATAATTTAAGGAACTCTCTCATGGCATTCTGCAAAATAGACATGTCTACAATATCTGGTTCAAGACTTATCGACCGGGGGAGGGTGGGGTGGGGTGGGGGTTGGGGATGTTACAGAGTAAACATTATAATCATTCTTTGTTCTCTTTTCTCAGATATATCAAGTGCAAGAAAATCTAGTCTTATGTGTAGTTAAAGAAAACGAGGAAAAAACCAATTTGATTCCATGCTACAAAACAAAACTGTGTTAACTAAACCTGCATTTAAATACGACAGACACAAAATAAAACACAGTTTAAAATATTCAACAGACAGGCAAGTTACAGGAACGGAACTAGGTATGTTTTACTTGTAAATACTACCAAGATATTTTAAGACAGCCGTATTTGACAGCTAAGGGAAACTACTGGAAATTCAGACAGAGCAGGTGAAATGAAACAATGTTACAATGAGAAACAATTATAATGAGTGGTAGCAATTGTTGCTTCACTATTCAAGTTTTTTTTAAAAAAAGGCAACAAGAGCAAGCTGGTTACCATTGTCAAACCATGGGAAACCAAGGGCTGAACTAATAAATAATAGCTTACTGTTGTGTTAGACCCCAGAATTAGAGCATTAAAAATGATTGTGTTAACTACTGTGTAAAGATACTATTTCTTACCTTTTCAAGTTATACTTGCTCAGCCACTGACTGACATCAGTTTGTGTCCATTTTTTCACTGCCTGGTCATCAATGTTTGGCCGCTGTCTGGGTGGAGGTTGATGTGACTTGGGCGAGGCCATGGGTGTGATGTTGGGTGGAGGGGCCAGAGACAACCCAGCTTTGGATAAAACCAGGGGCTGAAATACGAAGGTAACATCAATATTATTCTCATCAGTAGTTTTAAAATAAATTCCTCTCAACTGACCTGGGCATCTTTTCCCTCAGATTTGTCTGGATTATTTCTCATCTTGTTTACTACTCCTGATGAAGTTTTTATTTTCTGACCTACTTTCCTTTCTAACAATAACATTAGGACAATGGTAGTGGTGGCGACAACATCAATGCAATGAAAGCTCAATCATAAACGATAGCAACAGTGGAGGATCAAATTTCACAGCAATTATTCAATAACACGAAATTAAAAATTCCAATTATGTATCTCAGATCGCTCGGAAATTTCTTCTGTGGCCCGAAGACCTGGAATTTGCTGCCTCAGAATGTAGGAGATATGTAAAAACTGAAATGTGTAAGACACGCCTGAAAACACACCTTTTTAACTGATGGAATGCAGCCACGGTTGTTTCTAAACTATTGTCTTATGTTTTGTATGTTCTTTGTATTGGTGAATTTAACGTGAATTCAAAAATGACTGTAAAGTGCTTGGATCTGATGGAATGAAGGGCTATATATATATATATATATATATATATATATATATATATATATATATGTCTTTTATTATAATTATTGTTATAAAACACCATTTTCTCACAAACGTTTTTACAATTATGTTTCACTCTCTTCCCTTTATTGTTTTGTAAGTACATCATGACAACATGGAATGTACAAGACAAAGTTACAACCCAATAACTACAATGAGAACAATAAATACAACAAGGTGGTCTAGAGGCAAGGTGCTCGCCTTTCATGCCAAGAGTACCGGGTTCAAAACCCGGTCGGTGCAGGCATGTTGGAAGTTTGGAATTTTTCTCATACTTTCATGTTCCTGATCCTGTTGAGGGGAGGATAGAGTATCTAGTCTTCTCGGATAAGGATGAAAAACTTCAGAGGGCCCGTGTGCACGTTAAAGATACCTTGGCAGTTGGAAATCAAAAAGAGCAGGCCGAACAGGCCGCTGCCCGGGCAAAATTAAATAAAATTCATCCCTACCGTTCCCTCCCCCTCATCTCCCAAAAAAAACAACAACTGCCAACTGGCGCTGCACTGTGGCCTGCTCCAGTTGTAACTGGGCTGCAATGGCACAAAGGCAAATTTCCAAATGGGATTAAAGTAGTATACAAATACAAATACAAAAATACTAATAATTTCATAAGCATGGAACATTCCATTTTCCTCCATGCCACTGAGTATATCAGTTCTCACCTGTTCACCAGCATCTGTCATGTCAGGACCACCTTTCGCCATAGTCATGATAGCTTTCAACAAACCCTCCATCCGAGACTCAAATGAATATTTCCCACTGAAATCATAATAGAGCTTAGAGCCCAGAATCAGCCCTAGCCATCCATCTGGCCTGTAGTTTTTCTGCATGATCAAAGGGATGATCTTCTTTCTTTGCTGGAATGCGTACTCAGCCTCTGTCAGAAAGAGCATAAATATTTCATTACAATCTAGAAACCAACAATATGCATTCTTACTCAGCCACTAATTCTACACAAATGTGACACTTAGGGCTGACTTGATGTTTGCTCATAGGAATTACATAGTTCCTATCAAGACCTGTTGGTTATGACATCTCGCCTCCGTCAGTTTGATGTAGGAAATCTCCCCCCCGGTTATCTCACCAACCCTATGGAGGCCCTATACAAATCTCTACATTGGATTGATGTAGTGATGGTGGTTCATGGGTAAATCATAATTTTTTTCATAGCTTTGTCTCTCCCCGTGATACAATGTATACATGTACAAGTACACATATTTTCTGAATACGTTGGTTACCTGATAAGAAGTATACTGAGTACACTGTGTTCCTATTTCTTATTTCATACCTGTACATGTATCAGCAAAACTCTTAGCTGTCAAAACTTAAGCATGTGACATACTGGTAAATCTTTGTCTCTTTACTTGCTTTGAAACAATAAAATGATTATTGCAAATAAAATGGAGGAAGAAAACAATACTTGACCAATAATAAAATGAATATATAAGGAGAATTTTGAATGCTCGGCTAAACAGCTTAGTATAAGAGAGGTAATTGGGCATCGGGTCAATAAGTTTACTGCTTTGCTTTCCCTAAGTCTGTTAAATATCTTTGCAAATCATACTGGCCAGAAACTTAATAAATACTTATTTGTAAAGTGAAATATTTCCAAGACATATAACTTCCAGAATGCTCTAGACCTTCATAATAATGCCTTTAAAAAAAAATTTAAAAGTACTTTAGCTCTGCTAGCTTTAGATTCAGACTTAAATATTATCTCAGAATGAATACATTTTTGATTCTTTCACCAAGTGCTATGGGCGCAAATGGTGTGACTCTAAAGAAGCCCAGTTGGCACTCGGCAAAGACTAGATCTAGAATATAGATCTAGGTAGATCTAGAGGGAAACGACACAAACGGGGATTTGGTATCAACTTCTTGTTTAAGAAACTCAGCCAAGACAGTTATACATTGTGCTTGCTTTGTTCTGGTTAACTACTCATCATCAGTCCCTCTATAAGACCATAAGTGTAATGGATTTATTTAAAGTACAGGCCTTTCATAACTGTGTAAGTGTGTCAGATTCTTTCTTCATATTGTCTTTCCCTTAGAATAAAACAGATCTACTGCACATGTATAATTCTAATTTAATTACCAATATCAGGCTTTGTTCTTTTAAAACAGTTGGGATTAATTGCACTACATTGTAATTATTTTTTCACTGCGGCTTCTGGGCATGCTGCCCAATTTCCTTCCATTTTGTTGCTGGCTGTTTACATCCCTGTTTTCCCATCACTATCAATGTATCCCCACACATCAGGCTGCATCATCACCTACTTACCTGCCCTTGTGTTCGGACTGTCCTTGTATTTCTGTGACATGGCAATGATGACAATGAATGCATCTTCCACAGCTTTGGCCATGGCCTGATGGGAAGAGAAATGGGAGACACAAATCAAAATCAAAGACCACAGGGGAAAAACTATCATGGTCATGAAAATTAGAAAATAAAAAAATCGACTTTAAGAGTTGGAAAATCAAAGTCCACAACTTCCCTCTTGCAAATGAAAGACTAATTTGAAATATTCTGTGATTGCACTCTTCTTTTTTTTAAACTTAGGTTTCGCACAGATGTGGACGATAAACCAAACTTGTACATCTCATTCTTGTTCCTGTAAGGCCTTGTCCCTCCATCGCAGGATGTGGCCTTCCGCCAATGATCTCCATTCTTCTCTGTCGTTTTGTCTGTCATGGAGCAAAGTCTATGCCACCTGAGACCTCCCCACACTAGAAAAACGGACCAGAAATGCACATACTTCTGTTACCTCCAAAACATTGTCTCATGTCAGCAAAGAATGGGCAAAATGGTGGCTTCCTTGTTTCGAAAAAGGTGGTGCCCACATTCAGGTGTACCAGTGACTTTCTAGTAGACTGATGAAGCCGAGTTTAATGCCACAAAAATCTCATGAATTGTAGACTCAGCAACCAAATTGTTATTTGGTTCCCCTTCTAACTGCTAGTTTAAAACATTAAAAAAAAAATACTGAGGGACTTTTGAAACACATACAAATTACTCTAGTCTCATACCTGAAGTGTGGATCCGCCCATGTAGTCAATATCTATCCACACAGGAATGCCATGTGCTCTCAGTTCTTGAGTAATTGTCTTGATGACTTCCTGATTGGCCCACTGATAGCTAATCATAATGTGACCTGCAGCCAAGAAAACAAATGGCATTGTTATCAAAGCAGAGAAGTTTAACAAATTTGATCAAATTCGAAAGATAAAACCAGAGAGGATGCTGAAAGAAGTTAATTACAGGTTAAAAAAACAACAAAACAGCACGTGATTAATTCAATTATACTAGTATTCAGTGCACGGCTGTGCAATGACGATATCCTGTAAGATCCTTTGCATATGGTCAGTGTCTCCTATTATATTACCATAAATCAATGCACTAAAGAAATCAATATTAATTTATGATGAAAAACCTGTTCTGGTTTTCTAAAGAAAAGAATCCATTTCTCTCATTTTTCTCCATTGTCTTTGCCAAATTTCTGGGGCTTCTCAAATGTTCAACAATAAAATGTATAGCATATCATGACATTTACCCTCAAAATTGACACCAAGTGAGGATTTCCTCCCTTCATTCACTGCTTGAGCAACTTCAGTCTTAGGTGATGCATAACTTTTCATATTTGCAATCTCCGTTCCTGTATAGAAAAGTTCCATTGCATTAGTAAATTGTGGAAATTTCAGTTCCTTACCAAATCATCCCAGTTTCCCAAACTTCAAGCAATGCGTGTTTTTTTAATTACAAATGATGTGGAAAGTGTAACTTCTTTGCCCTGTGTCCACATATATTTCCTGCTTTTGCCACTCTGCCTTGATCTGATATGTAGTGTTGCCCACCTCTGCATCCAGTCATTTGCAGTAAGATAATACAATGGTTTCTTCAGTTCCAGACCACCACTTTGTTCTTTCAGAATGATACTCTGATTCTAATTGTTTCAAATCCCAGTGAGTGACATCACCATACACCACTTTTCCTGAAATTTTTCATTCAGCTGATCTCTTGTAATAGGAAAAAATGTTCTTTTGATTAATTTTCATTTTTATCTGTTTATGGTCTTTGCTGATATTTGTTATTGAAATGACTGAATGTTTATGACAAATTATACATTCTCCTATTCATTTTCATATATTTTAACCCTTGAAGACAATAGGGCCAATGCTCGGCTCAATTATTTTCTTATGAAAATGGCAATGGGGCCAATCATCGGCCCCAACTTTTCTATGGTGAAAAAGATGAATGGGCTGATTATCCACCCATTGAGAAAGCAGTTCTGATTAGACATGTCATGGTTTTATAGTCTTCATAAAATCTATGGATCTGTTCATATCAAAGGCGGATCTTTCTGCCATTGTAAACACATTATTGTTTTTGGTCCTGTGAACGCCCTTCTTTCTAAATGGACAACACCCAAAATACCTCCTGTCTACAAAGGGTAAATTACGTGCCATTTCTGAGATGGCACACAATAAAACCCAAACTCAAATTCTCATCCTTACCAATATTTTTGAATGCCTCACAAGCAAGCAGCTGCTCTCTCAGTGACCAGAGAATCCCATGACAAGAATGTTTTCTAGATGCCTCAGATGTCAGGTACTTGTCCCAGATAAGCTGAATCAGACCTGGTTCATCTACCATCTTCTGTTTGTTGTCTTCATCAAAGGAGAGCACCCATAAGCAGTTCAGAGCCTCTGCAGAGTGGACAATGGCATCAGAATCTACCACAGCTTAATCCTTGAGATAACCACCAATTGTATTAATGTGTCTTATAAGTCAGTTTTCCTATACTCTTCCAAACAGATATTCCCAAGGAATAATGTTCATGGGCTAACATGTGAAACTAAAACATTTCTCATACAAAAAGAGGCACAGAATTCAAATTAATACAAAATTTAGCCTGTAACCTGGGATCTATAAGGCCAGGGCCTTTCACTGAATACACTAACATTTCTGTGTTGGGCTATCATGTAGCAAGCTGACCATGGTTGTCAAATCCAAACACAGGTCACTCAAAATGATTACCTTAATCACTAAATAATACAACTGTAAAGTTAAACTCTTTAACAACAACCCCCCCCCCCCCCCCAATCTTTTGTTTTTAAAAGTAAATCAGTCCATCTCCATGTCATCCTAATCCTCTCACAATCTGAAAACAATGAATTGTGTATTGGATTTATGTCAAAAAATTGTCACAAAATTAAATATAAATAAATCTATTCTCCTTAAAACCTGTACTGTAGCATTTACTGTATCAAAATAAAAAGGTCGAAATATGCACAACAACTTCAGAGCCTTATAGTCGAACCAAAAACTGCCCCATCTGTCACTTTCTACCCTCTTAACATCTGTCTTGGCAAACCGAAATAATTCCCAAAGCAAGCAGCAGGGCATTCCTGTATTCTTATTTTAGCCACAAGCACGTCGAATAGTTTAAATCAGCCACGAAGAAGTGTCAACGTTGATATGAATAAATTGAAAGCGGAGAGTCTGAAGTCTGTTTTAGCCAATTATCTTGGCTTTATTCAACATTCAACTGTAGTAGGATCAGAAGCATGATCCAGTTATAATCCTTCTACCGAGCAATGGCGCTAGGAAGGACGAAATCGTTTATTGCAACGTCTGTGACGTCATCTCCGCACAGTGGTATTCATTAGTGGTGTGTTATTGTTCAACACAAGCAGATAGCAGATAGTTAGACAAACAGATAAAACAAACAGTACATGACGAGCGATTAAAGTAATACAAAGCACATAAACATAGCAACATCACGACATTCTTCCCCCCTCAGGTAATCGGGGACATCATTAAACACGTTTTCAAAATTACAATGACCCCCAATTAATACTAGCGAACAAAAATGCAATGAAACGTTATTGTCACAAATTGCATCAAGTATGCATAGAAAAAGTCCTGGTGATCGTAGAGTTCAAGCTTCTCTGTTCCGTAAGTTATAAACCCTGGTCCGAACAAAAGGACGGCGTTTTGGACTAGGTCTACTTTCATCAGGTGCTTCCGGTTGAATCTCAGAGTTTTCTTCTCTGAGAGAAGTCGTAGGGTTACTACCTGGGGTGTTCAGAGAGTCTGTTAGATTCAAGCTACGATTTTGCGTACCGGTCTGCATAACGGCTGGTTCAGGAACAAGCATAATCTGATTTGTCTGGTCATTCACATTTAAGTCATTATTTGTCGGCGAAGGAGCCGCTTCATTCGGAACAGTAAGCGATGTAGTCATGTCTCCAGGTGGTGCCAGGTGGCGCAGAGCCACTGTTGTCTCCCTCCCATCACGAAGTCTGACTTGAGCATACAGAGGATTGCAATCCAACAGTTCAACCTCATCTACCAAGGGGTCATACTTCGAAGTCCTCACGTTTCTTCTCATGAGCACAGTACCGGGAGTAGTTAACCAACTTGGAAGAGTTATACCAGTTGTGGATTTCCTGTTATAGCGAAATATTCTCTCGTGCGTAGTTTCGTTTGTGGCGGTACATAGAAGAGATCTTAGGGAATGAAGTGAATCTGTGAGAACGAGCTCCCACTGATGGGTCTCTAGGCCACGAGACCTCAGCGCAAGCGTTATTGTCTTCCAGAGCGTGCCGTTCAATCTTTCCACTTGCCCATTAGCTCTAGGGTTGTACGGAGTAGTCCGACTAGTAGCTATACCTTTGTTGTGAAGGAAGTCCTTGAGCTCACTAGACATGAAGTTAGCGCCCCTATCAGAGTGCACATAGGATGGCATTCCAAACAGAGAGAAGAGTTGACAAAAGCATTTGATTATAGTTGAGGCGTTCATATCAGCACATGGAAAAGCAAAGGGGAAGCGGGAGTACTCATCAATCATTGTCAGAAGGTACTTGTTCCTCGAGGAAGAAGGCAAAGGCCCTTTAAAATCCACGCTAAGGCGTTCAAAAGGCTGAGTGGCCTTGATAAGGTTAGCATCAGTCGATTTGTAAAAGGAAGGCTTTAGTTCACAGCAGATTCTACAGTTTGCACACACTCTCTTCACTTCATCTAGTGAATAAGAGAGGTTCCTGCATTTGACGAAATGCATCATCCTCGTAACCCCAGGATGGGATAGTGTGCTGTGGAGATCTTGCAGTATTTCGGCGTTCGAGTTAGCAGTAGAACAGTACCCCCTCGAGAGAGCGTCTGCTGCATGGTTTTCTTTGCCAGGTCTGTAAACTACGTCATAGCTGTAGCACAACAGTTCAATTCTCCATCTCTGGATTTTGTCATTTTTCACCTTTCCTTTCTGAGCGTTATTGTACATAAAAGCGACGCTTTTCTGGTCAGTCACAAGTTGGAAATGTTTTCCAAGCAAATAATGTTTCCACTTCCGGAGAGCCTCCACAATGGCATATGCCTCTTTCTCGACAGATGAATGTTTCCTTTCACTATGATTTAGTGTTCTTGAAAAGAAAGCAACAGGTCTCCCATTCTGATTCAGGGTAGCTGCTATCGCTATGTCAGAAGCATCCGTTTCGACCACAAGAGGGATATCCTGGTCAATGGTTGTAACAGCAGCATTCTCTATCTCTCTCTTCAACAGTTCAAAAGCACATTTCACTTTCTTTGGTAATGGAAAAGTGTGGTTGTTGACAAGAGGGTGTATTTTGTCAGAAAAGTTTGGGATCCAAGAAGAGTAGTAGGCAAACATGCCTACAACCCGTCGTTGTGATTTTGCGTCATGAGGATCAGCCAGATCTCGCAGCGGTTGTAGTCTGTCAGGGTCAGGTTTGATGCTGCCCTTGGAAACCAGGAACCCAAGCAGCTTGATTTCTCTGGCGGAAAGGATGCTCTTGTCCTCATTGAAAGTTATGCAGTACTCAGCGGCACACTTCATAAAGTGAGAGAAGTTTTCATCATGCTCCTTCTGATTTCTACCGCAAATAGTGACATTGTCTAAATATGCGAAAGTGTCTTTAATTTTCTCATTTCTGACGAGGCCGTCAATGATGCGTTGAAAGCAAGCGACTCCATTAGTGACGCCGAATGGAATACGTTTGAACTGGTAGAGGTTTCCACTGGCCTCAAAGGCAGTGTAGAATTTCTCTTCCTCCTTTATGGGAATTTGGTGGTAGGCACTGCGAAGGTCTACTGTACTGTTCACCTCATATTTCGAGATCTCCTCAATCATCTCATCTATTCGAGGAAGAGGATATGCATCAAGCTGGGTGAAACGATTGATAGTCTGACTATAATCCACTACCATTCTTTTCTTGTGCCGGTCATTTGTTGTTACCAGCACTTGCGCTCTCCACGGAGAATCAGAAGGTTCAATCACATCTTCGGCAAGCAGTTTTTGGACTTCAGAGTCTATGAATTGTCTATCTGGTGTAGAGAACCGTCTTGACTTTGTAGCTATAGGTCTGCTGTTACAGAGTGGGTATTATGACTGCATTTTAAATCGAGAGGTATTTATTATTTACTCTTTCGTACCATGCCACACACTAAGAACAATCTGAATAAGTTTCATAAACAGACCTGCAGGGCCACAAATTTAATTACATTAAATTTCCTAACAATTTTGTCTAGATCTCTTACATACTAAAAGACAACATCAGCAGCATCAAATGAAAATTCAATAATATGTCACTAGAAGTCTCCTCTAGATTCCTATAAGATTAAGATCATTCTGACTCACTAACAATTTAAGTACTAGTTATATATCTCTCAGATATAGTCTGCCTACTATCTATCAAGCAATATACTAATGTCTCTGGCGACGATGTCCTCTCAGCTATTTGTGCCTACCGCTTATAATGGATCAAGCTCGTCAATATAAACTGACGTAGTTAAGTCTATTGGATCTACTCTAGGATGGGCTGGCAATCCCCAGCCTCATCCAGACAAATCAATCCCAATTCACAGATGTGTATGCCAAACATTCATACTCGTTGCAAGTCAATATAATTCTTTGTCTTGCATTCTTGGGTAGCACTCCTAGCATATGCGGCAATCCTGTCCTACTGGATAAATTATGTTCAGCTCCTCGTTCATTGTTGAATCATCAAAGGACAAACACTTACACTTGGTCCCTGGTATAGGAAAACCAGGGAACAGTAGACAATAGCAGTGGGCATATCTCATTCAAGCATATGGCTTCATCTCAATGTCTATAGTGGACTAGACATGAATCAACAGTCTTATGATTCTTCAGGCAGAATCGTGCCGACGCCTGCACAGATTGGAATTTTCTGTATGGAGTAATGGACATAGGTATGGCTACGCTTTTATACTGTGCAGCCACCTGCAAATTACCGTCCAAATGCCTAGATTTGATTGGTGCATCCATGCGAGCTCATCTCGCAGTATTAATAGATTCTACGTGGGAGTTGGTCACGGCCTTGTACTAAAAACAGACAAGGTCAATTTAAAATGTCAAAACAATTACTGAAATCTTTAAACCCTCGTGCTTTCTACATTTTATGTACGAATTTCTGAACGCGACTAAGCGTCTTAAACTATCTATCCTTATTCACCCCTTCTCTTCCTTTCTAAGTGTTCATCAAAATCACGGGGTCGAGAATTGCACTGTCACTCCTAACTTATCCATTTATTCTATCTCGCCCCACTTTCTTTCCATCTCTAAGAAAAAGTGTTTCAAAAACAAACTGTTCACGAGAACAGTTCAAGGACAATTTACGCTGGTTATAATCAACGAGACCGTGAAAAATCAAGTCCTTGCAAGTCGTGACCCAGCACGACAATTATAGCATTAACCCCTGACATCTGCAATCGGGAAGCAAGTTCTTGAACAGAGAGGCAGGTTCCACCTTTGCAGCAGTTATACCACAGACAGAGAATGTAGGCTTGGGGCCTTTGAAAGTCATTTCAAGTCCTTTGTGTTGATCTAGAAAGTCGTGACCCAGTATTAGGTCAGCGCACAATCCTGGTAGAACAGAGAGCTTTATTCCTTGATAAGTTTCGCCATTATATTCCAGAGTAGCAAAACAATGGCCTTTGGTTGTACTTGAGAGATTCGTGGAAGCCATGGAGATCTCTTTTCTAGACTTGAAGGTCTTGAACTTCATAAATTGAGCTTTGTCTGCTGAGATAAAACTTTCAGAGCTTCCTGTGTCCACCAGTGCCCTCAGAGGAGTGTCAAAGACCTTGACTTTTATAATGGCTTTCTGAAGACTTAAGGGGGCCGCAGCAGTGAAGGCCGAATTAAGGATGGGATTAGCAGCAGAGGCGAAGTCATTCCGTTTTCCTTTTGATAGACACACCTTTTGATAATGTCCTTTCTTCCCACATCCTTTGCAAGTTGCCTCTCGAGCAGGGCATTTTGATCGGGGATGCCGTTGAAAACCACAGAAGAAGCATTTGGAACTGATTGCAGCTGATAGTGTATCACTCTCGTCGATGGCTGGAGTGGTGGTACTGCCGCAGGGCACTGATGATGAAGCTGGTACATTGTTGTATGTCTGGGATTGTTTTTCGGCCATTTCTAGCGATCTAGCTTGATCAAAAGCAGTAGAAGTCTAATGTCTTATTCTCAAGGAGTCTTTGTCTGATTTGACTTGAAGAGAGGCCACAGATGAAAGCGTCTCGGATGAAATCATCCCTGTTTTTGTCGGCTGAAACAGCTTTGAACTCACACTCTTTTGCAAGAATCTTCAGTCTCTGTAAGAATTGGTCAAGTGTCTGCCCTGGTTCTTGTTTGGTAGTTGTTAAGATGTGCCGAGCGAATATTTCATTTCCAGGTTTAACATAAATGTTTTTCAGGACTTCCACGGCAGAGGCAAAGGTGGGACAATCGATGATGTATTCATATACAAAGGGGTCAACGAAGTTTACCAGCAAGTCAAGTTCATCAAGAGTAGGAGTGGAAGATTGTTGTCGTAGAGATGACAGGAAATTGTTGAAAGTTCGCAGCCAGTGATTCCAGCGTTTGGATGCGTCTGGTGTGTTTGGGTCCGCGTTGAACCTCTCAGGTCGGAGAAAACGCTCCATGTTGAAATGTTGAATAAATTGATATGAATAAATTGAAAGCGGAGAGTCTGAAGTCTGTTTTAGCCAATTATCTTGGCTTTATTCAACATTCAACTGTAGTAGGATCAGAAGCATGATCCAGTTATAATCCTTCTACCGAGCAATGGCGCTAGGAAGGACGAAATCGTTTATTGCAACGTCTGTGACGTCATCTCCGCACAGTGGTATTCATTAGTGGTGCGTTATTGTTCAACACAAGCAGATAGCAGATAGTTAGACAAACAGATAAAACAAACAGTACATGACGAGCGATTAAAGTAATACAAAGCACATAAACATAGCAACATCACGACAACTTCAGAGCCTTATAGTCGAACCAAAAACTGCCCCATCTGTCACTTTCTACCCTCTTAACATCTGTCTTGGCAAACCGAAATAATTCCCAAAGCAAGCAGCAGGGCATTCCTGTATTCTTATTTTAGCCACAAGCACGTCGAATAGTTTAAATCAGCCACGAAGAAGTGTCAACGTTATGGGTCATGTGCTCATAAAGAAAAGAGATTCAAGGCGAGCAACCAGTGACACAAAGCAAACTCAAAAAAAAAATTGAAAAACAAAACCAATAAAAAAATCCCACTTCAGTGCACCCTCCACGGAAATATGAAACCTACATGCCAGATTTAGTTACTGTAGGTGGTCTAATAAAAAAAGCCTTTTGCGTTCAAAGGTGGAGAATTTGTGAATTATACAACTAGATGATGCTGTCTAGGATGAGGAATAATGCACGGGAAAAAAGTTAAATACAATAACAGATAAAAATAATGACATAGATGAAGGGGAGATAATACCTTACCTTTAATCTCCACATCATTTCCACACTTTAGGAGCTCTGTCAACACAGGTAAACATCCTTTCTCAACCAGAATTTTTTTGTTGGCATCATTACGTGCCAGCCGTCCAATAGCTGTTTAAAAATAGATGATATTACAACTTACAGATTTGACAATACATACAATGTTCCCTCTAATTTTAAATAGTCAGTATATGTGAAAATCTTTTGTTGTGCAAACTTGTCCCCTGTGACAACAGTACATGTGTGTACACTGAATGCTTGTGCAAATGTAAACTTGAAACTGTTTCAAGATTTTAGCACAGCCCAATAAAACCGTACTGACATGTTTTAATAAAATACAAGTATGATGGCGTGGCATTTTACAAAGTAATTTATTTAGTTAAGATTTTATTCCATTCTTTATTATTATCATCACACTTATTAGTACATTATTTTAGGTAACCTTTTGTGCACATAATTTCCTTTGTTCACTGGCTGCAAAATGTGTGTGCAAATGCATATGAACACAGCAAATTAGGGAGCACTGATAGTGTCACATTTTTAATATAAGGAAGTAATATTCTCCTGAAAGACAAAAGCAAAATATGATGAAAAATAATTTCTTTTTTAAATTATTGGACACTGTTTAGTTATGACCTAAAAATTCTTTTCAATGCTTATAACTTTTATAGTAATCAGCAAGATTATTTTCAATTCATTCAACTTTTGAATTTATCAAACATTCTTTGGATTCCAACATTCACCTTTTCAACACATTTTGCACACAAACAAACATTTGACGTGCACTGAATTTATCTACCTCTGGTAAGTTCCTCAGCAGACCACCCCAAGTCCTTATGGTCTTCCTGCTTAAGAGCTTTTTCCAGCCGCACTATAATGAACCTGAAGATGGTGACATGAGTTCCCAGAAGTTCTGACTCCTCCTCATTCACCAAGTCAGCAAGACTTGCAATGGTCGCAAGACGAACTCGAGAAAGGTGCGAGTCCAGATAAGGAAGAATACCCTGAGGATTTCATCCATTCTTGACTTTAAATTTACTCTGACTACACATAACAGATAATCTTTGCACACTAAAGTAACTCTTTCCCTTCACAATTTATTCCAAAACATAATTTTACATATGACTGAGGTGCTTAAACCAGTCATTCTTTAATTCTCGCTTCATTAATAAGACTTTTACAATGCAAATATTACCACTGTATGGGACAAAAATTAAGAAAATGCATCACTAAATGGCTTGAAATGGTTATAAACTTTGTAAAACAGTGCCTGATGAATCCGAGCAGCACCACTACATCGGCATGTGGTCCTTTGGTGTCCAGATTCTGTGCTGGCGTATCAGCCACAAATGTGGAAACTTGGAAAGAGTTAGGCTTTGTGTGATAGCTTTTCTCTGCAAGCATTCTCACGTTGCCATATCATATTGAAAATATCATTAGCACTGGAATAACATCATGTAAAATAATTATTGCATCCGCATGCAACTGAAAGTCTCGTTATCAGGAAAAATGTCTTTGTAGTTTGTCAACATGATATTGTGAGAAAAATGTTAAAAAAAGAGCAGAAAAAAAAAAAGCTAAAATATCTCTTTAACATTCAGAGATTAAATGAACAAATCAACATTTGTAGCATACAAAATCACTGACTTGAAGATGAAAGATGAATGGAAGAATATAGTGGCAGACAATATAAGAACATCGGCGGAGTGATGCCAAGAACATTGCGACCTTAGTTCTTGTTTGCTTTATCTCCATTTTCTGAAAAGTGGAGATTTTTTAGTATCTAGAAGAGGTATAAAAAAATGCACACTTTGAGACTTTTCTATACAAAACATAGCAACCGAAGATGTGCCAATAGACCTAATTCAATGTCCCACATACAATTATTTATTTTGTGCGTGTACAGGTCACATTGTAATGGAATCTCTGGCTAATAAAACAGCTGCACTGTTAGTTTATGGAGTTATTTTGATAAATACATTAAACTACATGTATGAAAGGTCAATCTTCCAGTTTCATAATGGTAAGTCCTGACTGGGTGGCATACAATTGTCAACTATCAATAAAGCATATTTTGACTGAATGTGTAGATTTCAGGCATATCCAGAGAAGGCACTATGCCTGTGGATCAATGCAAAAATTATTTTCCAGTGTGGACCCACAAGGCGTCTCGTTCTTTCTGAGAGAGGCTAAGATCTACAACTTGATTTAACTCTTTGTATATCATGCGCTGAAAGTAGCCAATTCTACCATCCGCCGCTGCATCGGCGCTCCTGAATTTGACCCATTTCTATGAAACTCCTTGTGTTATATCGCTTCCTATATAGGCTTTCATTTGATATGTCATTTGATATGCTTTTGGATATTATGCCCTTAATAATGAGCTGTTAAAGATGAGAACATATTTTTTTTTTTGAGTTGGTCAAAAGCAATTGTGGTATACAAAGAGATAAAAAAAACTTTTGTAAACATTTACAAAACTCTTTTCAGATCTGTACAAAACATCTTTTGAGATATTTAAGTTTACACTGACCCATTTAATTCTATTTGTCAAATTTAAATTCATGAAGCTCTGAATATCAAACATTAATAAAAGTACCCAAATAAATTGTGCAAGGTGGCCATTATTGTGCCAACGCGCTGTAAAACTCAAAACTTAAACTCATAATGTGGACATTTTCCTCCACATACCTGGATAACTCCAAGTTCTCGCAGTCTAGGTACATTCTCATCTGATGATCCACAATTGTGCAGGATGCACACGATCCATGTCAACAGCTTTTCTTGATTATCCTGAGTTCAAACAAGAGATTTTCATTAGACTTGTCCATTATTCAAGTCAATCATACAACAAAAGACACAAGATAATTTACTGGAAATAATATCCAGCCAACATCCCTGCATCATCTGATGTATATCTGTATAGGATATCTGCAAGGTTGAAGGATTACCACAAGGGCGGATCCCCTCCATCAAACTGATGGCAGCGGGTATAAGTGGGAATGATGTCATTCATATGAGCGAACTTGATGGCGGTTTGAAGTGGGGCTGCTGGCTGGGTAGATAGTGAGTTACATTCTTTTTTTTTTTCTTTCTTATCCCGAGCTCTGTACATTTCTTTTTTGGTGGGTACCCCATGAGTGAATGATTTTAACTTGTTAAACATGGTTATGTTTAGTCAGGACTGCCACTATTGTGTCATCCTGATAGCTGCCTTTTGTTTTCTTGGTTGCCATTAGAAAAAATAGAGAAGGAGTAAGATCTGTTACAGCAAACGTTTGTTTTCTTCTTGCTCCTGGTCTATACAGAACTTAGGGATGAGCTCTTCCCACGGTCCTCCATCATTAAAAGAAGCATCCATAGTGAGATTCATTCCTACAATTTGCCTGTCTGAAGATGATTCTTGATTTGAAATATAACCACTTCGTCAAACTTCCAATTGCCATACCACAGACAAGTGAATGTTTTTCTGGACCCGAACCATTGTTGTTTTTTTAACATAGGCTGATTACTTCAATTTTTATTTCTGGCTTGCATATAAACCATCGGTCAATAATATTTTTTGTTTATGAATGAGGAAAATCTTTCTCAAATGATCTAGTTCAGTAATATATGTGATCTGTATAAAATAATTCCAGTCCAAGGAAGGCTATGAAGGATAAGAAGACAGACAAAATGATGACACATATAAGGAATGGAAGGGAGTTCCAGGTGAAATGGCAGGCAAAACAACTCTTTTCAGTTTGTCTTGCCCCGCATAACTGTGAACTTGAAAATCTGAAAATTTTCTCATACGAATAAAATTGTGAAGATGTATTGTGTTGTTCATCATGGCAAAGCACTGTGGTGAAACTGGTAGATCTACTTCCTGTCATTTTCATTTGAAACAAGCACCCAATCAGGGTAACTTATTTTAACATCCCTCCATAAAGCATGTACCTTTTGTTACTTTCATATAAGATACCCTGACATGATTCATTTTCCTGCCCAGTTTTAAAGAGAAAATAAAATATATGAAAAATCTGACTGTCATGGTTTCTTCTATTTTTTCTTGTCATTGACTATGAAAAAAACATGCATTAGCAGCTGCCGTCTTGGTAAAATATCACACTAAAAAATATGACAATAGACGCAGATATGCTCGTTCATGTTAAACTAATGTCTTCATTACTCACTCTCATTTCATCATCCCATATCTTGAATATGTTTAACTTAATATTTGGTGAAAAGATAAAAATATTCATAATACTGCTGTCTTCTGACTCTGCAAATAATTGTATCTTAATCAATTGTGCTAATTGTAAAATTTTCTACTTGCCTTGTAGTGGTGAAATTGTATTCACTTTTTGTCTTTTCATTAATATCTGTTTACATAGTATTATCATTTCACTCCAGTATACTTTATTTACTGTTACCTCTCTGTTCTAATGTGCATTGTGTGCTCTTCACGCTCTCTGTTTACATAGTGTTATATTTTTACTCTAGTACACTTTATTTACTCTCGTTCTGATGTGAAACATTTGCTCTTCACTCTTTACTCAAACTGTTGTACCGAGTGATGCTACATGACTTGGATAGTTTGACTTCCCACTAAAATCTTGACCAAAATGAAGAAGACTTACTGTGGTTTCTTTTTTTAAATGTGCCTCCTGTCTCTCATTCAGTAATTTCAGCATGAAGGGCACAAGAGTTGGATGTTCTGTGATACAGGTCCGAATTTCTTCCCTGGCATCGCTAAAATTCAAAAGTGTTAAAAGAATGTTTTTCATTGGAAGCCAATAGGCGCTGACCATTTTTCCTTCGGTGGTTACGTAATCTTTGCGGTCCAGTCCATCAGCTAAGACATCACAAAGTAGTTGAACAGTACCCTGATTGAATAAAGCTTTTCCAACGTCATGTCGATATTCAAGAACATCGGAATATGGAACTTTTCCAACCTTCAACAAAAAATAGGACTTTGCCAATGTCAGCAAGCAGGCCCTGAACTCCTTATTATAAGGTGCTCCCTCTTCATCCAGGTGACGAGGAGGTAAAGTAGACATTAACTTCATTTTGTCCACACAATTTTCAAAGTATTTTTTCTTGCGTGCAGCTATTTCATCTGCTGTAAGTGGCTTCTTACTGGGTTTTGTTCCAGTTTCCTCCTCCTCATCATCATCTTCATCTTTCTTCACTGATGTGTCACTTCCCACAGATTGTGTTTCTGTGGAGATGAAAATCATATCATAAAGAAAATAAGGCTTCTAATATAATTAACGCCCGTGCAGATGCAGGGCCCTCTTGCAGAAGAGGGACTGCAAAGAATACATCTGACGTGATACTGCGTGTCGTAAGAGGCGACTAAAGGTGCAAAGGTCCTGGTCTCCCGAGAAGAGCCAGTTGGCGGTGGGCCAACTACCCACCCTGTAAAAATAAACCAGTTACAGAAACACAAGCAAATACTTTAAATCAGTCTTTTATCTTGGGAGAAGGGGGAGCATCTGCACCTGTAGATTCAATGAAGGACAATGGACAAAGCCGAAAGGACGCCACTGGCCTGACTGCTCCTTCATCAAACAAGTCACTCCGGATTGCGTCGTGGAATGTCCGCTCCATGTATGAAGCAGGAAAGAGTGCCCAGGTTACAATGGAGATGAGGCGATACAGACTGCACATACTTGGAGTTAGCGAGACCCGCTGGATACAGTCCGGACTGAAACAACTTAATTCTGGGGAAAAGATTTTGTATTCTGGAAGGGAGGACAAAAAGCATACAGAAGGAGTAGCGATCATCTTGAGCAAGCACGCCCAGAGGTCACTGAGGGGATGGGAACCCTACGGAAGGAGAATTATATTGGCATCATTTACTACAAAGAACAAGAACATCAACATGAACATTGTGCAGATATACGCCCCAACAACTGAAGCAACCGATGAGGACAAGGACGATTTCTACAACCAGCTTCAGGAAATAGTTGACACATTGCCAAGAAAAGATGTGAACATTATAATGGGAGACGCCAATGCCAAGATAGGACAGGACAATACAGGGTATGAGGACATTATGGGGTGCAATGCTTTGGGACAAATGAATGAGAATGGAGAGCGGTTTGCAAGTTTCTGCGCATTTAACAGCTATGTGATTGGAGGTTCAGTATTCCCACACAAGAGGATCCATAAGGCCACTTGGATTTCACCGGATGGAGTAACTGAAAACCAGATTGACCACTTTTGCATCACCCGACGATTCAGACGCTCACTGGAGGATGTCATAGTACAGAGAGGAGCTGATGTTGGATCTGACCATCACATGCTCCTGGCAAGACTCAAACTCCGCCTCAAGAAACAAGGTACCAGAGCAGGAACAAAGAGGAGAAAGTTTCAAGTGAGCCTTCTGGATGGAGACAAGAAGGAAGAGTTCCAGCTGACACTGAGGAATAGATTCAAACCCCTTGTTGACCTCGAAGAGACAGTAGATTTGGAGACTCACTGGGCTAAGGTAAAAGGAGTATTTACATCGACATGTCAGGATGTTCTTGGGGAAAAGAAAGTGGAACACAAGGAATGGATCAGTCAAAAATCACTGGACTTGATAAGGATAAGAAAAGACCTAAAAGAACAGGTAAATGCAAGTCGTACAAGAAGCTCAAGAGTTGGTAACCAGGAAGAGTACCGAGCATCAGCTAAAGAGGTCAAAAAATCAATTAAAAAAGACAAAGAGGAGTTCATAGGAATGTTAGCAGAGAAAGCAGAGAAGGCAGCAACAGGAGGACACATGAGGATCCTCTACCAGACTACAAAGACTCTTGCTGGAAAATATGGAAAACCTGAAGTTCCTGTCAAGGATTACAACAGGAAGGCTATTTTTGGAAAGGAAGCTCAGGCAAAAAGATGGATAGAACATTTTAACAGCCTCTTGAACAGACCTCCACCAAGCAACCCACCTGACATTCTACCCGCAAGAAATGATTTACCGATCAGTTGCGACCCTCCGACTAAAGCAGAGATTAATGATGCCATAAAGCAGTTAAATCGAGGCAAGGCAGCTGGACCAGATCAGATCCCACCAGAGGCGCTGAAGGCAGATGCTGCTGGGGCTGCAGAGGGTCTGCACTCACTATTCTCGAGGATTTGGATCGGAGGCAAGTTTCCAAAGGACTGGAAGGAAGGACACCTCGTGAAGCTTCCAAAAAAAGGGGACCTCAGCAATTGTAGTAACTACAGAGGAATCACACTTCTCTCCATCCCAGGAAAGGTTTTCAACCGGATTATTCTCAAGCGAATACAGAATGCAACAGACCCAAAACTTCGTGAGGAGCAAGCTGGTTTCAGGAGTAATCGATCAACCACCGACCAGATCGCCACGTTGAGAATCATAGTAGAGCAGTCGCTAGAATGGAACTCCCAACTGATAGTGAACTTCCTTGACTACGAGAAGGCCTTTGATAGCATCGATAGAGAAACACTGTGGAGAATATTGAGACATTATGGAATCCCAGAGAAGATGGTGAACCTTATCAAGAGCATGTACGAGGGGACAAGTTGCAGAGTCGTACACGATGGCGAGCTTACTGACAGCTTTGATATCAAGACTGGTGTTAGGCAGGGTTGTTTGCTGTCCCCATTTCTGTTTGTCCTGGTGATTGATTGGCTTATGAAAGAAACCACCAGTGGAGGAAGAAATGGCATACAATGGACCCCATGGACACAGCTGGACGATCTAGATTTTGCAGATGACTTGGCACTATTGTCGCACACACACGACCATATGCAAGCAAAGACTACAGCTCTAAACAAAATTTCAGAATCTATTGGATTGAGGATACATCCTGCGAAGTCGAAGGTCCTAAAAATTGTTGCACCCCCAAGCGCACAAGTCAGAGTAGGAGATCAACCACTGGAAGATGTAGAGTCCTTCTGCTATCTTGGTAGTATCATTAACAATAAGGGAGGAACAGAGGCAGAAGTCAAAGCACGAATTGGAAAGGCACAGGCAGCTTTCACGTCCTTAAGCAAGATTTGGAGAACCAAGGATATATCTCTAAAAACAAAGCTGAGGATATTCAACTCGAACGTGAAGTCAGTCCTGTTGTATGGATGTGAGACTTGGAATGCGTCCCAGGCCTGCATAAAGAGAATCCAAGTTTTCATCAACAGATGTTTGAGGAAGCTACTTAAGATCAGATGGACAGACAAGGTCAGCAATGAAATTGTATGGAAAAGAACAAGACAGAGCCCAGTCAGAGAGGAAATTGGTAGGGGGCGATGGAGATGGATCGGCCACACTCTCAGGAGGCCAGGAAACAGCATCACGAAGAAGGTATTGGATTGGAATCCCCAGGGCAAGAGATCAAGAGGAAGGCCGCGCGGAACGTGGAGAAGAGCCAGAGAAAATGATATGCAACGAAGCGGAAAGACTTGGAATAATGTAAAGAGGCTGGCCCATGATAGAGAGGGATGGAAAGTGTTTGTTGGTGGCCTATACCCTGATCCAGGGTGAGAAAGGCAATGATGATGATGAATATAATTAAGCAAGGCTTAATCGCGACGCCTTTCTACCTAATATCATACTATGCATTGAGCGATGTAAAGGTGTACAAGGGGACATTATAAAAGGTCTTGAAATTTGCTACATATTTAATATTTTTGTTGATTTTGAACCACAACTGAGTTGAACAGAAGAAAGTGTTCCAATATTTTGATCTGGAAAAAAAAAGATGCATTTTCTTCGAGTGGAATTAAAGAGTATGACAGGAAATTTCGTTCTGCACTTCAATTTACACATTGGTGATCGAAACTCAACCTTAAAAATCACATCTATATATTCTCCAAGTCAGCAGGCCAACTAGTTTCTAAGTGAGCATGAGATTTCTAACGGCTTTCTCCTTCAAAACGTTGATTGTCCATGATAAGGCCTTAATATCCTGAACCCTCAAATGACATCTTGCACGGAGTATTTAATTGTTACAATGGAAACATAGCCTGTGTTTGATTTTAATATCCTACAATCTATTGTGTTGAAAAAATATATAAATAAAAAAAACAAAGCTTTTAATTGGTTGTTGCATTTGAAAACCATACATATGCTTCACAGAATCTCACCATCCATGCATACACTGAGGGCAGACTCCCCTCTCTCCCTTCCAGCATACTTACTTTATGACATTTCTCAGTGACATGTTAAAATGTACGCCATAGTAGCTGCTTTTTACATTAAACCCACAGTCTTTATTTAAGAAATTAGTCAGGGATACACAAATGGTAAAAGCTGAAGTTTTTGGACCTTGTGAATACTTGTATGCATGTTTAACTAGCTAAGCCCTCTACACAGGCATACTGGTGACTCGCTATGCAATCTATCCCTATTCACTAGTAGACCAGCGCAGAGTACCCTAACACTTGTTACCCTGAGCTCAGGAGGCCAGGGATATGGTGTAAAGAAAATCATCAGGTTAGGGATATGGTATAGGGAAAATCAGGAGGTCAGGGTTCAAAGCTTTAACTTGAAGTATACTTAATGGTAAGTAAAGGTGATTTTTATTGAAAATGTGTGACTCAGAGGTTTGAGCAATTTTAGTTACTTAATAAACATGTCACTTCCTACACTATTTCAAAAGTTTTTGTGAACAATCTGTGATATGTAAACTATATGAAAAAATAACTCAAATTTTCTTTTCTTTGAGCTAACAGCAACATAAAACTGAAAGAATGGGGTGTCCAGACCACACTACAAATTCGTTGAGATTACTTTTAATATGATCATTGATATTATCTGTAATCATTAATAAAAATTCTGCATTATTAATTTGTACAAAGGCAGTGGTGTTGTAGGGAAAATCTGAAATTTGTTTAAACAAAAAAGTCACAATTTATTTTCAGTGCCGAGTTGTATCAACACTCCACTGAGAATATGGAGGAGGATCAGTGTTCTTACAAGCCATCTCCATAATAATGTTAGTAGGTGATTATACATAATTGAGAAAACAAAACCATGAGGATATGAAAATACTTGATTATACATTTATAGTGGCATTTTGTTTTTTTTTGATGACTGTTTCATCATTTTCAGATTGGTGTATTTAGTATCATTGCTCATAGCACAGGAATACAGTATACAGCCTAAAATTATACCATATGACCAGTGTGAGTATTGGCAAAATGGATAAGATCAAGACGTACACCTGCACAAAAAAAACAGAAATGAGCAGTACTGGTTCATACCCAAAGAAGAGCCTGGTGACGAAAAAAAAAAAGGTGGGTGATGAACACTGAGAGTCATGAACTCAATGTGGCCGGGGTTCAGGAAGATGTCAGGAAGTTAAAGGCTGAAACATCTAATGAAAGAATCCGCTCTACCTCTAAAGATCGTCATCTGCCTTGCTCCACCTGGGGAGTTTCTTACCACCAATGTAAGATCCAAATAACAATTTTACGAAGTACCTAAAGTATATGTTCCTAGGTTTTCATTTACATCGCCCTAAAATTGATGAGTGGACCTCCAGTTACCATATTATGTAAAAATACCGAGATTTTTTATCATTCAAAAAAGTTTTCAAACCTGATAACATAGGGATACCATGTGATTTCAAGGAATGACAAAGTTGTCCAAAATTCTTATGACCTGACAGCAATTTTTGTTTATTTTAAACATCAAATGCTAAAACTATAAACAGATGTGAATTGGTATGTGACAGTTCCTGCTCTTCTCTATGATAGTTATTTTCAAAATAAAGGTTCAGTTTCATTCACTTGTGAGACATGATGAGACTAAAGGTAAATGAAGAGGAAGTTTCTTACCACGAGATTTGTCTGTGCCATGTAACAAGCCATCAGCTTCATCTCTTCCACCTGCAACTACCGCATCGTCCACATGGGCTGCATATGCCTGATCACCATGACCAGTTACACCTAATTTTATATTTTCAATTCCATTCGGATTCTTCTGTGATAAAACTGAAGATTTATGTACAGAAGAGATTTGTAACCCATCTTTCATTATTGCATTTGATTCCTGAGGACTTGTAAGCCCCGCAGATGTTGGTCCTGAAGTTGACTTCATTGTGCGGTGCGGCATTCCTTGAACAGCTTCTCCTACTGTTATTTGACGAATGCCAGGAGTAGATGGACCAGTACCCATGTAACTGTGAAAACAGCATAATATGAAATGGTATATTAAAAAAAAAACAACATACTGTGTTGTATGTTCAGTTTTTATTTTTGACAGTACTATCTAGACATGTTCCATCTACACTACTATGCCATTATGCTACTATCAGAACATATTGAGGTAGGCTATGTAATCCCAACCACTATTGCAAAACTCAGTGAGCCAAAACTGAGATTTTGATGATGGATTACAGAATCAAATGATATAGGCTATGTGTGTGAATTCTTTAGTCACCCATACAATTAAGAAAACGGAATGATGAAACTCCACCATTTTCAGCAAAATGAACCATATATATTTTCTTTACATTCGGATGTTTTACTGTATTATCTAAATAAATCTTTTAGATTAATTTCTGTTTTGTTTATCGAAGTGTTTATCCATCGATATCAACGGATAAAATTTTCCCTAGGATTTTTTTTATCCGTCAACATAATTTCTGTATTTGCGAGTCATCTCCCCTGATTTGAACCCTTTCTCCGTCCTCCTCCCTTGTTGCCTACGAGCCTACATCCCGACGCGATCAACGTTCATATTGGGCGAGTGTTGAAAACTAGATCTATATTGAAATTGGAGAGACTTGGGAATTTTATTGATTTAATGGATGACACGAAGGTTCAGGTCTAATCCGTTGATATGGGTTTCTTGGTTTGGTCATACTTATGTAGTAAGACTTTTCTCACAAGCAGTCAAGGATCTCAATAGCGTAGTTGTTAGCATCTCTGTCCGTCAATCGAATGGCAGTGGTTCAATTCTCAGCACGGCAGCCTTTTTTTTTTTTTGTCACATCTTTTTATTAGGCATCAAATTTTTTTTTTTATCCAAGAACAATGACGGAAGAAATTCAGTTGTTTTTTTTTTTGTATCTACCTGCCAATCGGGGGTACAGTGGTTCGATTCTCAGCGGGGTAGGGTGTTTTTTTTTTCTTTTCTTATAGAAGTCTTTTTATCAGTAATCAATGTATTTGGTAATATTTTTTAATCCAATAACATTAGGAATAAATCCAGTTTGCATGTTTGTTTGTTGTTGTTGTTGTTTGTCAATGTCATTTGTCAATAGTGCCGATAGTGTTGCCGGATAAACCCAAGTATCCGCCGATATGTTGACAATAATCAGTGTCTCTGGTAATTTTTTAAAAATCCAATAACATTAGGAATAAATCCAGTTTGTTTGTTGTTGTTGTTGTTGTTTGTCATTCGTCAATAGTGCCGATAGTGTTGCCGTATAAACCTGGGCAGTATCCGTCGATAATGTCGACGGATAAACCTGGGCAGTATCCGTCGATAATGTTGACGGATAAACCTGGGCAGTATCCGTCGATAATGTTGACGGATAAGGGCGACCTTTGTTTATCAACATCAAAAGTACAAATAATATCAGCTCTGGTTCTATATTTTAGTGTCATTTAAAGAGTTATTATTTTTAATGCGTACTGGTGAGATACTCAAATCTGAGAATACCAGTTTTAAGGAAGAAGAAGAAGAAGAAGAAGGTACCTCAGTATCTGAGCCACCTGATTAAAGATTTGTATTTCTTCCCATCCTCTGTCACACTCACAAAGCAGCCCATATTTCTCTAAACTCGGAAATGATAGCAGTTCCACTAAGCGGAATGCCGAAATAAAACGGGCACTCTGTGCACTTAGACTGACAACAGGCTCCATTTGAAAGTTAGTGACGAAATATCATAAAAACCACAGAAAGTTAGGCCTACATCTAGATCTAGACTCTAGTCTAGATCTAGTGTGAAACGTTAATCTGCATGAATCAAAATAGTAGACACAAAGCATTGGCCTACCATATATTCCATTCACACAGACTGATAAATGGAGATATAATCCAAAGTGCTACTGAAATGGGGGAAACAAGACGTGAGATTGAAAGCAGATGATCATTGTTTGTCAATAGCAACCAGGTTTGACCATATTTAACATTTCATAAAAAAGAGGCGCACTAAGGGAGATGACTGTGGTTTACTGCGCTCTCTACGAACGTTGTTAATTGATTTGAGCTTTTAACTTATTAATACGTACCGGTATACTAAAACTCATTCCATTTTTCTACCTGACGGCCTCTGATGAAACATTACGCCGTAGAATCAATAGGATAAGGCTCTGTGATGCACGACTGCTGGAAAACTGTGCTATTGATCTGTAGTGGTAGGCTACAGCAAAGTCATCAGTCACAAATGGGACAGACAAGGAGGTGCAGTGACATGCTTTTCAGCTTTACCTGTTGCCATGGCGAGGGGAAGCCTGCCCACACACGTATTCTTTCGTCAGTTGTGTGGCTTGATCAAGAGTTGACCCCATTGGGTCCCATGGTCGCACATCTGCAGGTGTATGCGACGGCGAACTGACAAAGTATCCCAAAAAAATCACCACCTATTAGTTAGTCTTCGATCGAGGGCTGACCGATCGAAAGGTTTACGGACGAAAGCTTCGCCGTGGTGAAACATCGTATTTTTCAGAGTTCTGATTATACTCTGATGTTGTGGTTCGGTCATCACATCAAAAACAAAATAATATAAAACAACAACGACAACAAAAAAACTCGAAAAGTGTGAGGTGAGTAGGCCTAATGCAGTGATGTCACTGGAACTATCGATCTTGTAATTGTAATGTAAGCCTTTGATGCGTGCACTGCATGCGTTTCCACCGCTCGCTGATCAATTAATAATGAACTGGGTGAGGTGAGCGTTGAGTAGCCTGGATCATGCATGCATGTCTTTGCTTTTTTCACGCGGATTCGCTCATTTTTGCATTCTCTTACCAACAAACGGCCTTCCGATTTATCATTATTATAATTATTGTTATTATTATTAGGCTTTTATTTCTTTGGAGAAGGTGGCCTAAGTGTGTTTGGAATTTTTATAGGACTTTTTATCAAAGATGAAAATGTTTGGGGCCTTGCAGTGGCCACATTTCTTCATTCAAGCCATCATACAGGCCAACATCAAAGCACATGTACTATGTAGGCTAATTCTGCGCAACAGTTTCAAGTTCAAGTATGACTGCTGAATTATGATTGGGATACTTAGATTAAAAATAATTTAAAAGAAAAAGAGACACATATATTATATATATATGCCGCATTCATTAGAATTTTATGTTTCTTAGATCATTATTAATAATTTAATTACACAGAGAAGACATAATTTGTTCTGCACTGATCAGATGGCTGGAATTTCTACCACATTTTTAAAAAGCTTTCACATGAACAAACTGTGTCTGCTACTTAATTGAACTCATGCAGTCATTAATTCAGTGATTAATCCGTAAAATGGTGAATTCCGCCGTTGTGACATTTATATATATAGGTGGCCTACTACTACTAGAATAATGTGTTTGATGTGACAACACATTATTCAAAAAGACATCTGAAATTCTAAAATTAGTTTTTGTGATTGCTTTCAAAATGAAGGATACTTTCCCAAGTGAATAAGCACCGATAATTTGTCAAGATATTAAAATAATTGTTTATCTGCAGTTGTGTCTCTTGAAGTGAACTTAAAAAATGCATGTTATCTTATTCGTATAGAGGTACATGCATTTTTTATGTTCACTTCAAGAGACACAACTGCAGATAAAAAATTATCGACATCGCCCCAAGCAAACCTCTTAAACCTCAGTTTTGGACCCCCAACTCCCTTTCCCTTCGTCTCTTTCTCTCTTTCTCCATCTCTACCAATGTGTGAATTTGTGAGTCAAATGACCGAGAGGGATATGGTCAACATGAAGAAAGGGAAGGAAATTGGGAAGGCAGGAATTTACAGTGCCAGTTTATTAATATAACTTCATGTAAATTACAATAATTATTAGTATGCTAAATAAAAAAATCAAGCCCTTACAGGCTCTCCGTCATTGTCAATGTAAGCGTCTGCCTTGGTTGTCTGATATCAGTTTAAGTCTATAAGAGTGTCACACAATAGTTGTGTCACGGATTAGTCACACCTGGGATGACCGAGGGCGTGTGGCCATGTCGTGGGCATTGTCTATGGATTACGCTATGTACTTTAATATTGTGCTTCATGGCTTTCTGGGAAAAATGTCTTTCATGTTAGAAGAAAAAAAATCTTGTTTTTCTCCCAAATTATCATGCCATAACGATCTATTTCTGCCATTGCTCTCTCTCATCCTTTCTTAGATTATTTTTTGCAAGTGTATTAACATACAGTTTAATAAATCATTTCAGATTGGACCATGGAAGATGCAGAAATTTCTACCCCTACAATTAAGTCAAACCCAGGGGATCAGGAGATGGAGAGAACAGCTGACTCCACCCCTCAACAAGATCCCAGCACTGAGAGTCTGAAAAGCAAATTGTTAGCTCATTATCAAAAAGGGTTGAAAAAGCCCAAGCCACGGAATATATCCTCGTTCCTCACGCCTGAAGTTATTAACCGGTTCGTATGGCATTTTATTGTTGACATTGTCTATCACAATGAGCTGGCCCTTAGCATGAAAAACCATGTTTATACAAAAGTTTAGAATTTTTACTGCAAAAATTTAAATTTGGACATGTCATTTATAATGATTTCCCACTGCAACTGTCACAAATTCAGGCTGTAAGTTATGCTGGATTTCAGTGTTCCCCTAATTTTTAGAAGTCTGTGTGCAAAAATCTTACGCGTTTTTTTTTTCCTGTGGCAACAGTGCATGTGCAGTGAATGCTTGCACAAATGTAAACTTTAAATTGTTCCAGGATAATTTTGGCCCATCTCTGAATCTGATGGCTAATAAAACTGTATTAGCATGTTTCTTAGCGAATGTGACATTGTAAATATTAACAGAAACATTTAGCCAAGAGATTATTTGCAACAAGTACTGTATATTGTTAATTACTATACACATTATTTTAGATCACTGACCTTTTGTGCGCACATTAATTTCCTTTGTGCATATGTGTAGGCTCGGTGCAGACTGCTTTTCGTTTATATATGGGGAAAACAAAGATTTTACGCTGCATCTTACTAGACACAATTAAATTCCATGGGGAAATATTGTTGCACCACTTGAGAAACAGCAAATGCTTTTTATGGGCAAAATAATACATACAGAATATCCAACCAACATCATTACATCTGTCCGACGTCAATTTCTCTAGGGTTGGTAGGATCACCATTGAGGTGGATTCCCTATGTCAAACTGACATTGGCATGAAGTTGTAACCCGCGAATTTATGAGGGAACAATGTCATACCTATGTACAGTATGAGCAAACTTGACGTCAATCCTAAGTGTCCATTTCCAGTGGGTTGCTGGTTGGGTATGGTCCATTCACCGGCACTGTAAAAATCTGTCAAGTGTAAAAAGATAAGCCAATAATATTAATATGAAAATGTTATCCTGTTGTTAGAGATGTTAAATGTAATGATAGTGAGCTGTCTTTTACAGAGAAACGCTAATGGGACTATCATTTTATTTCTAGATTTTCAAATTACCGGTACATTTTATATGGCAGTATATGACATGATTTTGCAGTCAGGTGAATTGCAATGCAAAGTCCTATTTCAGACAGATCTAAGTTCATTAGTACATTAAAAGTTTGCTCTTCCTCTACTGTTGTTGAGAAAATAGTAGTAAGGCTGACGTCAAGTTTGTTTGTGGGAATGACAGCCTTCCTATGTAGATTTGTTGGTTTCGACATTTGGATCAGCGTTGATTTGATGTAGGAAACCCGCACCCACAATAATCCTACCAGCCTTATGGAAATCCTATACAAATCTGCCTTGCGTTGATGTAGTCGTGCTGGTTTGGAAATATCCAGAATGTCCTGTCCTGTCTGTCACTGAATTCTGAGACCACTCAGAGGTTGTTCTGATTTTCCGTAGAGAACAATTTTAGAACTCACCCTGATTCAGACTGAATGAATAAATATATTTTTGAGGTGTGTGAATTTCTGTGCCATACATACTGAGACTCAACTTTTTCAGGATTGGTATGATCCTCCTTGTAAGTAATGTGGTAAGATATCAGTTCTAATTCCCTAACCATCTAAATCAGTACGTCATAGTTCAGATTTTTAATTCACTGAAGGGTATATTTTAACATTATTATTATTATTACAATAAATCTTCAGAACTTTTTTATTTTAATTTTTGTCTTATGGTAGGCTATAATATTATCACATCATTTTATCTCAGTCAGATATGTAGCTTTAGATGTACTCTAGATGTACTTTAGAAGACTCATGTACTTATAGAACTCATAATGTAACCCGCCAATAGAATTACTGGTCTCTTGTGCAATATCAGATTCAGAATGTAGTAGTCTCCGCCAGGTTTTCACATTTCATTATGAAACCAACCGAAGTTGCTCATATCATTCACAGCTTAGATGTTTTATCTCAGTGCAGTCCAATCATTTATATTTCCATGATGTCAGATGAGTTGGACGCTGTTCTCTCCATTGAAAACAAATTCTTGCACTTTAACCTATCGACTCAGTGAATACACAGATGTAATATTTAAAATTGATTTTCGACTAGCAATGTGTAAATTAGAGGCGAAGAATAAAGAGAAGCAAAGAATGAAATTTGAAATTTCCCATTGTACATGTACTTTTTGATTCTTCTCTAGGAAAATACATCTCTTTTTCTATAGCTAAAAAATCTTGAACAACTAATAATATTTTGTCCTAAATGGATATTCCATGCAATTTGTCTTCAAATATCGAAACATTACAGAAAAGTTAATAATTTTTTATCATGCTGTCATGAAGTTCTATGTGCTTACATAATTATTCACCATCTAGCTCCATTGTAGTATGTTAATCTTGTGCTAATTAAGGCATTAAGATACAAACATACCAAGTGCACAATGAACTGGATAAAAGATCACATGCCAGGCTAGTCTGTGTGAACTGACATTGAATGACAACATATTTTATTTTAATATTTATGAGTATTTATGAAACGCTGTGCTCCTGAACTCAGTTGTGATAATTTTATTTCTATTTAAATTGCAGATTGTCACTACTGTACAATAATGGCACATGTCAAAAAGCAATTGTTGGTTCATGGCAATCCTGAGGGTGAGGGCTGTCAGATAATATTATAGGAAAAGAAATGTGCCAATAGGGAAATATAATAACCCAATTGAATCATAATGGTTTAAGTCACCAGATGACAGAAAAAGAAAGAGTTTTTTCTCAGTATCTCAAAAGTGTCAAAAACCACTTATGCCATTATTGTAGAGCAGTGACGAGATAAAACTTTTATCAGTGGGGAAAATTATCGATCTTGGAAATTGTTCGAGTGTTGGAAAAATATGAAAGCTCATTTTTTCACACTAAATTAATCATTTTAACCCTAATCTACAGTGTACAGTCGCTAGTTCCTATACCCATTCTATTATCATGGGTCACTCCTGACCCAAACTCAGAGTATGGTAAAAAAAATAACGAACCTTCCCAATCTACTGCCGTGGGTCAGCTCTGGCCCAGACTTGCAATAAAGCAAAATAATGAATTTTCTTAATCTGCGATTGTGGATCCAACGGATCTAGCACTGCCATAGCATTATACATGCATGTAGAACCACGCTGTGATATGAGCAACAATATATCTTTTAAAATCTTGGTTTACATACCATTTAAGAGCAGCTTTTGATGTGTGTCACCTAATATCATCAAAATCTAAAGCAAGCCAAGTTTGAACTTGAAGAGAAATATTATAACAAAATGAATTTCTGCCCTACGGGTATAGCCTTCAATTCTCATCCAGCTTCTAAGAATAAATGCAATTTCTTATTACTACTTTTACCATCATCATTATCATTTCTAATATTACTGTACAACACAACCATCGTGCTTGCTGTTACTGTTAGATCTATTCACTTTGTACATCATGTCCTCTCTTACCCTGTTATTGTACTTTAAAACATTCCTTTTTGGTAGACACCTAAGCATTATGCTGAGGCCCCCGAGAAACAAAAGGATCTCATTAGACACCTAAGCTCATTTACTGCGAACAAGGCAATATTGGTTCGGGTTTTACTTTATTTCACTTACTACAGCATAGGTCACATTTCCAACATTTTGTCACGGAAGGGGGGAGAGGAAGAAACCCTCTGCACATGTGCGCAAGGGCCAGGGACCTATTTGGGCCCATAAGAGAAATTTGGGGGGTGGGGGGGGGGGTGGAGAGGAAGAAATATTAGGCAGGACAGCGAATGTAAAGGCACTGTGAATTTCGTAAAGGTGCGCAACATTGGGCTTGAAGCACTAAGCTTGAATTTGAAAGAAAGTTTGAGTGCATAGTGTTATGGACAAGACAGGCAGGCTGAAGTGAAAGGGCAGATGTAGTCGCGGCCGGCTATTTTTTGCTACATGCTGTGCGTGCCAGTGAGAGCACTTGACCAGCCAAAAGACAGGTTCACTTTCTGACCAGATGACTGGGGATATGAAACAGAGAGGTGGGTAGAGGTTGAGGGAGATAAAAGATCAGTGAAAAAATTGGGTAAACTCACTGATGAAGAAGAGGGCACACGGGAAGGAGGGCTATGGAAGAGAAAGAGAGAGATCGATGCACATTTTGATAGGTTTGATCCGTGGTTCCATGACCAAACTGGGTTATTTCAGTTGTCCATGGAAATGAAGGAAGGCAAGGTGTCGTATCTGAATTAGACCAGAAAAGCTCTGTTTAAAAAAATGTTCTGGCTTAATCTGAGTCTGATTGGGACTCTGGGGACGGAGATGAAGAGCCATCATTCAGGAATTTGTTCATCATGGTGTTGAGAAACGAACTGCAAGAACCAGCTATTCATCTCATCATGAGGAAGTGACTGCTGTCCCTGCTTATATTGAGTCTGTTGGGGCCAGATGGTACCTGTGCCATCGACAGAAAATCAAACTCAGCACCACTTTGGGTACCCCCACCAAAAATTCCCGAGACTGCATCTGTGTTTGTTCAGCCCAACAGGCGTTTCTTCTCTTAATGACAATTCACTGTCGGCAAGCCTAGTTTAGTAGTTACATGCACTAATGTTTAAGTTTAAGGAAGGAGGGAATGGGAACAATGTGGACTGATGCCAATTGAGGTGAGATGATGGCTTCCGTGGGACGCTGTGTTTTCTGCTGGTGCCCTGAATCAGAACCTGCAAAGTACGCCCATCTTATGGCATAGGATATGCTGATCACCTCTGATAAGGGCTTGGTTCAGTCTTGATAGACTGTGGACACTCTCGTATGGTCTGATGTTTGATGCAAGGAGACATGCTCTGCACATGTATGCAAGGGCCAGGGACCTATTTGGGCCCATAAGAGAAATTTGGGACAGCTTCATCAAAACACTAATGTACAGGTACACTCTTGGCCCAACGCTCACCGTCGACGAGCAGTACATACCATGTCATTTAAACCTGACATAAACAGCACACAACTGTTCTGAATTGGTGACCAGAAACATCATTCTCTTCTTATTGTGAAGCCTTACCTTGGAATGCTCATTTAGAAAGTGGGAAATCAGTCTGAGGAGGATCATTGCATTTGAACTTGTTACTCCCTTTTCAACGACAAGTAGAAACATTGCTATGAGTATTTTATTTTACTCATTTTATCCTTGGAGAGCATCTCTTGAAGTTTGGAAAATACACTTGGGGGCAGAGTACTTGGGAACAAGTCTTTCATTCTGACTGAATTCACCAGTAAGAAAGCACACTTTAAAGGCTTTTGGCTTTCCAAAAAAAGGTTGAAAAAATAGCTGTAAATCTGGATCAAAGAAACATGTCCTCTAATATCATGCATAAAGATGCTGGCACTGCAGATAGAACAAAAAAAAAAAGGAATCAGAAATTGTTTTGTGCTATAAATATAATCAAATTAAAGTGAGAATGAACAAACTGGACCAACTTGCACACACTGCCAGCCCAAAGTGGAAGACAAGAAGATGGCCTATGATTGTGCTCTACATGTATAATAGACGTTGCCTGAACAGCAGCCATTCGGAAAAATTTTCCCACTGACCTAGGATCAGCAACTGGGAAACGCACTGAGCTCCAGATTGCACTGGCTGCAAGTGAGAAGGTGCCCAATGCAAAGAAACATTATCTCAAAACTTGAAGACTGTGATTCAGGAATGTGCCATTTACCAAGACATAAAGGAGGGAGAGCTAGTTCAGGTAGGAAATTCACAATCACAAGAGGAACAACAGGAAGGGGGCACAAAGGGAGAAAATGTTCAGACTGCCCCTGGAGGAATGATAGACAACCATCGTGATGCTGAAATAGGTGCCAGAAATACAAGTTGCAGAGAACTTCTGTGAACCTCTGTGTTCTTAATTGTACTGCAAATGATGAATAATGGCTTTATTGTGTGTTTAGAAACTTCCTTGCATGCAAAGAGACAAAAGTGAAGCCCTGAATTTCTTTTTGTAATGTTTTAATTTGCAAATCCTTGTAGCAATGCGGCATCTTTCTTCATATTTTATTGTCTTTGTTACTGTTACGTGAGTTAGGGTCAGAGAGCTGTGACTCACGACAGGAGAAAGTGATGTGGAAAATTGTATTGCTATAACGAGTATGGGTCAGAGGTGACCCACGATAGCAGATTGCATGGCGGAACAGTATATCGCTATATGACGAGTCTGGGTCAGGTCTGACCCATGATAGTAGAATGGGTGTAAACTAAAACAATGGTCATCTTGCCATTAACTTTCGTCCACAAATAACCTGATGACCTTTTAACTCATTACATGTAAGGAGAATGCACCAAATTTCATTAATCAGGTCCATGTGGTTGATTAATGACAAAATTAAAACCACTTCTCTGGGTCAATATGACCCACGATAGTAGATTAGGGTTAAAATCAGCCAGGTGTCAAGCTTTGAATAGAATATGTTTCAGTGAATCTGAAATAAGCAGTTTTTTTTTTATTATATGTGCAATTCTGGCTTTTTTTTTCTTTTTCAGTATGGCTGTACCCTTGTATTTGTTTACTGTCCTTTCAACGCTAAAGATTGGCATAATTGATGTAATGCCACTGATCTACAAAGGCTGGGACAATGTTGTTTTCCTGCAGCAGTGTCTGGTTGCATTCATATTCTCTGAGCTAATGACAAACTGGTTTGGCATCCGCTACATAGATTCAAGCTATCCAAGATATCGTCGACTGCATGGCGACGTGAAATCTGGGAAAAGCTCTGCAAATGGAAATTTACTTTTGCAGGTAGGTTGCTTCAGTCGTTTCCATACACATGGAAACACTCTTTCTTTTTTACTACTTGGTGGACTTTTGATGTTTTTGTTGCCATTTCCGTTTCCGTACACATGAAAACTCAGCTTTAGTTGTATAATTCATTTCCAATTTTTCTATCTGTCCATCCCTCTGGTTTTCTGTGTTTGTTCATTTGTCCATTCATTCATTTAATTTTTTGTTCACGCTTTACGTTATTCATGAATCTATCCATTCTCTCATGTGCCTGTCTATTCACTTTGCAGTCATCATACTGGCTGTCCAGTTTTGTTCTTCCATCCTACAGATCCATATTGTCTTCCTCCTTCCTGTCTTCCTCTCACTTTATTCAATCATTCATTCATCCATCCATCCACCAGTCTTTCTACTGTTTTGCATCTATCATTCCATCTAGGAGAGCGTCTAGCTTTCCTTTGTGTCCATTCCAATGCAATCTCCTGTTATTCTCATAAACTGTTTTTCCACTGCAGGCGAGCTCCAGCGACTCTTCCTCTGCAGTTCTGATGCCACTCATTACAGAAACTAATGAAACCAAGCAAGTCGCAAAATCTGAAAATGATGAGCTTCTGATTGGCACAAACTTGAAATCTGCTGGGGCAATAATGAGAGATGCAACATCTAACCTCACACTAGAAGCGGACAGAGCAAATGAAGAAATGGACAAACGAAATGAGATCCTGAACAGCCGGTCAATTGCAGATTTGATCAATCTTCCAGAAAATGATATCACTTCATCAAAAGCTACACCGCCACCTCTTGACAAATATTCGGGATCTGTTGTGGCACCTCAGTCTGGTCTTCACAGTGTAACGTCTCCCAAGCCCACCATTACTACGGATGGTAAGACTGTAACCAAAACCTATCCTTATTGGTCTTGGGCGCCATGCTACGATTGCGGTTGGACACGTCCACCACGTTGTCATCATTGTCCTCTGTGCAGTACGTGTGTCTTGAAACGAGACCACCACTGTTTCTTTGCAGGGTCCTGTGTTGGTTATCGAAATCATCGTTTCTTTTGTGTTTTCCTCGTCTGGGCATTTATTGGCTGTGTTTATGCCACATTACATGGCTTTCCTTACATTGCCATCCATTTATGGTCTGATATGTCTTACTTTGATGTCATATTTCCTATTGCAATAGTAAGATTTCTTATTGGTTATCTCCCATTCCAAGCAGCATTATCGGTCACAACACTGACATTGCTTCTCTACTTCGATACGTTGACTCTAACATTTATCTACGTTCATTCTCGCCTTATCAGCTGGGGGCTAACCTCATTTGAAAAAGCATGTGTTAGGAACTCTCTGCAAATTAAGGACTCCCGAAAGTTGGACCAGAAAATACGGGCAGTCTTTGGGCCATACTGGCTACTGTGCTTCTTTTTTCCAACTCATTTTTTCTTTGAACCAGAAGAAGATCCTGTAAACTGGCCAGATATCAGTGTCGTTAAACACTAAGATAACGTATAAATTTTTGGTATCTTATTAATTTTCTGCGTACATTAATCACAACCCATACAAGGCTGACCTGCTCATCGTTACCTTACTGCTGCTTTACTCCATTTACAAAAATTTAGATAAAGCCATAATATGGCGTAACAAAGTGTATTCTGTCGTTCTTATAAAAACCGTGCAAGTATCTCATCACTGGGAATAGATTTTAAAGTGTTAAAATTGAGATCCAATGTGTTAAATTTAAGTACAAAGCGTTTCAAGCGATTCCCTCACATTGCTCACCGGTGGAGGGAAAACAAAGCCATTATAGGCTGTCAGAACTAATGAGTGACTATGTCTCCATTGGCACTAGTACAATTTCACTATGTATTTCATTTTCAAGCTGCATTCCATTTGCTGAATTTTTGTGATCTCATAAAGAAGGAAATTAAGTACATGTGTTTGTGGAAAGACTCTCTAAATGAAATGTTAAATGTTAATGTTAAGATTTAGTGTCATAGAACTGGCATGGATATGTTAACCCTTGTCCCACGTTGAGTGAACCCATCCATGTAACACCCCATGTGGGGATAGCCAGCGGCCAGTCAGCAGATCGTTCGCGTGTTGCCGATAACCTCAGCGGTCGGGTCAGTCGGGTCCTTGTGAACACGTGTATCGTGTACACTTCAGGACGCAATAACAACAATAGTGGTGGATAAATCGTAAGTGACCCCTATGATATTTGGATAAAGTACTTGTGATGATATGCAGTAGGTTTTATTGTGAAATGGAAGGCCCCAAATCAAGAATTTTCTGCATTTACATGCTGTTTAACACACGTTTTATCATTTTCCCAGACCTCTGCGCTTTTTCTGTCTCCAAGTCAGGCCATTCATGTGAACAAATTATTTTTTAAGCCATTCGCTTAATTTACTAACCACATGTATCGTGACATTGCCTTCTAGCTCCTCTACTATGTAAAGCTTCCACTTACTATAAACTATAATGTTAGTTTTAGCGAGAGATTTGATTTCCAGTTCCAGGTCGTAGAGCGCATACATGTACTGAAAAGCAGTTTAATCAAAGGAACACAATATCTCTCTAATTACCACATCAAATAAAGACAATGACCAACAACAAAGTCGGTCATTTTCTCCCAGTTTTCCCTGATGAAAAACCTACTGACAGACGCCCTTATGCAGCATGCCCTAATATTACATCGGAATTCATAATTACAGACGTAGAACGGCGTCTCAAATACGCACATGGCCCCTTTCTTCTCATTTCACATGTAGACGACAACTAGCATCAAAGTAAGTTTCCCCAAGATTTTCCCCAGTTCAAACTTCAGACCGTCAGTACTATTACTATTACATGAGAATGATGAATAGTTGCGAATAGTTGCATCGTAATAAACGTAATCGGACAATACCATTTTGTTAGATATAGTAGGGTGACAGGATAGATAAACATGCGAAAATAGTGTGGAAAAAAAAACGTGAAAAAAAAACGACAGCCTTGGCAACTGAATAAACAAAGCGCAAGGCGCACCGTTGCTATACAAAAATGTGGCCTCCCGCAGGACCCGCGGTTAAGCGTGTCGGACAAAATAATGGCCTCGCGTGTTGCGCGGGGAGGCCAATATAGTGGCCTTCCGCAGGACTGCGGTTAATAAAATATATTTCTGAATAATGTTATATAACTTGCTGTCATTTTTCTGTCTGATATTGGCTGGAACATATGGTGATATGACATCAGACTTTGGTCAGGAAATACTAGACAACACGATACAGTGGCCAACCTACATTTTTGGGACCCTAAAGCTTGAACTGCTATGGAGCCCCTTTGCAACTAGCAACAATAGGGCAAAATCCAAAAAATCACTCATTAAAAAATCTTTCTTCAGGGCTCCATAGGGTTTAGGGGCCCTGAAGCTTAAGCTTTGTTAGTTACATAGATGATCCACCATTGACGTGGTAACACAGTGTTAGTCTCCAGTGAGTCTTTCAAACTGAATTCTTTCTGCGTCAAATAACAGATAATTTATGGAGATTTTGCAGTGTTGTCCGTATTGGCCAATCTTTTTTTCCAACCAGATACAAATTTTATACTATGCAGTTTGTACCATTTTATTTGCAAATCTATCATTGCTTGGATCACATTCTTTATACAGCATTAGTAAAATTTACACTTTATATTTTTATGCACCCTTTTCGTATATATAATTGTGTATTGTAAAGATGCATTTTTTCAAGCCATCTGAATCAGAAATCTTAAAAATTCTATGCTGTGTAGACATTTCTTCCCGCAGGTTCATGTATAAATGGAGTGTTAAAAGTTTTTTTAGCCAAAGTCAAACACTGCTGTAATTCAGTTCTGATGTGCCAATCAAAATTTGTTGTTTTATTGTTTTGATCTACACAGTATTGACATGTACATGTATTACTGTTGTTAAGAGGTTATATGCTTTTTTTTAACTCACAATGTTGAAAATTTGTAGTAGTCATATACAAATCTCATATCTTATTTTTATACCCAAGCATTTTTTTTTTTTACATGAACCAGATACTAATTTTATACTATGCAGTTTGTACCAGATCATTCTATTTCCATTTTATTTGCAAATCTATCATTGCTTGGATCACATTCTTTATACAGCATTAGTAAAATTTACACCTTATATTTTTATGCACCCTTATTGTATATATTATTATATTATGTGTGTGAATTTTTTTTTATCATTTAGGACTGATTTGCACCCACTTCATATTTTGATGTCATGAAAGTGTCACTTGATTTTTACCTTGTTAATGTTGTCAAAAATTTCAGATATAACAGGACATTGAACTTTAAGGTCCACAAAATGGGCAGCGGTTAGGCTTAAGCTATTTCCTTGTGTTTTTATCATTTAAGGGGGCCCAATATCAAAATTCCAATTTTCGCTATTTTAAACTTTTATGACCTAAACTATATATGATTATGTTCTATAGGCTTGTGTAAGTACAATCATATCATAAAATTTTCCATACAAATTGGATTTTAATGATAATTTTATTTTCTTAATCATTTTCTTACTTATGTATATAGAGCCAAAATATTTTTTGCATTCATTCAAGAACACCTGAAATTAAATAGCCGACAACTTATTTTTGTAATAATGTATTTATTTTGGATATGACACATCTCTTTATGTATCTATAGGTCTCTGAGCCTATGACAATAATAAAATTTCATGGATCACAAAATAAAAAATACTAAATTTATCAAAAATGTAACTTTTCAACTACAAGTAGTAATGTTTTATGAATCATCATGCAAAATTTCAAAGCTGTGAGACAGATCTATTATAGAAATGACTAAGAAAAAATACTCACATCCACACAAAATAACAATTCGAGAAAATGAGAATGAAAAAGTGAGGATGATGATCCAGACCTTTGGAATAGGATGTTTATAACGCATTTTAAAGTCGCTTATCATTAAAACGTGCCACAGGAGTTTAATATAAGTGATAGGAGTGATTTAGCACCCCCCCCCCCCCCCCAAAAAAAAATTGAAAAATTTTACCGAAAACACAGATTTTTCACCTAATTAAATTATAGCAATATTTTTTTTTTTACCAAATGAAAGGGCTTTGAATAACCTATCCGGTGATACCAATATCTCCATACCACCAAAATGCACGAAATACTTAATTTATCGGGCGGCTACACATGGTCATACTCATAGACAAACAGCATCACTAAGGCTAGTTCCTACGTCAGTGCGACGGGCACAATTGACGTAAGTTTTCACATAGGAATGACAACATTCCCACATAGATCCACTGGTTACGGCATCGCGCCGACGTCGGTTTGATGTAGGGAATTCGCCCCAACGGTAATCCAACCAACCAACCCTGCGGAGATCCTATACAAGCTACGTCGGATTGACGTAGGAATCCTGGCAGGGAGGCTGTTAACTCTGCTATTAGGAAGACAGAGTTAGCAACCTACTAGGCTTAGTAGCAACGCTTTTCATATATAACGCCCATTATTGTGTAATCTAACTTAGTTATCTAACATTAACAACTTAATGAGCTGAAAAAGAAAAAAAAATTAGCCAAACCTTTTAGTTTATTGCCACAAATGACCAGCGTATGTACGCTCCCTAAACCTCCCTCCCATTTACATTTTTCGTACTCCAGGAGCACCCCCCCCCCCCTTTTTTTTTCTCCAGAGAGTAGGTACTTTATGAATGGCCCCCAGGTGGAAAAAGGTAAATGCTCTGACATCTTCCCGGGAAGTCAAAAATGGATAACAGAAAGTCGAGAGGCTCTTGTCTTGACCTATTTCCAAATGGACTAATATGAAGGATCGTGTCAAGTTGGGGAACGGAAGCGAGAAAAGAGAGGTTAAGTCAGGAGTGGAGTAAATTTTTGTTTCTTGAAATCACCACTTCCACGAGAAGGGAAGATAATATTGCAATAATTAACTTGTACTTGTATGGCGCTCAAATCCACATAGATAGAAAATAGATCGATTGATCATGAACAAAATGTAATTGACATACTGATACAAATAGTACAAGGATATTTTACCAGTGGAGACAGAAGCACGGAAGACTTTTCAATTATTCACTTCCGTAATCTGACACTGTTTACGTGTCAAAACGTCAACATATCACCAGGATCATTAAGGTATCACATAGCTGAAAGTGAAAGAATGTGTCATGAAATCGAAACGAACGCAGGTCGGCCAAAACCACTGCTCCGGTTGAAGCCCTTGCAAAGCTAAAATACATGTAGTAATAATAGGACCAGGCAGATGGGAAGTGTAGGCCCCTTTTCATACTGCTCAGTAAATATTTTTAGTTGAATCTTATGTGAGAGGATGAACGACTTTTTATTTTTAATGTGCTTTCATGGTAGCTCTAGTGCGTGAGTGAGGGACGGCCACTCATAGTAGTTTAGGGACACTTGGCCGAGTACCATTAATTGGATTATTTCCCTTGTAATACTAGCGCGGGACCCGTTATTCACATCACGGTGAAAAGCGCGCATTTTGATTGGTCAGTTGGAAATGTTGACCATCGGGCTTCCAACTCTTATATCATGGCTTTAAGTTTCTTACAACTCGCTCCTTCGTTGTTATCCACCGACAGAAAGACGGGAACCCGAATTCATTTTTGAGAGTAGACAATACCCTATCGGTACAAAATAGGTACTCATGATAACGTTTGTTATCAATGGAGATACGTCGTATTAATGGACGAAAGTATCCCGCACAAAATTGTCGAATGTTGTTAGTCCTGACACTTTGAAAATTTATATTAAAACTATTACCGGGTTTCTGGTATAAGTAGTCAGTTAGAATTGTAGCAGCAAGTTTCTACTTTATAATGGTACCAATTTCGTTGTGCTTTGATGCACAGGTCCTATTGAAATAATTAATAAGAGGATCTCGGGTTTAAAGTAAACCACGAGTTAGACGCATGTTATCCCCGATAAATCCAACCTGGGTCAAATTTCTTCAATTATTGCTGGAGGGGACGTTAGGGTAATTTCTGCAGTTTACTGGGATACCTAATTGACTTTCGTGTGCACCCTTTTAACCGTACTGTAAATTCGATTGTGTTAGGACCCTAACCGGTTATGTTGTTCGGCTGGACTCAATGTCCGAGCCTTTCACTTGTGCAACACGGGCTACGTAATAGCTCTCCCGGACGTCCGCGCTGGCTCATAAATAAGATGCGAGTTCGAGTGGTCAGCACACTCCATCATAGACGCAGAGACAAGAGCCGACAGCACAGTGAACCCAGACCAGCAACCCGGGCCCGTAGCAGCTCAGAGGCTTGCCGACCCGGAGAGACTTTGGCTTATGGCTGGTTGGGTTTCTTTTCTGGGTTTCTTTTCTTTTCTGGGTTTCTTTTCTTTTTCTTGGCTTCTTCTTCTTTTTCTTGGTAGAGTTTCTCCCTATGCCTTTTGGTAGTGATACCGTTGTTAGGCTTTTTGAATAAATAAGATTGCCAGCAGAACCCTGTGTTTGTTAATCCTGTGTATCCTTAAGGGAGTTACTATTGAACCCACGCAGTAACCACATTAGCCACTCGTAGTTCATCCAACACTTATATTATGAATCTTCTTTTAAATATCAGTCATCATCATCATCAGTTGCCCTGTTTGGAACAGACATTGGCGACCATGGCTCTCCGCTCGGATCTGTCATCAGCCAACCTCAAGAAGGAGTTGTTATTCAACTTATTGCGACGTTTGTTTGTTGTCCATGAATTAAGACTTTTTCTCTGTCTACCCCTGCTTTTCCTGCAATCGATCTTCCCTGTGACTGCTACTGCTAGATGTTCGAGGCTCGCCCCTGAGGCGACAGACGTGTCCTAAAAAATTCAGTTGCCTCTGTCCTATTGTTTTAATTAATGATCTTTTCAGATTAGACTCTCTCAATACTGTCTCATTTAATTTTTTCTCCATCCATGATATTCTCAGTATTCTTCTAATAAACCACATTTCTGCTGCTCCTAGTTTCTTCTCTATTTCTCTGTTCATTGTCCAACAGTCACATCCGTATAAAAGTACTGACCACCCAGTTATATGTTTTCAAGACTGATTTCAGTAGTTATTGACAATGACATATTTCTGTTAGTTATTATTGGTCTCATTTTTAGGAATGAATCTTTGGCCATGATTATTCTTTTCCTTATTTCACATAATTATGCTCCTGCCATCTGATGTTATCAAATAGCCCAGATATTTGTATTTTTGTAACTTGTTTGATTTGCTCTCCTTTGCTGACCAGATTACATTTCGGGTTGATTGTTTTTTTTTTTGGAGACTACCTTACATTCTGTCTTTTTCACTTTGAGAGACAGTCATTGAGTCAAAATATTTTGTGCAAAAAGTTCCCCCTTGATTCTCTTCAATATCGGTATTCTTTAGTAAAGGGCACTCTCCTCTCTTTGCTTCTACCATGGAGAGAGAGAGAGAGAGAGAGAAAGAGAAAGAGAGAGAGAGAGAGAAAGGAGAGAGGAGAGAGAGAGAGAGAGAGAGAGCGAGAGAAAGACAGAGAGAAAGTGTGTGTGCTTGTGTTTGAGAGAGAGAGAAAGATAGAGAGATTAAGATTAAGTGTCATTGAAACAACAATTGAGCTCAGGAAACCGTGCCGTCGCATTTTCCGTCCCATCTGAAGTCATATGATACGGAGGTTACCTTGACACTAGCAAGGACAACGCAGTTGAATGTTGTGTTTTATTTTTTGTTTCCTCTCCATGCAAGTTTAGTTGAGTTTTTTTTTTTTGACGCCATTAAATCATTTGCGACGAATCATTCGTTATAACCAGTTAGTCAATCCGTCAACTAATTCCTCCCTCATCTATCTATTTTTCATTTCCGTCGAAGCATTCCTTTTAATCAGTCAGCCAATCCGTTAATTAGGCTGGTTCCTCCCTCATGTATCTATGAATCTGTCTGTGTATCTCTCCCTCTCTATGCCTGTCTGTGTATCTTTCTCTCTCTCCCTCTCTGTATCGATCTATACTTCTGCCTGTCTGTCTGTCTATCTATCTAGGTAGGCCTACAAGTTATTGTTAACGTTTCAAGAATTAGTTCCTGTCCTGAAAGTGACTTATCACTATCAGTGAATCAAAAACAAGACCTGAAGGGTTGTATGACTATGTGACCACAACGTTTTTAGCATCTCAGACCCTGCTCCTCCTTTCAGACCACCGTGTTCCCATCCCCCCCCCCCCCTTCCACATCTAAAATTGCTTCGCCGTGAATGCTGTAGTCTGAAGCGCCCCCTCCCCCCTCCACCCCCGATAAGGAACTGTCACATGTCAATGCTGCAGTGTCACCCAGTAAAGCAGCCCAGTGTCTTTAGTGTCTCTCCACTGTAACAGTTGCAGTCCTTTAACGACATCATTCTATTCCAATTAAAGATTAGGAATAGAGGCCATTAATGTGCTCGAAGCGAAATTTGAAATGTCAACTCCTTTTTTCTCCCGAGAATTTAGCGAAAACTGAAAACATATTGAAGGAATAAATAAAGAAAAAGAAGAACTCAATGAATTAACTCTTTCCTGATCAAGATCAGGTCGCATTGAGAGAGAGAGAGAGAGAGAGAGAGAGAGAGAGAGAGAGAGAGAGAGAAGAGAGAGAGAGAGAGAGAGAGAAAGAGAGAGAGAGAGAGAGAGTGGAAGCAGGTCTATTCCAGGCAACAATCTAGTACGGTATTAAGAAATAAATTATTTTGTCTTTGTTTGGTTGTAGGAGCAATTTGAGAAGCCTAGCCGATAAAACAACTCAAGAATAGATTAAAAACCACCCAGAGGGCAATGCCAATGGAAAAAAAAAAGATGCTCAATATCAGACTGCAAGATAAAGTCCCCACGCTGAAATACGCAAACAAACAGCACGAACGGTCGTAGTAATAGGCCTAATCATGTTACATCAAAAGTGGAGTTGTACTGGACATATGAGAAGGATGAATGTCAATAGATGGACAAAACCCTGCATTGAATGGCAACCAAGGACAGGAAGGAGAACAAGAGGACGGCTAGGAAGAAGATGGTAGGACGATGTAAAACCAGTAAAACAGAGAGGCGGAACAATATGGATGAGGAAAACATCAGACAGAAAAGAATGGAACTCGTTGTCGGAGGGCTACAACCTGCACAGGATGGACAATACAATGCCTAGGTAAAAGGTGAAAGTAAATCGACATTCTGACTGACATAAACATGACCATGAGATAATAGCAGCAAACATCAGCTCTCGCCAATTGTATAAATTTAGACTGTTCTGCAGGCGAATCGAATATCCAGTGTATTGTCAACAACTTCCACAGTGTCATGTCTGAGGCCGGCTATAAAAATAGATCTCAAGTGTTTCATTGGCCTACATCTCGGAAACAAAAATATTTCAACCAGTTGTGTGTGTTTGGCCTCTGCGTGAGAACGCCTCGGCATTAGGACTGCGCGGCACCAGCAATTTTGTGTGTGTGTGTGTGGCGACCCCAGTTTCCGACACCACAGCTTCTCGTTGAAGTCGACATCGACACCGACTCAAATACGTTACGTTACGGTACTTTGCTGAATAATGAAAAGTACCGACACTGGTGTCGGCCTCTGACCCCGACCCGTAACTGGCCCCGAGACTTTGCACGACGCAAAGTGGAACAGTCGAACAAGGGGGGACAAGGTGGTCTAGAGGCAAGGTGCTCGCCTCTCGTGCCAAGGGTGCCGGGTTCGAAACCCGGGCTGTGCAGGCATGTTGGAAATTGGGATTTTTCTCATATTTTCGTGTCCCTGATCCTATTGGGGGGTAGGATCGAGTACCTAGTCTTCTCGGATAAGGACGAAAAAATTCGGGGGGCCCGTGTGCACGTGTGCCAATACCTTGGCAGTTGGAAATCGTAAAGAGCAGGCCGAACAGGCCGCTGCCCGAGCAAAATTAAATTAAAATTCATCCCTACCAGTCCCTCCCCCCCCCCCCACAAAAAAACAACAAAAAAACCGCCGACCGGCGCTGCACTGTGGCGACGACGGGCCTGCTCCTGTTATAACAGGGATGCAATGGCACAAAGGCAAATTTCCCAAATGGGATTAAAGAGTTATACAAATACCCCATACAAAAATACAAAAAACATTAGTTGGCTGTCGCTTGTCTAGTGCAAGGCACCTGTATCGTACCGCAGTGTCGAGGGAACGCAGAACGAATTCTATAATTAATAATAATTTAAAATCTTTTTTAACCCCTTCAAGTTCAATGCCAAAGTAGATAGGCTCTGATTTTTATAGTCCTTATACTTTTGAACTTTGTAATTTCAGTTGTTCCAGATGGTAAGTGGGAACGGTTAAAGCGAAATTTATCACGTTTCCAAATTAGTTTCCAGCCGACGTACCAAAAGATTATCCATAACAATAATATGTCGGCAATGAAGAGGTTAATGGAATGTTTACACGCACTAAACATAAATTAGGCAGTGGTCAAGAGAAGGAAAACTATAGAGCTGCTGAAGTGTCGGCACTAGGACGGTACCAGTACCACATTCTGATGTCGTAGTCGCAAGGTGAAGTCCGGGGCCTCAGGAATCGACTTTGTAGTCGAAACCACGCCCAGCACTACAGCGCATTGTTAGTATCCGTTTCATCTGAAGAAAGGTCACGTCTACATTTAGCAAGTTTAAATGGTGTATCTCTAGTCTGCTGAATGACATCTCGGTTATCTCCCGGGATAAACCCACCTTTCAGTTTTTCAAGGCGAAAGCACAGAAAGGATGTAAGAACTCGTACTATGCCAGAGTGGATTACGCATTGCAAACCTTGTTTGAAGGGAGAGAAAACCAAGCAATATCCGACTCAAAGAATACATCCAATTTAGTGCTGAGTATTAATTTTGCCCCCCATTTTTAGGTAAGTACCATGTATAACCAATAGGACTTGATCATACTATTACTAAGCCCAGAACGGCACAGTCAGTTGCTGCCAGTAGAATGTACACCCAAGATATAATGGCAAAAACTGACTGTGCGTGACCGGACATAGTTTGATAGGGTCTTTCTGGATTTACTAAGAACAAGGAAATATTATGTATAGGAAATTATGGTGTGCACGTCTTGTCTACTAGCAGCTGACTGTGCCGTTCCGGGCTTTGCATGACATCTCTCTCTCTCTCTCTCTCCCTCGCTTATGTTAATGACAATGTGACTTCAGAAATAAATTGAGCTGTAATAATACATAATAAATGGATACTTAATGACAGAAAGTACTCTATCCGAAATCATAAAATTGTTGAATGTATACCCGAATGCAAAATAATGAGAGAAAAAAAATCAATCGGGAGTTCCATTTGAGTCACACAATGCGGATACAAGGACACAATCGCATGTAACTTAAGGGGTGGCGTGGAAAGGGGGAGGGGGTGTCAGCGCTCCCCTGGCAAATTAGTCCTCTCGATGGATGTTTTTATAGCAAATGCGTGGCTTGGCGCTTAACACACAGAACAGGAAATAACCTGTGATGTCAGGAAAATGCGGCCGCACGCCGCATGATGCGGCTGCACTTTTTGGCATTCCGCACTCTTTCCCGCACTTTTTGATGTTTCCGCATTTTTTTTACGTTTTTTTTTTTTGGCATTTTTTCTTTTTTTTTATGGCTTCGTTTGGAGAAAAAATGGCCACTTCCTATCTTTTAGGACTGTTATTATCCGGAAAGTACCCGTATCCGAGTGCCTGTACATAATTATTTTGAAATGTCATCAAACATTATACCAGCATTTCTTTCTGGTGTTTGCTTCTTTCTTTATGCCTATGCCTGTACATAATTCTTTGTAATATACCAGTATTTCTTTCTGGTTTGTGTGTTGATGTTTTTTATGCCTATGCCTAATTCTTTTCTTATCAAAAAGTATACACTTATTTACCTTCTGGTTTTTGTAATCTTTAATAAAGGCCATGTGTAGTGGCACTGTACTTTTAACCATTTTTGGTTTGTTTACTGTATATTTGGCAGCCTTCATTGCATTACTTATGACATTGTGATGTCGTTTGTGGCATTTTTTGCGGCATTGTTTGTCTTTTTGTTGCATTTTTTGGCATTTTTTGTGGCATCTTGTTGCATTTTTCGTCCCCAAAAATGGCATTTTTCTGACATCACAGGAAATAACTATACCAGACTAAAGTTTTGTAACTCATACGGTGCTCCCTCCAAATTTTCTTAATGTTCAGTGTTTATACTCGTAAGTGGTAAAAGGTTGTTATTTCACTCAAGTTGTAAGTATTTTAATAAATGGTTCACCGAGTGTTGCTCAGAATACAAGAGCCTCCAAACTTCTCTGTTTCCTGTATTTTATTCTTTCCTGTCTTATGACTGGGCCGATTTTCATCAAAAATAGAAATGCATCAAAAGCTTTACTTCTAGGAAATCGAAATGGGCATTCCCGGAAACAGTTTTAGAAATATATTTTCTGTGGTGGAATAAATTATCATACTTTTTGGAATGTGAAAAAAAAAAATCTGTATATAATAATTAAAAAATTGGAGTATCCATTTTTAAGTGGAGAGTCAGATTGAAAGAATAATACATGTATGTAAGTTCCTTTTGTTATAATAACAACCAGGAGACTTTTTATGACTTTATAGGACGACAAAATTCTATTTCAAAAATAAGAATACCCACATTCTTTTTAGTAAGGAAAAGGGTTTATTATTAAATCTTGTACTACTTTTTAGTTTACAGATTCACAATGGAGCCTACGTGGACTTTTCTTCTGATGTTGGTCATAATCATACAAGTACTGACGTCCGCTGTTTTCTGTGTCGGGACAGCTGAGTTTCAACCAGATGAAATGTACGGACACCAGGACAGTTTGTTCCTTCCATGGAAGAGATCGGATGAATATCAGACAGGTTCTGAAAGGTCAGGTTCGACGAGACATCAGTTTGAACAGAAAATACAACATGACAAGAAATGCTCGGTGAAAGGACAGTCAGCTAGCTGCACGGGACTTAATCTCCACGAAGTTCCCCAGAATCTTCCTTGCGATATACTCGTCTTAGATCTACAGAACAATTCTCTCACCAACTTACTTGACAACACATTCGCCAGGTATTCCGCGCTACTCTATCTCAATTTATCATACAACAGGATTTCCAACTTGAGTACTGCTGCATTTTACAATCTCTCACAGCTGAAAGAGTTGAATATGAGCGATAATAAATTAATTCTGAATACCAGAACGTATCAAAATGAAGTGTTTTGTCCACTCACATCGTTAACAGATCTTGATTTATCTTTTAACACCGGGAATGTTACTAAACCTGGTCTGAGTTATCCAGACAAAGCGCTATCGTGTCTGACAAATCTCCAGTCCCTTCGTATTGATGGTTTGCCTATGACGAATCCATCGAAATCATTTGGAGATGGCTTTAAAAATCTGACAAAACTGACCACACTGAGGCTGAAAGGAAACTTCCAAAGCGGCTACTGCTTACTACGAGGTTTGTACAACCATTCCTTCGAAAATGTAAAACACCTTGAACATTTAGTCATCAACTTTTGTAGTATACAAGGAGAGAAAATTGAGCCTGGTACATTTCTTCCTCTCGAACATCTTCGGAGTTTGAATATTTACGGAAATATTAACATTGGTACCGGAAATTTAAATAGTATTTTCTATGGATTAAATAATCTAGAAAATCTCACCCAACTAAATATCGGAGCAGCTGTCAACAAATATTCCGTCGGTCAGTGCTTAGATGTGACTCTCTTCAAATATTTTCCTCAGCATCTGACCATCTTGACCGCCACTGGGAACAATTTTGAAGCTGTGGACGAACATGTCATTGATAAACTTCCACCAAATCTCACAGTTTTAGACCTAAGTAACAATCGATTTACTGTTGGTGCTTATATGAGACAGTTGTCAAAGATGACCAAATTAAAACACCTCTATCTCAATGGGTATAATCAACATTCTGGATTGCCCAGTGTCTACCCGTATGTGGAAGGATCCATCAGGTCTGCCGACCGAAATTGCACAACATTTTTAACAGAGAGACATAAGTTTCAGCTAAGTCTTCCCCGAAACCTGGTTTCTGTGGAAATGAATAATGCTGGACTGGGTTACATGATAACGAAACTGAATATCAGTGAAGACAACTCTTTGAAAAACTTGAGCTTACAGGGAAATAACTTTCCTGCCCTGTATGGACCAATTCTTGGTCTCCGTTGCCTCAGATACTTAGACATCTCATCTTGTTTCGTGAAAGAAATATCTTCCAAGTTTTTCAACACTCTGACATCGCTTGAAATACTTCGACTTGACACTAATTTACTTGGGGATTTTCTGTCTTCTCCTGCAAACGAGCACGTATTTTCTGCGTTGATCAATTTGAAATCTTTGAATTTGTCATTTAATTATATACGAGATCTGCCGCCAGGAATCTTCAAAAATTTGTCCAACTTGCAATTCCTCATTTTAGCAAAGAACCCTCTGTTCTACTTTGATATAGACCTGAGCAGCATGCTTTTCCTTAATTTAATGGATTTGAGTCGAACATATGTGCCCACTCTGCCACACCAGACTCGGGCCTACCTGGACAGTTTGCTGAAGAAGAACATTTCTATCTCAGTCAGTATGAAAAAAGCCCCAATCTCATGCCATTGTGAAAATCTGGGGTTTCTCCAGTGGATGACCACAACAAAGATATTTTCAAAACCACTGAAAGGTTACGTTTGTGCCACTGAAGGTCATGGTCGTCGATATATCACAGATGACTACCAAGAAGTTTTGACTGTCTTGAGAAAAATGTGTACCTCGAATGTGGTTCTTTTCTTCCTGGTGGGATGTGCCACTGTGGGTATGATTTGCGCTATCATCGGAGCCATAGTTTATCGATTCCGCTGGAACATTAGATACATGTATTATGCCGCCTATTTACGCTACAAGAAATCCTCCTCCACTCAAACTGGAAACGCCTTTGAGTATGACGCCTTTATTTGTTATGCAGAAAAAGATTCTGAGTTTGCTGAAAGAACCTTGGATACAGAGCTGAGCAATCGTGGTCTGAAGATTTTCCTCCATGGGCGTGACTTCATGGCTGGTGAATTTATCACCTCCAACATCGTCAACGCCGTTTGTTCAAGCAAGAAAACTGTGGTCCTTCTGACAGAAGCTCTGATGGACAGTTACTGGTGTGGTTATGAAATTGAGATGGCCAAAATGGAAGGACTGCAGTCGGGACGATCAGTTCTGATCTTTGTGTTAATGGAGGAAATTCCCAAGAGTAAACTGGGCAAAGACCTCGCCTATAACATCATGAACAACACCTATCTAGAGTACGATATGACGTCACTGAATGAATCTGGTGGCATGAGTGTCTGGTGGGATAAGTTAGCTAATGACATCAAGGCGTAAAAGTTTCATTGATGTTTTAAACCCCAGCATCAAGATAATCCCTTGATGGAAGTGGAGTCAAAATGATGGGAAACGGATAAACTTCGAAGTGTCTGACAAATGTATACTTTGATGTGTACCTGACTTGTAAATCTACAGACTTTGTGTTTGTCAAACTCATCAGTTTGTGAAACTGGAGTGCAGGAATGCCAAAAAAAGCTGTTCTTTGTCTAATGAGGGATTTTATTACGTTCCCCCAAACAAATAAACAAACACAACATAACTATTTAACTTTGCACTTCATGCATACAATGATTACGTACGGTACACAGGACATTTTTTGTTCAATAAGAATTTCTGGACAGTCTGAAGATTATGAGAAATCGACAATATTGTCCCCTCGCAGTTTCTTGTGTTAAGATTTTTTATTCTCATGTTACGACATCTCTTAAGAGTAAGAAGATGGGTGAGGGATTTACAAAAAAAGTGCAAGTTTTAGGCAGGAATTAATTAGTTAGTACAAAGAGTAAGCTTAGGAATGCAGTGCAGAGAACGACAGGCCTTTTTCTTATCTTAGTAGAGGAAGTCAACTTAAACTAAACAGATCTAGATTAACGGTTTTTCAGAAAGGGATTTTTATTTATTTATTTATTTATATATTTTTCTTTAAATTGTTTGAACTGCAAGAGTTTAATTTTGCCTGACTGAGGTCCTTGCATGACCGAAAGCACGTGTTGTTATTTTCCCTCTTCATGTTTGATTCACTGTAAAAACAGTGCCCCTACAAGCACGAACGAACTGGACAAATCAGCTTAATCAAGCGTGCCTATCAAATGTGATTTCTGTGGAAATGAATTATGCTGGACTGGGTTACAAAATAACGAAAGTCAATATCAGTGAAGACAACTCTTTGACCAACTTACGGTTACAGGGAAACAACTTTCAATCTCTCACCGGGCTCATTGCCTCAGATTTTTCGACATCTCATCTTGCTTCGTGGAGGAAATATCCTCCAGATTTCTCGACACTCAGACATCCTTAAGCTGGCTGGTATACATCTACAAATGGATTTGATCAAGCGGATTGAATCAAGTTCTCTTGTGCAACCACGCCTCAAGCCCCGTTCATGCTTCGCACACAAACTACACACGTATATATCATTTTCATTTGCTCAAATTGCTCCAGTTAATCGTTTTGTGTGCTCTTTCTGTTCATTTTATGATGAAAAGATGAAGGAAGAAGAGATCATTGTGGGCCAAGAATTGGTTACTAAATCATTATTTCTCTGTTTGCCGTATTATCAAACTGTTGCACGAATTGTACCAGTTGATCATAATTTATTATGCTTTGTCTTTTAAAACTCTATTGGAGCATTACTATAGTATTTTGATTTGATCTTCCACAAACATTCGTATGATCTGTAGAGTTCAATAAAAGTCAGAGTATTTTCTCTAGGCCAGGATTCCATCTCAAAACACTGAGGCGCATGCTGGCATGACGAGAAAACACCAAACAGAACTTGGTCCCCTTTATGCCAAGGCGAATGGAGCCAACTTCCTTGCCCACGCTTCAAGTCACGCCACACACCTACAAGCCGCCAGTACCATTCCGCTCGTATCAAGTAAACTTGTCATGTATACTTGTAGGTGTGTGGCCAGCTTTAGGGGTACTTCGATTTGACTGTAATACAAGCGAGCTTGTCAAGCAAACTTGAGCGTGCGTCGAGAAACCGGAGACTTGTCAAGCCGGTTGGACAGGCAAACCTGGATCGGTCAAACTGACCTGTCATGCCGACTTGTCTAATCTGCTTGATCCAGTCCGGTGGTGCGTGTAGGGATAGCTTATTAAAATTCTAAAGAACCAATAAATTGTTTCTTAGGCGAGGCTTTCTGACTGTCACGAGTGGAGTGAGTGCAATTAAGGGGATTGCTACAGAGCGGGTGTAGAGTAAGAATGGCTCACGGTAGACAAGTAAGATAAGCGTGCTGTCGTGAGTAGTGGGGGGGGGGGGTCTGAATGAGGCGAAAGCGCTGTATTACTATCACTGCAAGTTAGAAGGTCCTACGGAACGGACCTGTGAATAAGAGCCCATCGGGCAGACATAAGGGGAGCAGTCGAGAAGACTAGTGAGAGAGTCTTTCCAGTGATGACTGGTATGTAGAACGTTGATTGATTATTATGATTGATGTATTATATTATATTCGTCTATTACCATGATGTAAATAAGTATATGTGAGGAATGTGGAAGTCCTTGATATTGGATATAGCAATGTGCGCCATGAGCGATAGATGAAAGTGAGTTCATGGATTTGTAGCGCGAGTGAGTAGTGTGTACTCCGATGGAGGTGTGTTACCGTAAGATGTGTGGTGAGTGAAAGGTGAACTAGTGTGTGTACGCTTCATGGGTTGTAAGGAGAGGTGGAGTGAATAGAAATGGTAGGGTATTATACCAATGTAATGTTATTCTTGTAGGTGTCGAGGACGGGCCGCAGAGCCACCTCGATGAGCACAGGGGATAGGCCAGCATAGGGCCGGAGGCCACACATAGGCCAGAAGTGAGGCTGTCAGTGCAGGACAGTAGAGGCACATAAAGTCGTGGCAGTCAGGCCACGGACAGGGACGTAGATATGAGCGTGAATGTGATAATGTACTATTGCCATGTTGAGGGGAGAATGTACTATTGAAATGATAATGTCTATTGAAATGATAATGTGTTATTGCCCTGCTGAGGTGCTAGGGGAATGCTAAGGTGTATGACAATAGGAAGGTGATATTGAGAGACTGCGGTGCCAGTGAATTACTAATGTGCTATTAAGACCCTGAGGGGAGAGGCTGAGGCCGAAGTGCCTTTAGGAGTAACTACCGGATTGTGGATCCGAGGGAGAGTGTGTGTGAGAATAAGGCCGTTGTACGGCAGTTCATTTCAATAATATAATGTATGTAATTGCGCTATTATCTGTATAATTATGTTTAATAAATGTGTGAGTCTGATGGATTGTTCTGTTAAGTGTTAACTTGTTTGTTCGTGATTGTTGTTCTGTCATAACTTATTACATCTCCCAGTCTGGGATTTGTGACACTGGGGGCTCGTCCTGTTTACCTGTGGTCATTTTGACATTGTGTATTCCTTATATCTAGTTGTTTTTCTGTTGTGCTAGGAATTCATGCTGTTGTCTTTGTTGGTGGGATGAATGGAATTTTCATGATATGATTTATGTATATTTATGAATATGTATTGATGCATGTATTTTGATGAATATGTATTAATGTGTACTTAAATTTCTGCAGAGTGTGTGTGCCAGCCTGAGGAGTCAAGCGGCCAGAGCTCCGATTAAGGGGAGGAGTTAAACTCAAAATTTGAAAGTTAAGTAAAAGTCAAAATTTTAGTGCCCTGGATTGTGGGCTGTTCCTTTAATCTGTCTTTTTCTCTGTTTTTGCTGTTTTCGTTTGCTGTGTTGAACCTAGTTTATCCTTAAAAAAAAGGTGTGATAAACTTGGAACTTCGTTCATCACGGTGAACATTCTGTAGGGACCTGTATTTTTGTTTAGATTGTAGCGTTCTATCTTCCTCGTTGTTTTAGGAAGACGTTTCTCTTGTCCTTCTCCTCCCTATCTGTAGATACGTTCTTTTTTTTCAGACTCTGTTCTTGTTCGTACCGTGTTGTGTAATCGGCGTAGTAGGTTGCATTTTTTTTTTCCATTATAGTTTTTTTTTGTAGAAGCTTTGTCCTAGTCTGGTTCGTTGTCCTTGACGTACTTGTGGTCCTTCTACTGAATTTCCTTATTCTTGTCTTTTCTACTCTTTTTTATTATTCATAGTGCTATACATTTTATGAATATAGAATTAGTTGTGCTGTAAAGGTAAATTTCTGAATTGTATTTGATACAAGTAGGTGTGGTTATATCTGGTGTGATCTCAGGTCTCTGGTCGTGTTGTTAGTGATCATACCGACAGGTTAGCCGTTTTTGTAATACATACCATAACCATAAATCTGTGAAATGGCGGAACTCCAACAATTAATGAAGTTGGGTAAGGAACTTGGCCTTGAGGGAGAGGAGCTACGCGGCTGGATCAAAGAACAGCAGGCGGATTTGCGCGATGAGCGTGCTAAGGATAGAGAGCGAGAAAAAGAGGCTAAGGCTCAGGAGCAGGAGAGAGAGGCTAAGGATAAGCAAGAGGAAAGAGAGGCTAAGGCTCAACAACAAGAAAGAGAGGCTAAGACTCAGGAACAGGAAAGGGAGTTTAAGTTAAGGGAGTTAGAGGCTCAGCAACAGGAAAGGGAGTTTAAGCAGCAGGAGATAAGGTTAAAGGAGATAGAGGCGCAAGTAAAGATTGCGGAGTTAGAACTCAAGAGGAATACGCCAACGGAAACGGTTGAGCGGCAGGTACACAATAAAGGTGGCGTTAGGATTAAGCTCCCTACGTTCGACGACCGGAAGGACGACATAGACGCCTTCCTTTACAGGTTCGAACTGAACGCACAATTGCAATGGGGGGAAAATAAGGAATTATGGGCCACGTACCTGGCATCGCTATTGCAGGGGCGAGCGTTAACCTACTTTAAAGAGCTACAGCGCGAAGACGTGCAAGATTACGATAAGCTTAAGGCTTTGCTGCTTCGCCGATTTGCGCGTACCGAGGAATATTTCCGGGAGCAGTTTAGGCGAGCACGTGCGGATACCAGGGAGGACTTTGCTGCCTTCGTCGCGAGACTAACGGAGTATTTCGCGAACTGGGTAGACTTGGCGCATGTGGGCGCGGATTTTGCTAAACTGAAAGACTTAATGATCCGTGACCAGCTGTACGCGTCGTGCCACAAAGATCTGGTGGCTTTCCTGAAAGAGAACGAACCCGCGACGGTGCAGGAGGCGTCTAAGTTGGCGGAAGCATACCGTACGGCACACCCGTCCAAACCAGTCGCCAGGGCGTACGTCCAAGATGCTGGGTACGTCGCCGTTGTCGAAGGGTCGCCGGCAGGACTTAGGGACAGGTCGCGTCAGCGTGGTGCCTATAGCGGGCAAGCCCAGGGGCAGCGTAGGGGCTATCACCAATCACCGGCATATGGATCCGGTAAGTTTGACCGAGCAGGAGGGCTAGGTCGCGGTAATGGCCGGGGGCGATTTGTGACCTTTGCCGATGACCGACGGCATAGGGACTCTAGTTCCGGTCGCGATGGGTCACGGGGACCCAGGCCTAGTGCAGCACAGGGAGCGGAGTGTTGGACTTGCGGACGCGTGGGTCACTTTTCACGCGAGTGTAGGGCCGCGAAGTGTTGGAACTGCGGTAGAGCAGATCACATCAGCGTGAATTGCCCTGCAGGTAGGATAGCGGCGAACGTGGACAGTGGCTCCAGTCCATGTTCCCCAAATAAATTTCATCACGCGGCTGCGTGTGTTACATCGGACAACGGAGGCGGACAGTATTCTAAGTGTCCCAGTTGTGAGAAGTTATTATCTTCCGGTGTTTTACCTTGTGGGAGAAAGATCCCCGTTATAAATTCATGTCATACAGGAGGTGGTCTTAGGGTTTATCCGGGGTTTGTTGGGGACGAACCGGTCTCGGTTTTACGAGATACAGGATCTACCGTTGTGGGAGTGCATAGAGACTGCATTCGGGATTCACAGCTTACAGGTGAGACTGTCCCGTGCATCCAATTTTCGGGGGCCATTGAGAAATTACCCATGGCAAGAATAGTGATAGATACACCTTTCCTTAGCGGGGAAGTCGAAGCAGTCGTTGGTTGTTTTCCAGGCGCCCAGCTCATCATTGGGAATGTATCACGGGTAGTTTCCCCTTCCGATGAGAACGTGCAAGCATGGTCGCAATCAAAAGGTATTGACTTTTGCGCCGCGGTCGAAACACGTCGACGGGTAGCTGATAAAGATAAGATTAGACCTTTGGCGACGCCAGCGGTCAACCTAGATATCACGCCAGAGCGCTTGGCGAGATTACAAAGGGAGGATCCATCATTAAACCCATGTTTTTGGGAAGCGCGAACCGAGAAAACGAGGAAATATAAAAACGGGTCATCTTCTTTTTTTGTCCAGGGGGGCATTCTGTTCCGTATGTACGTCACAGTGGCTTCCGTTCAAAAGCAGGTCGTCGTGCCACGGTCGTTAATTGCTACAGTATTGCGTCTGGCCCATGATGTTCCATTAGCGGGTCATATGGGAAGTGCTAGAACCAAGGAGAGAGTTCTGAAAGATTTTTATTGGCCATCGATACATAGAGATGTACGGCTGTATTGTAAGACGTGCAGTGCGTGCCAAAAGACGACGCATAAGGGTCGTACACCCCAGACTCCTCTTCAAAAGATCCCCACGGTTTCGGAACCGTTTAAAAAGGGTTCGATAGACCTTGTTGATTTAAGAGAAAGATTATCTTCAGCGCGCACTATAGCAGAAGAAGCGTCTAGTATCGCTTCAGCAAGAGCAAAGAACTATAAAGACAGAGGATCCAAACTGAGAATTTTTAAGCCAGGACACAAGGTTCTGTTGTTGCTACCTACGGACCATAATAAGTTATTGATGACATGGAAAGGTCCTTATGTTATTGAGCGAGTTGTTTCGAAGGTAGATTACGCTATCCACATTGATGGATCAGTTAAGGTTTTCCATGTTGATAGGCTGCAGAGATTTCATGAGAGACCAGAGTATCTGTATTCTCATACTAGTGTTGAAGGACATACCTAATGTCGTGTCATTCTTTGATGATATAGCATGCCATACGTCGACATGGTCTGATCATATTCAGACACTAACAGTAATTTTTCAACGATTACGTCATTTTGGGTTAACTGCTAAACCCGCAAAGATGGATTTGGCATGTCCAGAGATAGTATTCTTAGGACATATTGTGGGTAGAGGTGCTCAGAGACCTGAAGTAACAAAAATTGACAAGCTGGCAGGGTTGCAAATCCCAAAAACAAAGAAACAAGTCAGAAGCTTAGTGGGAATTTTAAATTATTACAGAAAGTTCATTCCAAATTTTTCCTCCTTGTCATCTTCTCTTACTGACCTTACTAAGAAGGGACAACCCGATAAGGTCCAGTGGACGTCTGAATGTCAGACAGCATTTGATAATTTGGTGACAGCATTATCATCGTCACCCATTCTGATATTACCCGATTTTCGATCTAATTTTATCCTCAGAACGGATGCGTCGGACTCTGGTGTCGGCGCTTGTCTTCTACAGGAGAAGGACGAATGTCTCCATCCTGTATGTTATGTCAGTAGGAAGTTATTGCAGAGAGAAAGAAAGTATTCTGTGATAGAGCGTGAGTGTCTTGCCATTGTGTGGTCCGTCCAGAAATTAGGACGTTATCTCATGGGACGAGAATTTTGTATCCAGACAGACCACAAGCCACTGACATTTTTGTCGAAGAATCGTTCGTCCAGCCCACGCTTGTCTAGATGGGCATTGGCTTTGCAGCCGTATACCTTCGTTATTCAACCAATTCCAGGAACCAGCAATCATATCGCCGACTACCTTAGTCGAGCCTAGGGGAAGATTTCAGAAGCTTATACATCGGAGGACAGGAACATTGACAGGATTTGTGTGAATGAGTCGACTTTAAAATATTGACATTATAAATATGATATGAAGAATGGTTGATAGGTTGAGTGGTTTTTGATTCTGTATTAGGTATTGTGTTTAGTTAGCTATTCATGATGTGACACATATATGCATATTGCAGGCCATATTGATCCCCATATTTTCCCCTGATTTCGGTATTTTATATACTAGGGGAACTGCTAGGTCAGTTTTTTTAGTGTAGGTATTGCTCACGCTCACTCGTTGACAGTCATCTTGATGCGATTTGAAATTAATTGCATTAATTTTTTTGGGGTGGGGGATGATGTCACGAGTGGAGTGAGTGCAATTAAGGGGATTGCTACAGAGCGGGTGTAGAGTAAGAATGGCTCACGGTAGACAAGTAAGATAAGCGTGCTGTCGTGAGTAGTGGGGGGGGGGGTCTGAATGAAGCGAAAGCGCTGTATTACTATCATTGCAAGTTAGAAGGTCCTACGGAACGGACCTGTGAATAAGAGCCCATCGGGCAGACATAAGGGGAGCAGTCGAGAAGACTAGTGAGAGAGTCTTTCCAGTGATGACTGGTATGTAGAACGTTGATTGATTATTATGATTGATGTATTATATTATATTCGTCTATTACCATGATGTAAATAAGTATATGTGAGGAATGTGGAAGTCCTTGATATTGGATATAGCAATGTGCGCCATGAGCGATAGATGAAAGTGAGTTCATGGATTTGTAGCGCGAGTGAGTAGTGTGTACTCCGATGGAGGTGTGTTACCGTAAGATGTGTGGTGAGTGAAAGGTGAACTAGTGTGTGTACGCTTCATGGGTTGTAAGGAGAGGTGGAGTGAATAGAAATGGTAGGGTATTATACCAATGTAATGTTATTCTTGTAGGTGTCGAGGACGGGCCGCAGAGCCACCTCGATGAGCACAGGGGATAGGCCAGCATAGGGCCGGAGGCCACACATAGGCCAGAAGTGAGGCTGTCAGTGCAGGACAGTAGAGGCACATAAAGTCGTGGCAGTCAGGCCACGGACAGGGACGTAGATATGAGCGTGAATGTGATAATGCACTATTGCCATGTTGAGGGGAGAATGTACTATTGAAATGATAATGTCTATTGAAATGATAATGTGTTATTGCCCTGCTGAGGTGCTAGGGGAATGCTAAGGTGTATGACAATAGGAAGGTGATATTGAGAGACTGCGGTGCCAGTGAATTACTAATGTGCTATTAAGACCCTGAGGGGAGAGGCTGAGGCCGAAGTGCCTTTAGGAGTAACTACCGGATTGTGGATCCGAGGGAGAGTGTGTGTGAGAATAAGGCCGTTGTACGGCAGTTGATTTCAATAACATAATGTATGTAATTGCGCTATTATCTGTATAATTATGTTTAATAAATGTGTGAGTCTGATGGATTGTTCTGTTAAGTGTTAACTTGTTTGTTCGTGATTGTTGTCCTGTCATAACTGATTACATCTCCCAGTCTGGGATTTGTGACACTGACATACATGTTTTTTCCGATGGCTTTATTTAACTCTACATTGTTTATGTAAACATGATTTGTGCGCACATTCTACTAATGTTTGAAATATCCAAAGTACCCATATCGATATTCAGTGGTTAGTTTTGCAATGAGAAGAAATGGTGCGGGACATACTGAAGGCGGCACCACATTTGAAGATGTACAGAAAGGCCGAAAATCTGATGTACATGTTGGTGCGCATCAGATTCTGTTTACCTCAGTCACCATGACAACAGACTACACGGCAATTCCAGGTGCAAAACCTGCAGACAAATTCTGTGCTCTAATAAAATAGACTAGAACTGAAAGTAGGTCATGTCACTGTAGTCCACATGGTGCCTCGAGACGAGACGAGACAAAAAGAAGGCAAGTTTACTGTAAGCATTTTGGTTTGGTCTTTGAAATCAAGAAAATGCCTTTGTAAGCTTTACTTTGTCTTCCGATTTTGTATATAAGCCTATGTAATTATGCAATAAAATGCCTGTCTCTATGGTTTAGGATTTATGAGCAAAAAATGCAACAATAGAATGTAAACAAGAATATTAATTATTATATTTCTTGTCTTCTAAGAATCGCTTTTCATATTTGTCCACGATTTTGTTTTAATCAATGTTTCGTACATTCATTTACACTGCAGACTAAAATTCAGACCAGAAAATAGTTGACATACAAATATAAAATTTGTTCCAAATCTGCACTCTTTCTTCTGTCTCCTCCTTTCAGTATTCATTGCGGGGTTGATTGATTGACTGGTTAATTGAATTTGGGTTTTACGGCATGTCGGCACGGTAACGGCCACTTTGCACCCTACATGGTCTATTTGCTTACAGTTACACTTTCTTTATTTATGTTTCGTATTCAGAGCTTTTAAGTTTAACACAGAATTAAATCCATTCATATGATTTTACCGCATTGGTTAGGTTCTCAAAATTTGTTTTGTATGGATCTGAAAAAAAGTTTTGTAAACGAGTATAAACGTGATTAAATCAAGTTATAGATCTTAGCCTCTCTCAGCAAGGACAGGATGCTTGCGGGTCCACGTCGGAAATAATTCTGTCATGGATCCGTAGACATAGTGCCTTCCTGGGATATGCATGAAGTCTACACATTCAGTTAAAATATGTTTTATTGGTAGTTGGCAATTGCATGCCGCACATTCGAGGGAATCTTTTCCCCAAGTAAAAAAAACAGCTCACTGCGCCGAGCAAAGTGGGCAGATAGCCCATGCCTCAAATACAGAAAAACAGCATCAAAAATCTGACCTACCAACCAAACAAATTAAAAAATATATATATTAATGCTCCTTTACCCACCGCCCTCAAATACAGGAAATGAAAATAAACAAACTGACTAACCAACCAACCAAACAGAACAAAAAATATTAATGCTCCACTGCACACCACTTTTTTCCCCCACCGTCCTTGCCATTATAGCCTTCTGAATACCTTAACCCTTATGGCCCAAAATTACCGTGGATGAAAACAGGATGGTTAATGGCAGCTGGGGGAAGGGGAACGGAAACAGTTTTGAATAGCATATAAAAATCCTCTCATGGGGTATGATCTGTGATCACCTGATTTCTGTGACCTAATCATGATGTGATTATGTCTCAGTAGTAGAAACCAAGATTTTGGGAGAAACCCAGCTAGTTGAATGTAGGTCAGCCATCAAATAGAGTGGTGAGTGGAGAAAGTGAGAACTGGCCATGAGTAAAGCTCAGAAAACTCATATCAACTGACCAGAACGAAATGCAATGTTTGTCTCACTTAAAAGCAAGGTTAAAGTCACAGAAATTGGGAAGTTTTGGTAAAACTGGTGATGCATGTTCTAATTGGGTTGTAAAATTAAACATTGGTGTTTCATATTACTAGCCTGTTACTCTCGATGCCCCCAGTGCGAAATGTGGGAGTTACAAGTCAAAGTTGGTGACTTACAACAAAACAGTTTCAAGTCAGAGATGGCCACATTACACTTGCTGATCCACTACGTTTTCTAGTCTTCAAGTTTGTGTCGGGTTTGTTCCTTCTTTGGTGGGTTTCACGTATAGACAATTCAAATGTCAAAATTACTCGTATGCATATTTGTGAGTAAACATGTGTGTACCCTGAAGAAAGGTCCCAGTTGTCGGTACAGCTATTTTTGAGCTAGGGGGTGAAAAGGTCGAAAAAGTCGTGCCTAGTCGGAAATGTACTTCTAGCAGAAAACAAAAGTTTAACCATTTCTAAATAGCATATGAAAAGGACTTTGGAATATTTTGTTTAAATATTGTTTCATTAATTATTTGCACAACATGTGACTCTTCAGGAAGTAATATAGGAGGGATTATTGCTAAGGGACCGTGGACTAATTACAAAGCCGTTATAGAGATAATACTGAGTAGTGTTCACTGTTTATCTATAGTTTACCGTGTAACATGCCACGGTCCCCTAAAAACAGCCAAGTCGGAAGTTTTTTGGATCTTGTTAGGAGAGCGCAGTATTTTACATAGAAAGCTAGAGGTGAGCTGTGAACATAACTCAGTAGTTTCCCTATTTGCCTTTGTAATAAAACTACGCTTCCCCAACAATATCCAAAAAGTCTGTCATGGGAGAGAGCTGTTAAAGCTGTTCTTCTCAAAAGTTTATTTTTGCCCCGTCTTACAAAATGTGTCATATCTTCAAAACTACTTAAGATATTGGGAAAAAAATTTAAAAGCAGCGTGTTCAGCATTGACTTTTTTAGAAGAATTTGCCCTTATCTCAAAATCCAAAACTTGCGACAACTGGAACCTTTCTCCAGGCACACACAATTATTAGATATGTTATAAAGCCGTGTTTCCATGTATACGAAAACGCAAACGGCAATAGAAAAGCCAAAACTATATCAAGTAGTAAACAGAAAGTGTGTTTTCATGTAGGAAAACATTCGTCCCATTTCACCACTTGAAGAGTTTTTGACGCTGCCGTACGCGTACACATGTTGCTAATTCTCTTTACGAAGCCCTGCTGAAAATGTATGTTTATGTCACATTAGTAACGACACCTGGAATCGATGCAAAGACTAACAGAACTGTGTCACACCAAACATTCTTTGCCAAAAACACAGATGTGATGAAGTTGGGTTTCGACCACCAGTATGTAAAGGGAGGCGAAGAAGGGACTTTCCGATCACACTTTTTACTTTTTGACCTGCTTGACGAGAATGGGCCTCTTTCTAGTGGCTAAAAAAAACGTACTGCATTTAAATAATATTGAAGACTGAATTTCGTCCGAAATTGTAACGTCTTGTCAAAAATTGAAGCAGCACATGACGTTCCATAATTTTTGGTGACATAATCACAGAGTTTTAGTTGCTTACATGTTCACCCTCTAGTACACTATACTGTAGTATGATGGTGATGATTATTATAACAGCGGCTATCTGAGACCTGAGATCAAACTGGATTTTGCAGGGTGAACTTTTTTGGGTAATATGCAAATGCAAGGATTAGGGCTAGGGCAAAGATAGGGTTGCATTAAGGCTTGCATTTGAATGTATCATTCCCCTATTATTTCTTACGTGAGGCTCTGCGATAAAGAACTTTCTATTTGCCACATCGTGACTTCATTTTAAACATGACCACCATAACGTCTTCAAACAGTCAGTATCAGTCAGTCGTTGATTTTTTGTTTTGTTTTGTTTCCTTCTCTGACTATAACTGCGAACGCATTTCCTGTTTTGCTCACGCACCGTCACGGGTGACACAATTTACAACGACTCAACACTAAAACTAACTTCGAAACAAAGACTCCGAACCGCACAGTTAATTTTTTTCTTGGTCTTCGCTGAGTCAGAAAAATACTGAATGAAAATCGTTCTTGAGTATCAGAAATAGCACAAAGGAACTGAAGACAGTTAGTTTCTGAAATCAGGCATGCCAAAAAGGAAGAATATAGAAGTCCAAATGGCAACCCCTGGCAGAAATGAGATGCTAGGCCTTGGCAATTCTTCTGGTGACCCAGAATTTATTGCGTTGCTGCTGCTGGCCAGAGCAGACATCGGGATACATGATGCCGAGGCGAATTAACTTGCCAAATTCCGTTGGCCTCGCTAGGCGCGTATCAACAATGTCAACAATGCAACAAATGCACACTGCTTACCTTCGTAAGAGAATAGAACGAGTAACTATTGTTCATTTATACGCGCGCAGCAGAAAGACCTAAAAGAACATCAAGCGTTTGAAAGCAGATTCTCTCACTGTTATTGTGAATATTGTAAAAAACGCTTCCATTTCACAGCCATCTCTATCCAGAATAAAATTACACCAAGACGATAAGAACGCCAACAGCATCAATAACAAAAGATAAGAATATAGAGGGTAGTAACTTTAGTTGAAAAACCAACAACTAAAAACGCCGCCGAGCACACGCACATACACAAACTTTGTATTGGCAATAGAAGAGATTTCATGCCGGTGTAGCAGGCCAGATTATACCCCCGCCAGACTATACCCGGGGTTAAACTGGCCTAGCCCAGAATATCCCCGGGGGTATATTCTGGGCTGGGCCAGTTTATACCCCGGGGTTTAATTTGGGCTAGGCCAGACTATACCCCCCCAGTCCAGATTATACCCCCTACTTTTTTAAAAAAACAAGTCAAGACCGTAGTTTATTTCAACTTTAGTTTGAATTGTTCATTATCACTGTCATCAGATATCATATTGAAGCATACTTTGACTCTTGTAAATTATGATACATATAAAAGGAAATAAACATGCTTAAAAAGCATTGATATAAAAAAGGATTGAAAATCCATTGAAACTGATATGATTAAACTTTAACACTAATTTTATTTGTGTCCGTTGGTATTATTATTGTTCTGGTTTTTTTATAAGTAGTTATCCATGAGTTAAACATGTATTGTACTTTTTTTGTTTGGCACCACTAACATATACTTAGTGACAGGTATGAACTAATTATAAGACCCATAAGTGTAAAGTTATCTGAATCTTATTTTAATTTTTGAAAATCAGAAATGTGCTTGATATGTCGGAACAATTAGATCTACATACAAAGTTACACTGATGCAGAGAGAAAGGCCAGAAAAGAATACATAGAGAAAAAAACAACAACAACATTTTAACAACTGAACTGGCAGATGGTGCAATTCCATCATCCAGCAGACATTAAATACTTCACACAAAACTAAATACATACTAAAATTGTTTCACATAATGAATTTAACCTGTCCAGATCCACTTGAAACGTTACAGAAAGCTAACCAGTAATATACAATAATAACAATAAGAACACCAAATCATCTTATTTACTCTTGAAAATAAAGAGAATATAATCAATATCAGAATCACCATCATCTTGGAATAATACAAAGATAAGAGGGAATATAAAAATGACCTACACATCATTCTAGAATCTATAAGCAGCAATAATATATGTGTGTATGTACCAAGTACATGTAAAAAATAATGTGTTAAATCTTTTCAACTATTCAAGTAGAACTGGACTGAAAGCTTTAGCGAAGTAGCTTTGATAGTCATGTAAAATGGCAGATTAAATCCACTGAGACAACAATGCCTTGCAGAAAGTAATTATAGTTTGTTATGGCAAAAATTCGATGGATCATGTTGCATGAACATGTCTTGTTAGTAAATTCTTTGATAGCGTATTTGTAGAAATGTATACATTTATGTAGCTCATGGTTTAAGGCACTGGATTAGTGTCACTCACGTTCGTTGGCATATTGCAGTTGTTTTTGTAGTTGGTTGCCATTGAGTAAAATTTGCACGGTACTGTTTGTTTGGCACTGACATACACTTAGTCCCAATGGATGAAATAATTAACGGACTCATAAAAATGAAGTCATTTTAAATATTTTTTTGTGTACAAATACACAGTTGTTAAATCCCTTGGCATGGGAAGTGTTAAGCTTAGGAAGGTAAAGACGGACAAGGTCTTTTCTTTTTTTATTTTTATTTCATTTCACTCGGGAGTGACATTCCCTTACTCACTATAAGTAAAAACACATAAGTTCAATCTTTCAATGCCTTGCAAACTAATCCAGTGTCTTAAACCGTAATGTACATGAAGTGTATATCTTTCTACAAATAACCTATCAAAGAATGATACTCACTAACAAGAAATACTGTTAATGTAACATGATCCATTGAATTTTGCCTCAACATGCTATAGATCTAATTACCTTTTACAATGCACTACTTTTGTCTCAGTGGACTTACTCTGTGGGCCTTCACAACTGTCAAGGCTATTTCACTAAAGCTTTCTGTCCAGTTTTACTTGAATATTTGAAAAGCTTTAACACGTTTTTTATATATATAGTTGATACACATACATTGCTGCTTATAAATTCTATAATGATTTGTAGGCATACGCTGCCATTTTTACACTCCCTCTCATATCTTTGCAATTTCCAAGATGATGATGATGATTCTGATATCGATATTTCTCTATATTTTCAAGAGTAAATAACATGATTTCTTGTTCTTATTGTTATCATTATTACTGGTTAGCATTCTGTAACGTTTCAAGTGGATCTGGACAGGTGGAGTTCAACAGTCGCAAACATTTATTGCCTATTTAGTTTTATGTCTGCTGTCAGTTGGATTATCATTATTATTTTTTTCTGTGTGTTCTTTTCTGGAGTTTTATCTCTACATCATTGTAACCAAAAATACAATGCATGTTTTACTCATGGCCAACCAACTATCAAAACAATAATAATAATAATAATAATAATATCATCAACACACACGAGTGAAATTAATGCTGAAGTCTAATCATGTCAGATTGAATGGATAATCAACTCTTTTGTATATCAATGCATTTTAAGGCATGTTTGTTCCTTCTAAAATGTATCATGATTTACAGGAGTCGAGAATGTAGGCCTATGTATGTACACCGAAGTAAACTAAGGCTGAAATAAACTGTTATTATTATTTTCTCTAAATTTCATTATGACTTGTTGGTGTCAAGAATGTGTTCATGTATGTCTTAATATGATATCTGATGACAGTGATGAAGAACAGGCTGAAATAAACTGTGGTCTTGACTTGTTTTTAAAGAAAAAGCAGGGGGTATAATCTGGACTGGGGGGGGGGGGTATAGTCTGGCCTAGCCCAAAGTAACCCCGGGGTATAAACTGGCCTAGCCCAGAATATACCCCGGGGAATATTCTGGGCTAGGCCAGTTTAACCCCGGGTATATTCTGGGCGGGGGGTATATTTTAGCCTGTTACACCGGTTTCCGCCCACTCGGAGATCGTTTCGTTGACAAATTTGAACTGGTGAAACGGTTTTTAATTCAATCATGCTATTATTGATTGCCGGCAGCTTACGGCCATATCCAGTCATGGAAAATGCTTCAGGAGTAAACCTGGGGGAAATACCCGAAGTCCGAGTCCCTAAGGCAGTTCGTCGTTGTACCCAACCTATTCTGGCAACTCATGCGACGGCGCTGGTGCCAAACTGTTATGGCCATTCTGTTCCTTTGGATCCGTCAGCGACGTGGGGAGGGGGGGAGACATGCTACATGGGCAACATATTATTTGTCCTCCATGTAACACTGCTCAAACGTACATCCAGTTCCACTCAACTCCAACAACCCGGGAAGGACACTCCGTCGACGTCGACACAACACGGGGAGCGACAGTTACCGGTTGTAAGCTGCTGTTCAGTTGGTGTAGAGTGCGGCGCCAGGGGTGGCTCCCGACAGTGGGAGGGATCTTAGGATCTCAATGGTCAGCTATCGAGCGCCTCAAGCTGGGCAGCCCCCAGCCAGTAAGGCGCTGTTCCGCCACACACCGCTTACATCATTGGCGGGTGCATGTGGATTAGATCTTATCCGAACAGCAGACTGTAACTACTGCCCTAGTCAAAACTCGAAGAAAACAAAAGAGACCAGCTTTGAAACAGGGAACCTGGAACGTCCTCACAATGATGACCGGGCTTTCAGAAAACTTGCAGAACATCAGCGACTGTAGAAAAACAGCAGTCATAAAGGACGAGTTGAGGAAGCTAAATGTAGACATCGCCACCCGCCAGAAAACACAGCTTGCAGACTCTAGCGCCTTGAAGGAAAATGACTACACGTTCTTTTGGCAGGGAAAGGGCTCTGACAAACCCAGAGAGTATGGAGTTGACTTCTCGGTGAAGAACCACTTGCAGCAACAGCGGCCCCGAACGTCTCCTGACTCTCTGCCTCAACACCACTGTAGGCCGCGTCACCTTTGTAAGCATGACCCCGTTTGAGTTTAGGTTTAATGGCGCGTCGGCACGATAATGGCCACCTTGTGCCTCTCATGGTTTTCTCATTCTCTCTCTTTTAGGCTAGCTTTCAGCCCTCAGATGCCTATAGGTAAAATCAGATAAAAGTGAAGTTAAAGATCTAACGGAAAAAGGCCCCTGTTTAAAATCTAACGGGAAAGGACCCGTAGTGGAAAAGTATGTCTATGAATTTTGTAAATATGATAAAAGTCTGTTAAATCAACTTGTAGAATTCGACCTCTTTCACAAATGACAACATGTACTATGGGTCCAGGTCAGAAAACAATTCTTTCATGGACCTGCAGGCATAGCGTTTTCTTCGGATATATATGAAATCTACACATTCACTTAAAATGTGTTTTATCGATATTGGCAATTGCATGCCACATAATTATCCCATCCCACCCCCCCACCCCCCCCTCCGTAAAAAACAGCGTTAGAGGTGGATATGAACCAGTCGGTGTTTACTAAGTGACCTGCTAGTAGGATTGGACAATTATGGTTTGTTAAGCAGATCAAAGCAGAAAGCCGACCATGCTCTTGTTTTTATGCTGCATGGTCTGTCTGCAAAGTGGAAGCAGCTCATCTCCTACAGCCTCTGTCTCATGGACCTGCCAAATCGACCATTCTGAAGTTGCTGCTAGAGGAAACAACGAGAAAGTTTCTCTCTCTTGGCTTACATCCTGAAGTCATCATATGTGACCAAGGCACAAACAATCGGTCGGTTATTCAAAACTTTGGCGTAACCATCGACAAGCCATTTCTTTTTTTTTTTTTTTTGCACGGATGGCCACATGCCGAGAGGGGGATTGCGGGGGATTGCTATGTCTGGAGGGGTGGAAATTGTCCATCAATTGTCTCCTACAGTTGTGGGAACATTTAAGAGACGATTGTGGCTTTAAGTTCCTGTTCACCAGTCGCCTGAACCAGGGCTGCCCTGAGAACTTGTTTTCAGTTATCCACGGCAAGGGAGGTCATCGCGTCAAACCAGAGTCCAGAGAATTTCGGTTGGCCTTGCGCCAGACGATGGTTGACACGGTGATGGTCACAGGAGTAAACAAGAACCGTCTGGATGACCTGGACGTACTTTTGTTCACTTTTGCGAACATTGTCTCTCAAGGCGGCTCGCATTCCATCAGAAGCCGACTGCAACAGGATATGCCAAGGCCGCTACACAGAAAAATGATTGCTCAGCCATCAGCATTTACAGCGGCAGAGGACAACATCCTGAATTACATAGGGGATTGCATTGCTGCCAAGCTGGAGCCTGTTCTGTGTAGTGAGTGCCGAGCCAACTTCATTCTGCCACGATGTGGACAGAATCCCTCGCATGCCTTCATCAGTGAGAAGAATTTCGATGCAAACAAAAGTGGGCTACTAACACCATCAAGTTCTTTGATGCAGGTTCTGTCATCTGCTGAAAGTACTTTTCGGCAACATGTTCACCAGTACCTCCACACCACTGGTTTGAGGCACAATCTAATCAGAAAAGTAATGGAAGCCACTTATGGTGTAGACCTGCACGGCAACATTTCTGGGAAGAAATGTGGCATCAAATTCCTGGTTGTCAACCTGTTTGTGAATGTGCGTTTGCATCATATAGTGAGGAGTATGAACAGTGAGAAAGGGAAAAGTGCTCAGCAACTGTCTGCTGGGAGAAAGGCTGCCACGTTTCAGCACCAGTGATCCGTGAGGAGTGTCAGGAAGAAGAAGAAACAAGAACAATGGAACAAAAGAAGTCAGGCGAGTGCCAATTTCATTAATGCCTTTGAGTTACTTAATTAAATAACCAGTTATGTAATGCTGTAGTGGTTCTGTGGATTGTATTCAAGACAAGTGTTTTCATACTGGGAATAACAACTTACGCTTCGGAAACCGGCATCTAGTATCCAGTGTCACAAGACAAGCCCTCACGTGGAACCCTCAAGGGAAAAGGAAAAGAGGCCGGTCGAAAAACACCTAGCGCCGGGACTTGTAGGCAGACACCAAGGAGATGGGTCACACGTGAGAACAGCCGGAACGACTGGTCCAGGACCGGGATGCCTGGAGAGCTCTTGTTGGCGGCCTATGTCCCAAGAGGGATCATAGGCGGAAGTGAAGAAGAAGTGAATAACAAATTAATTGCAAAAAGTCATGGTTGGCACATTTTCAATACTTCTAGCTATTCCTTGTACACTTTTAACTATACACCTTAAGCTAGTTTAAAATATAGAATTAATTCATCTTGAAATAAACCTATTTTTGGTTCATCATCTTTAGCCCCTATGGAGAACAAAGGTGGGGGAAGGGGGGGGGGGCGAGGAGGCAGAAAAAAACGGAAAATAAACCAAACATTTCAGCTTTAATTTACCTGGACCTGTTGCCCTTTCGACCATTGTAAGAAGCAGGCCTAAATTATGTACCGGTACAGTAGGCCTACTTAAAAAAGGTATACATTCTGTTTCTTTTTTTAACAATTAAAACTTGAAATCATATTTCTCTTATTATGTAATAAATAATGCAAACGCACCCCAAGTGAGGCCAATCTCTACTTCCTTGGACTGCCCACACAAGTCATGTAGGCCTTCACTGTATGTTGTTAGTACATGTACAACCATGAATATCGCCACGAGGTCGTGTCAAAGACAATAAACGAACAAGATAGTTCGCTCGAGGAAATATTCCATCCGCGCGCACCACCAGCGGCACCTACCAAGTTGCGCAAACGGCAGTATTTTCGCTTTCTGTACAACATGGTGACTCCCTTGCAGAAACGAGTGAGGAATGGAACCAGTCAACACTGTGCCGCTATTAACTGCACAAATGTAAGACACAATAAGCCAGACTTGTCCTACTTTCGCTTCCCAACAGTGTCAACATTGGTTGTGTTTTTGTATTGTGTAGACCTAGAGGTTTCCCCCGTAAGCAGAGCTGTGTCATATGTAAACTATCATAGAATGATACTAGTCTACAAATCCTAAACACTTATTTTGGTTGCAAATTTATTGTCATATCACTATTATCACCACTAACACTGAATTAAGATTTGTGTTCCTTACAACCATGATTTGTGTTTCTTACAAGCATGTAAGGACAAGAGTTTCTGAAATGACATCGGCAAACAGAATTGTATGTAGCATTAAGGCTTTGCATGATTAAATTGGACATGGTTATTTATCATTACCATTATTTTATTCATACCTTGTATTTTTGCGCATTTTTATTTCTCTGAGAATTTATTAAAGGACTACTGCGTGGAAAAAGCAAAATATATTGTTCCTCTTCCCCGCATCTTTTCAATCGTGCAGATTGCATAGCAAATTATCACGAATAAGCAGTTCATGGCAAAAATATCGAAAACACATAAATGGATGAATGTAACAATTCATTTGTTGCATCATCTATAGTTTATTGCAGAATACAGAGTGCTATGTCACACAAGATTTGGCCCGGGGTGGTGGTGGTTTGGGGGGGGGGGGGATTGAATAACTCATGTACATTGTATTTGTAAGGTCTAGATCATGATGAATTTAAGTGTGCTTTTCATTATTGTACTTGGATATCACTTTCATTTCGCTTGATTGCTTTTTAATTGTTTAAACTCATAGACGATTGTATCCTATGTTTTTCTGCGGTCTCCGATGCGTAAACCTATACAATTACATGTATATATAAATTGCTGCGGCCGTTTCCAAGTAGGCCATTGACGATAGAGATGAACTGAAAAAAAATTTGTCGGGCCTATGAACAATTCGAAGTTTAAATGAGTTTATACTATACACACAAAGCGAGTGAATCATCTTGCCAGTCTACTGTCTGTCGTGTTTATCGGCACTGTTCATAATATCTAGGTCACTGCGCAGCGCATACGCTGTGGCTTGCACTATTGTTACGGAGCGAGCCAGCCAGTGACGCCTCTTGCTCTGATCTAACCTCTCTGGTATCCGTTTAGCGTGTTTGAATGGTGTCTCTCTCACTAGTTTGCTGAATGACATCTCGCTTATCGCCCGGGATAAATCCATCTTTCAGTTCTTCAACATATAATTATAAACACAAAAAGAATGTAAGAAGTCATACTGCGACAGAGTGGATTACGCATTGCAGACCTTGTTTGAAGAGAGAGAAAACCAAGCAATATCCGACTCAAAGAATTCATCCAATTTAGTGCTGCGTTCTTTCCCCCATTTTCAGGTATGTACCATGTACAACCCATATAAGTATAACGTTATCATACTAAGCCCGAACGGCACAGTCAGTTGCTGCCAGCAGAATGTGCACCCAAGCAATAAGGGCAAAAATTGACTGTGTGACCGGACATAGTTTGATAGGGTCTTTCTTGATTTACTAAGAAAAAAGAACAACAACATATAGGCCTAGGGAAATTATGGTGTGCACGTCTTGTCTACCAGCAGTTGACTGTGCCGTTCCGGGCTTAGCATGATATACCCCCCACCCCCTCCCACTTTTACCTGTCTTAATGACAGTGTGAATCTCAGAAATAAATTGAGCTGTAACAGTACATAATAATGGATACTTAATGACAAAAAGTAATCTATCTATGATCATAAAATTGTTGAATGTAGGCTATACCAGGATGCGAAATAATGCGAGAGTTCCATTTGAGTCACACAATACTGATACAAGTATTACAAGGACACAATCGAGTATGAGGGGTGGCCGGGAAGGTGGTCAACGCTTCCCTGGCAAATTAGTCCTCTCGATGGATGTTTTTTATAGTAAATGCGTGGCTTGGCGATTAACACACAGAACACGAAATTGATGCCAGGCTAAAGTTCTGTAACTCGGTGCTCCTTCTAAATTTTCTTAATGTTCAGGGGTAAAAGGTTGTTTGTTTCATTTAAGTTGTAAGTATTTTAATAAAAGGTTCACCTAGTGTTGCTCGGAATACAAGAGCCTCCAAACTTCTCTGTTTCTCTGCTTCTTCTATTTTATTCTTTCCTGACTTGTGACTTGGCAGATTTTTGTCAAAAACAGAAATGCATCAAAATCTTCACTTCCAGGAAATCGAAAGAGCCATTCCAGGAAACAGTTCTAGAAATATATTTTCTGTGGTGGTATAAATTATCATCCTTTTTTGAATGCGAAAAAAAAAAAATCTGTATACAGGGTGGGCCAAAAGTAGGGTTACAGTTAACACCATGACTTATATCTAAAACTGTAACCCTACTTTTGGCCCACCCTGTATAATTTGGAGTATCCATTTAGCAAGGTTTTCTCGCTTAAATTCTATTTAGGTGGAGGGTCAGCTTGAAAGAATTGCTACATAATATAATTATGTAAGTTCTTTTTGTTATAAAAACAATCAGCAGCCTTTTTATGACTTTATAGGACGTCAAAATTATATTTCGAAGATAAGAGTAGCCATATTCTTTCAGTAGGGAAGAGGGTTTTTTATTATATAAATATTGTACATGTACTACTTTTTAATTTACAGATATCACAATGAAGCCTTTGTGGACTTTTCTTCTGATGTTGGTCATAACCATACACATACTGGCGTCCACTGTTTTCTGTGTTAGGGCAGCTGAGTTTCAACCAGATGAAATATTCGGATATCAGGACAGTTTGTTCCTCCCATGGAAGAGTTCGGATGAATATCATACAGGTTCTGAAGGGCCAGCTTCGATGGGATATCAGTTTGAACAGAGAATACATCATGACCGGAAATGCGCGGTGAAAGGACAGTCAGCCAACTGCACGGGACTTAATCTCCACGAAGTTCCCCACAAGCTTCCTCCCGATATACACTTCTTAGATCTGCGGAACAATTCTCTCACCAACTTACCTGACAACACATTCGCCAGGTACTCCGCGCTAATCCACCTCGATTTATCATACAACAAGATTTTCAACTTGAGTACTGCTGCATTTTACAATCTCTCACAGCTGAAAGAGTTGAATATGAGCACTAATAAATTGATTCTGAAGTCCAGAACGTATCCGAAGGAAGTGTTTTGTCCTCTCACATCGTTAACAGATCTTGATTTATCCTTTAACACCGGGGATGTTACTAAACCTGGTCTGAGGTATCCAGATGAAGCGCTGTCGTGTCTGGCAAATCTCCAGTCTCTTCGTATAGATGGTTTGCCGATGACGAATCGATCGAGATCATTTGGAGATGGCTTTAAAAATCTGACAAAACTGACCACACTGAGGCTGAAAGGAAACATCTTCAGCGGCTACTGCTTACTACAAAGTTTGTACAACCATTCCTTCGAAAATGTAAAACATCTTGAACATTTAGTTATCGACCTTTGTAGTATACAAGGAGAGGAAATTGAACCTGGTACATTTCTTAGTCTCAAACACCTTCGGAGTTTGAGTATTTATGGAAATATTAACATTGGCACTGGAAATTTTAACCGTATTTTCTCTGGATTATACAATCTAGAAAATCTCACAGAACTAAATATCGGAGCAGCTGTCAACATATATTCCGTCGGTCAGTGCTTAGATGTGGCTCTTTTCAAATATATTCCTCAGCATTTGACCATCTTGAACGCCACTGAGAACAATTTTGAAGCTGTGGACGAGCAAGTCATTGATAGACTTCCACCAAATCTCACAGTTTTAGACCTAAGTAACAATCGATTTACTGTTGGTGCTTATATGAGACAGTTGTCAAAGATGATCAAATTAGAACACCTCTATCTCAATGGGTATAATCAACATTCTGGATTGCCCAGTGTCTACCCGTACGAGAAAGGATCTGTGAGGCCTGCCGACCGAAACTGTACAACATTTTTAAGAGAGAGACATGAGTTTCAACTAAGTCTTCCCCCAAACCTGGTTTCTGTGGAAATGAATAACGCTGGACTGGGTTACATCATAACGAAACTGAATATCAGTGAAGACAACTCTTTGACCAGCTTGAGCTTACAGGGAAATAACTTTCCTGCCCTGTATGGACCCATTCTTGGTCTTCGTTGCCTCAGATTCTTAGACATCTCATCTTGTTTCGTGAAAGAAATATCTTCCAAGTTTTTCAACACTCTGACATCGCTTGAAATACTTCGACTTGACACTAATTTACTTGGGGATTTTCTGTCTTTTCCTGAAAACGAGCACGTATTTTCTGCGTTGATCAATTTGAAATCTTTGAATTTGTCATTTAATTATATACGAGATTTGCCGCCAGAGATCTTCAAAAATTTGTCCAAATTGCAATTCCTCATTTTAGCAAAGAACCCTCTGGTCTGCTTTGATATGGATTTGAGCAGTATGCTTAACCTTAATTTAATGGATTTGAGTCAAACATACGTGCCCACTCTGCCACAGCAGACTCAGGCCTACCTGGAGAGTTTGCTGAAGAAGAACATTTCTATCTCAGTCAGTATGGAAAAAGCCCCAATCTCATGCCAGTGTGAAAATCTGGAGTTTCTCCAGTGGATGACCACAACAAAGATATTTTCAAAACCGCTGAGAGGTTATGTCTGTGCCACTGAAGGTTATGGTCGACGATATATCACAGATGACTACCAAGAAGTTTTGACTGTCTTGAGAAGAAAGTGTTCTTCGAATGCAATTCTTTTTTTCCTGGTGGCATCTGCCACTGTGGCCATGACTTGCGCTATCATCGGCGCCATAGTCTATCGATTCCGCTGGAACATTAGATACATGTATTATGCCGCCTATTTACGCTACAAGAAATCCTCCTCCACTCAAACTGGAAACGCCTTTGAGTATGACGCCTTTATTTGTTATGCAGAAAAAGATTCTGAGTTTGCTGAAAGAACCTTGGATACAGAGCTGAGCAATCGTGGTCTGAAGATTTTCCTCCATGGGCGTGACTTCATGGCTGGTGAATTTATCACCTCCAACATCGTCAACGCCGTTTGTTCAAGCAAGAAAACTGTGGTCCTTCTGACAGAAGCTCTGATGGACAGTTATTGGTGTGGTTATGAAATCGAGATGGCCAAACTGGAAGGATTGCAGACTGGACGATCAGTTCTGATCTTTGTGTTAATGGAGAAAATTCCCAAGAGTAAACTGGGCAAAGACCTCGCCTATAACATCATGAACAACACCTATCTAGAGTACGATATGCCGTCACTGAATGGATCTGGTAGTATGAGTGTTTGGTGGGACAAATTAGCTAATGACATCAAGGCGTAAAAGTTTCATTGATGTTTTAAACCCCAGCATCAAGATAATCCCTTGATGGAAGTGGAGTCAAAATGATGGGAAACTGATAAACTTCGAAGTGCCTGACAAATGTATACTTTGATGTGTACCTGACTTGTAAATCTACAGTTGTGTTTGTCAAACTCATCAGTTTGTGGAGCTGGAGTGTCGGAATGCCAAAAAAGCTGTTCTTTGTCTAATGAGGGATTTTATTACGTTCCCCCAAACAAATAAACAAACACAACATAATTATTTAACTTTGCACTTCATGCATACAATGATTACGTACGGTACACGGGACATTTTTTGTTCAATAAGAATTTCTGGACAGTCTGTAGATTATGAGAAAAAGACAATATTGTCCCCTCGCAGTTTCTTGTGTTAAGATTTTTTATTCTCATGCTACGATATCTCTTAAGAGTAAGAAGATGGGTAAGGGATTTACAAAAAAAAAGTGCAAGTTTTAGGCAGGAATTAATTAGTTAGTACAAAGAGTACGCTTAGGAATGCAGTGCAGAGAACGACAGGCCTTTTTCTTAGTAGAGGAACTCACCATAAACCAAACAGATCTAACTTTTTTCAGAAAGGGAATTTTATTTTTTTTTATTTTTTTTTAAAAGTAAAGTTGTTTCAATTGCACTAGTTTAATTTTGCCCGACTGAGGTCCTTGTATGACCGAAAGCATGTGTTGTTATTTTTCCTCTTCGTGTTTGACTCACTGTAAAAAACAGTGCCCCTACAAGCACAAGCGAACTGGACAAGTCGGATTAATCAAGCGTGCCTATCAAATCTGATTTCTGTGGTAATGAATTATGCTGGACTGGGTTACAAAATAACGAAAGTCAATATCAGTGAAGACAACTCTTTGACCAACTTACAGTTGGAAACAACTTTCCATCTCTTACCGGACTCATTGCCTCAGATTTTTTGACAATCAGACAACCTTAAGCTGGCCATACACCTACAAATTGATTTGATCAAGCGGATCGAATCAACTTCTCTTATGCAACCACGCTTCAAGCCCCGTTCATGCTTCGCACACAAACTACACACGTGTATGTCAGTTTCATTTGCGCAAATTGCTTGAGAAATGGTTTCCAGGAGAGACGAGTTAATCGTTTTGTGTGCTCTTTCTGTTCATTTTGTGATGAAAAGATGAAGGAAGAAGAGATCATTGTGGGCCAAAAATTGGTTACTAAATCATTATTTCTCTGTTTGCCGTATTATCAAACTGTGGCACGAATTGTACCAGTTGATCATAATTTATTATGCTTTGTCTTTTAAAATCCTATTGGAGTATTACTCTAGTATTTTGATTTGATCTTCCACAAACATTCGTATGATTTGTAGAGTTCAATAAAAGTCAGAATATCTTCTCTAGGCCAGGAAGCTATCTCAAGACTCACAATTAGGTTATTTCAAAAGACTAATAGATCTAGACCAGAGCTCTGCCTTTCCGTTGATACCATTCACAATAGCAATTAGCACTGTAAACGCGCTGTAAATTTACAAGCTCAAGGCCGTGGGCGAGCGAGGGGAGGGGTAAAACACCGTGGCGCATGCTGGCATGACGAGAAAACACCAAACAGAACTTGGTGTCCTTCGTGCCGAGACGAATGGAGCCAACTTCCTTGCGCAAGCTTCAAGTCACGCCACACACCTACAAGCCGTCAGTACCATTCCGCTTGTATCAAGTAAACTTGTCATGTATATGCCACAGTGGGAATTAGAATCCAGGGGAATTTTGAATTCCACTAGTGGAGATTAGAATTCCAATCTGTCCGAGGGTAAATTAGAATTCTCATTTGCATTGAATAAATCCAAGTGGAGAATGGAATTCTAATTTCTCCTAGAGCAAATTGGAATGCAAATTCTAGTTGAGATTAGAATCATAGTTTCAATTCAAGAACTCTAAGTATCATACTCTGTTGGTGACACTGTTGGGGTAAAAATCCATCGGGCCGATAGAAAAAACACTGACGCACGTCTTCTGCCATGCAAAGTAATGGAGAAGAAGTTGCGAGACCCAGACTGCCAAATGTACAGTACAGTACAGCCGGTATTATTAAAAACTGATTTGCATGTGTGGACTTAGTTGATATGAAATCCGTGGAATTCCCTGAATTAAACGACTTAGCAGTGAAGGACCTATGTGAAGTAACTGTCATTCAAGCTTCACGCCAAGCAACAGGCCGGCAAGCATCCGGTGCATCGAGAAAAACCGTTTGCGAATGCAAGAGCTCATGCAATATGAAACGATGTTGTTGCCACAAAGCAGGAATTGCATGTAGCACAAAGTGCCACCCGGGCAGTAGTTCTTGCACAAATAATTAACATTTAAGTATCATAAACAAACAATAAACAGTAGTTTTTCTAAAGTTGGTGGTATATTAACAGTTTTGAAAATAATAGTTTTTTTCTAAAGTTAAAGGTTTATTCATATTTTTAAATAAATAATTGACATTAAAGTATCATAAACAAACAATAGTTTTCTCAAGTTAGTGGTTCATTAACATTTTAAAAATAATAGTTTATTCTAAAGTTAATGTTTTATTAACATTTTTTAAAATACACGGTTTTTCTCAATGCACCAGATGCTTGTAGTAGTTTATTTCTAAAGTTGGTGGTTTATTACCATTTTTTTAAAGATTGAAGCCCATGTTCAAAACTGTATTTTTGTGTTTCACATATAATGATTGGTAAGATATGATCTTATAAGTTTTTCTCAATGCACCAGATGCTTGTTGTAGTTTATTTCTAAAGCTGGTGGTTTATTACCATTTTTTTACAGATTGAAGCCCATGTTCAAAACTGTTTTTCTGTGTTTCACATATAATGATTGGTAAGGCATGATCCTGTAAGTAAATAAAAGTAATTTTTAGAAAACAAAATACTGGTGAACAGAAACCATGATTCTAATTTCAACTAGAATTTGGATTCCAATGTGCCCTAGAAGAGATTAGAATTCCATTCTCCACTTGTATTTATTCAGTGCAAATGAGAATTCTAATTTACCCTAGGACAGATTGGAACTTTAATCCTCACTAGTGGAATTCAAAATTCCCCTGGATTCTAATTCCCACTGTGACATATACTTGTAGGTGTGTGGCCAGCTTTAATGGTACTTCGATTTGACTTTATACAAGCGTGCTTGTCAAGCAAACTTGAACGTGCGTGTAGGAATCGCTTATTAAAGTTAAATCTAAAGAACCAATAAATTGTTTCTTAGGCGAGGCTTTCTGACATACATGTTTTTTTCCGATGGCTTTATTTAACTCTACATTGTTTATGTAAACATGACTAACTTGTGCGTACATTCTACTAATGTTTGAAATATCCAAAGTATCCATATCAATATTCAGTGGTTAGTTTTGCAATGAGAAGAAATGGTGCGGGACATACTGAAGGCGGCACCACACTTAATGATGTACAGAAAAGCCGGAAATCTGATGTACATGTTGGTGCGCATCAGATTCTGTTTACGTCAGTCACGATGACAACAGACTACACGGCAATTCCAGGTGCAAAACCTGCAGACAAATTCTGTGCTCTAATAAAATAGACTAGAACCGAAAGTAGGTCATGTCACTGTGGTCCCCACGGCGCCTCGAGACGAGACGAGACAAAAAGAAGGCAAGTTTACTGTAAGCATTTTGGTTTGGTCTTTGAAATCAAGACAATGCCTTTGTAAGCTTTACTTTCTCTCTCGATTTTGTATGTAAGCCTATGTAATTGTGCAATAAAATGCCTGTCTCTATGATTTGGCATTTATATGCAAAAAATGCAACAATAGAATGTAAACAAGAATATAATATTTCTTGTCTTCTAAGAATCGCTTTTCATATTTGTCCACGATTTTGTTTTAATCAATGTTTCGTACATTCATTTACACTGCAGATTAAAATGCAAACGAGAAAATAGTCGACATACAAGCACAGCATTGTAATATAAAATTTGTTCAAAATCTGCACTCTTTCTTCTGACTCCTCCTTTCAGTATTCATTGCGGGGTTGATTGATTGACTGATTGATTGAGTTTGGGTTTTACGGCATGTCGGCACGGTAACGGCCACTTTGCACCCTACATGGTCTATTTGCTTACACTTTCTTTACCGGGTAATTAAGTTTCGTATTCAGAGCTTTTAAGTTTATCACAGAATTAAATCCATTCATATGATTTTACCGCATTAGTTAGGACTTAGGTTCTCAAAATTTGTTTTGTATGGATCTGAAAAAAAGTTTTGTAAACGAGTATAAACGTGATTAAATCAAGTTGTAGATCTTAAGGGGCTATTACACGTACAGTCAAACCGGATCAGTTTTTCAGACCGGATCAGTTCTGGTCGACAGCCGGCCCGCAGTCCACCGTACGACAAGGTTTGCTATTACACGTTACGGTCCAACTGCAGGATGTCCACATACAAGCAGACACGTGGTGGTTGAATAGCAGAAACACGGCAACCAATACATACAATGGGTGCTAGACAACTGCTTGATAATTTAGCAATTTATGTTATTTTGAAAAATAAGAAAAGAAAACAACGTCGTATTTGGTCAAAAGACTGGCTTTTGAAGAGGAGTGTGTTCTCACATACAAATCTTCTGGAGGAGATAAGAACCTTTTCTGGGGACTTCAATAACTTCATTAGGATGGACGAAGGGACATGTTTGCATCTGTTGTCCCTTGTCTCGCCTTTGATTGCAAAGCAATCGACCGTTATGAGGGCATCAGCTCCAGCACCTGACAAAACTGACTGCTCTTGTTTCTTTAGTTCTTTCCTGAAAGAACTCCTGAGATTTTTTGAAACGGTGGGTCTCTGTTCGCATTGGGATCCAATTGTTTGCAAAAGTCGACGAGTTTTTCGTAGGCCTTTTCTCTTGAAAATTTATTGCTATAATCCTTACATTTAATTTTCCACAAACACTCTGTGGAACGATAAATTTCAATAAATTGAAGAACTGTTTCTTTGGACCATGAAGACATAATCGAAATCGCCGTGTTTGAAGAGAGAACAGCGAAACCGAGCATCACACAACCCTGCACCACAGAGAGTTCATGCACACATAATTCCCCAGGCTACACACTACATCTCCCATTCAATAGAGCAACAAGGGTGATCATTGTCATGATAAAAACAACACACCCACTTCCACAGTTAACAGTGAAAAATATCATGGAAAAAAATCAAATAAATAATGCGGCGATAAAATTGGTCACTCGCGAGTATTTTTGTTAATTTTGATACGCTGATTCCGGATTTGATATCATTTTTATGCTCAGACGCCGTTTTCGATAACTTTGTATTAATGCTGGCAGAGAAAAGTGCTGTCACGTGGGCTCTGAATTTTAATCACGTACGCCAGCAAGGCGGCCGGATCCCAAATATCAGGCAGCGCTTGATTTTCAGGACGCGACCGTCGGCCAGGTCGAATTTCTACGTTTTTCGTGCGGTTTCCTTATGACACGTTGCAATTCGACTGCAGGCCGACTGACGACCAACGTAAATCCAAAACTGATCCGGTTTAACTGTACGTGTAATACCCCTTTATGCCTCTCTCAGAAAGGACAGGATGCGTTGCGGGTCCACGTGAGAAATAATTCTGTCATGGATCCGCAGACGTAGTGCCTTCTTGGGATATGCATGAAGTCTACACATTCAGTTAAAATATGTTTTATTGGTAGTTGGCAATTGCATGCCACACATTCGAGGGAATCTTTTCCCCTAAGTAAAACCAAACAGCTCATTGCGCCGAGCAAAGTGGGCAGATAGCCCACGCCTCAAATACAGAAAAACAGCAACAAAAATCTGACCTACCAACCAAACAAATTTTTAAAAAAATATATTAATGCTCCTTTACACACCGCCCTCAAATACAGGATATAAAAACAAACAAACTGACTAACCAACCAACCAAACAGAACAAAAAATATTAATGCTCCACTGCACACCACTTTTTTCCCCCACCGTCCTTGCCATTTATAGCCTTCCGAATACCCTAACCCTTATGGCCCAAAATTACCGTGGATGAAAACAGGATGGTTAATGGCAGATGAGGGAAGGGGAACGGAAACGGTTTTGAATCGCATAAAAAAATCCTCTCAATGGGACATGATCTGTGATCACTTGATTTCTGTGACCTAATCATGATGTGATTATGACTCAGTAGTAGAAACCAAGATTTTGGGAGAAACCCAGCCAGTTAAATGTAGGTAAGCCATCAAATAGAGTGGTGAGTGGAGAAGGTGAAGCAAACAACTGGCCATGAGTAAAGCTCTGACTACTCATATCAACTGACTAGAACGAAATGCAAAATTTGTCTCGCTTGAGAGCAAGGTTAAGGTCACAGAAATTGGGGAAGTTTTGGTAAAACTGGTGAAGCCAATTAGAAGAGATTTGTACTATCCCTGCGCCTTCCATAAACCAAGATTTGATGACCCCCCCCCCCCTCTCTCCTCCGGCTACAGGTTTGCAGCTAGGAAGCTTAAAAAGATTTTTTTTTTCAGGGTTATTTGTCAATTTAGTGTTTGCAATCATGCTCATTGGGGCATGTTCTAATTGGGTTATAAAATTAAACATTGGTGTTTCATATTACTAGCCTGTTACTCTCGATGCACCCAGTGCGAAATGTGGGAGTTACAATCAAAGCTGGTGACTTACAACAAACCAGTTTCAAGTCAAAGATGGCCACATTACACTTGCTGATCCACTACGTTTTCTAGTCTTCAAGTTTGTGTCGGGTTTGTTCCTTCTTTGGTGAGTTTCACGTATAAACAATTCAAATGTCAAAATTACTCGTATGCATATTTGTGAGTAAACATGTGTGTACCCTGAAGAAAGGTCCCAGTTGTCGGTACAGCTATTTTTGAGCTAGGGGGTGAAAAGGTCGAAAAAGTCGTGCCTAGTCGGAAATGTACTTCTAGCAGAAAACACAAGTTTAACCATTTCTAAATAGCATATGAAAAGGACTTTGGAATATTTTATGTTTAAATATTATTTCATTAATTATTTGCACAACATGTGACTCTTCAGGAAATAATATAGGAGGGATTATTGCTAGGGGATCGTGGACTAATTACAAAGCCGTTATAGAGATAATACTGAGTAGTGTTCACTGTTCATCTATAGTTTACCGTGTGACATGCCACGGTCCCCTAAAAATAGCCAAGTCGGAAGTTTTTTGGATCTTGTTAGGAGAGCGCAGTATTTTACATAGAAAGCTAGAGGTGAGCAGTGAACAGAACTCAGTAATTTCCCTATTTGCCTTTGTAATAAAACTACGCTTCCCCAACAATATCCAAAAAGTCTGTCATGGGAGAGAGCTGTTAAAGCTGTTCTTCTCAAAAGTTTATTTTTGCCCCCTGTCTTACAAAATGTGTCATATCTTCAAAACTACTTAAGATATTGGAAAAAAAATTTAAAAGCAGCGTGTTCAGCATTGACTTTTTTAGAAGAATTTGCCCTTATCTCAAAATCCAAAATTTGCGACAACTGGAACCTTTCTCCAGGCACACACACAATTATTAGATATGTTATAAAGCCGTGTTTCCATGTATACGAAAACGCAAACGGCAATAGAAAAGCCAAAACTATATCAAGTAGTAAACAGAAAGTGTGTTTTCATGTAGGAAAACATTCGTCTCATTTCACCACTTGAAGAATTTTTGACGCTTCCGTACGCGTACACATGTTGCTAATTCTCTTTACGAAGCCCTGCTGAAAATGTAGGTTTATGTCACATTAGTAACGACACCTGGAATCGATGCAAAGACTAACAGAACTGTGTCACACCAAACATTCTTTGCCAAAAACACAGATGTGATGAAGTTGGGTTTCGACCACCAGTATGTAAAGGGAGGCGAAGGAGGGACTTTCCGATCACACTTTTGGATCTGCTTGACGAGAATGGGCCTCTTTTTAGTGGCTAAAAAAACTACTAAATTTAGATAATATTGAAGACTGGATTTCGTCCGAAATTGTAACGTCTTGTCAAAAATTGAAGCAGCACATGACGTTCCATAATTTTTGGTGACATAATCACAGAGTTTTAGTTGCTTACATGTTTAACCTCTAGTACCACTATACTGTAGTATGATGGTGATGATTATTATAACAGCGGCTATCTGAGACCTGAGATCAAACTGGATTTTGCAGGGTGAACTTTTTGGGTAATATGCAAATGCAAGGATTAGGGCTAGGGCAAAGATAGGGTTGCATTACGGCTTGCATTTGAATGTATCATTCCCCTATTATTTCTTACGTGAGGCTCTGCTACATAGAACTTTTTCTATTTGCCACATCGCGACTTCATTTTAAACATGACCACCATAACGTCTTCAAACCGTCAGTATCAGTCAGTCGTTTTTTTTTTGTTTCCTTCTCTGACTATAACTGCGAACGCATTTCCTGTTTTGCTCACACACCGTCACGGATGACACAATTTACAACGACTCAACACTAAAACTAACTTCGAAACAAAGACTCCGAACCGCACAGTTAATTTTTTTCTTGGTCTTCGCTGAGTCAGTATAAATACTGAATGAAAATCGTTCTTGAGTATCAGAAATAGCACAAAGGAACTGAAGACAGTTAGTTTCTGAAATCAGGCGTGCCAAAAAGGAAGAATATAGAAGTCCAAATGGCAACCCCTGGCAGAAATGAGATCCTAGGCCTTGGCAATTCTTCTGGTGACCCAGAATTTATATCGTTGCTGCTGCTGGCCAGAGCAGACATCGGGATACATGATACCGAGAGGAATCAACTTGCCAAATTCCGTTGGCCTCGCTACGCGCGTATCAACAATGTCAACAATGCAACAAATGCCCATTGTTTATCTTCGTAAGAGAATAGAACGAGTAACTATTGTTCATTTATACGCGCGCAGCAGAAAGACCTAAAAGAACATCAAGCGTTTGAAAGCAGATTCTCTCACTGTTATTGTGAATATTGTAAAAAAACGCTTCCATTTCACAGCCATCTCTATCCAGAATAAAATTACACCAAGACGATAAGAACGCCAACAGCATCAATAACAAAAAGATAAGAATATAGAGGGTAGTAACTTTAGTTGAAAAACCAACAACAATAACAACTAAAAACGCCGCCGAGCACACGCACATACACAAACTTTGTATTGTAGTTCATACAGACAAAGAGAGTCATTTACAATTAAACTGATATGTTTAGCAAAATCATGGCATATAAGTACAACAACTGCGTATTTTCATTTTGTGAAAGTTCAAAAACTGAGGAAAGTAAACTGGACAAAAAGAGAGGAGCACACCGGCGTTTTTATTGTCTGCATCATCAAAGCAAAGGGCCCTGTACAGAAAGTGTGGCTAAACCTAGCAGGCTGCTTACCCTGACACATGTTTACAATGAAACAAATAAAGCCTTTGGTACAGCGTGATAAGTTTGATTTTTTTTTTTTTCATGACAAAGCTAGATTTATTACCAGATACGGAAACGGCAATGCAATTGTATAGGGTAGGAAAAGGCTGAACTATTGAATATATTACTATTCACAGTTGTCATCATGAAGTCTATGTGGACTTTTGTTCTGATGTTGTCCGCTGCCACACAAATACTGGCGTCCGCCGTTCTCACAACTGATATTCAACCAGAAAAGGCCTACGAGTACCAGGACAATGTGCACTTCAGAAGGAAGCTCCCAGTTGAACATCATACAAGTTCTGAAGGGTCAGCCTTGGTGATATATCAGTTTGGACAAATAATACCTCACTACAACAACTGCACGGTGCAAGGACAGTCAGCCAAGTGTGCGGGACTTAATCTTCGGGAGGTTCCCCAGGAGCTTCCTGCCGATATACACCTCTTAGATCTACAGAACAATTCTCTCACCAACTTATCTGACAACACATTCGCCAGATACTCCGCGCTAATCTACCTCGATTTATCACACAACAGGATTTCCAGCTTGGATACTGCTGCATTCTACAATCTCTCACAGCTGAAAGAGTTGGACTTGGGCGATAATCACTTAATTATGAATTCCACAACGTATCCAAAGGAAGTGTTTTGTCCCCTCACATCTTTAACTCATCTGGATTTATCTTTTAACACCAAGAATGTTACTAAACCTGGTCTAAAGTATCCAGATAAAGCGCTATCGTGTCTGGCAAATCTCCAGACTCTTCGTATAGATGGTTTGCCGATGACGAATCGATCGAAATCATTTGGATATGGCTTTAAAAATCTGACAAAACTCTATACGCTAAGTCTTGAAGGAAGTCGAGGAACATCGCACTGCGCACTTGGAGGATTGTACACGCATTCATTCGAAAATGTCAAACATCTTGAATATTTGAACATCCATCATTGCAATATACAAGAACAAAAAATTGACCCAGGTGCATTTCTTCCCTTAAAACGACTTCGGAGTTTGAATATTAATGGAAATATTGGTATCGGTATACATCATCTGAATAATATTTTCTATGGATTATACAATCTGAAAAATCTTACAGCATTAAATATGGGATCAGTAGTGAATCGTTATGCCATTGGTCAGTGCTTGGATGTGTCTGTCTTCAAGTACTTTCCTCAGCATCTAACCATTCTGAACGCCACACAGAATAATATAGAAGCTGTGGACGAACAAGTCATTGATAAACTCCCACCAAATCTCACAGTTTTAGACCTGAGTAACAATCGATTTACTGTTGGGGCTTATATGAGACAATTGTCAAAGATGACAAAACTGGCACGTCTCTACATGAACGATTTTTATCATCAATTTAGGTTACCCAGTGTTTACCCTTATGTGAACGGACATTTGAGTCCTTCATCCCGAAACTGTACAACATTTGTAAGAGAGAAACAGAAGTTTCAACTAATTCTTCCCCCAAATCTGATTTTGGTGGAAATGAATAATGCTGGACTGGGTTACAAAATAACAGAACTCAATATCAGTGAAGACAACTCTTTGACCAACTTAAGCCTAAAGGGAAACAACTTTCCATCTCTTACCGGACCTATCCTTGGCCTTCGTCGCCTCAGATTCCTTGACATCTCATCTTGCTTCGTGGAGGAAATATCCTCCACATTTTTCGACACTCTAACAACCTTAGAGGTACTTCGACTGGACAGGAATACACTTGGAGATTTTCTGTCCTCCTCTGACAACGAGCGCGTATTTTCTGGCTTGATCCAACTGAAATCCTTGAACCTGTCATTTAATTATATCAGATTTCTGCCATCAGGGATCTTCAAACATTTGTCTAATCTAACATTTCTTTGTTTAGCAAAGAATCCTTTGGTGTCCTTTGATGTTGATCTGACCGGCATACGCTCGCTTAACTTTCTAGATTTGTATAGAACGGATGTCTCCACACTACCACTTCAGACTCGGGTCTACCTCGACAAACTGGTAAACAGAAACATTTCTGTCTCAGTCAGTATGAAAAGGACCCCGATCTCATGTCAGTGTGAAAATCTGGAGTTTCTCCAGTGGATGACCACAACAAAGATATTTTCAAAACCTCTGAAGAAATATACTTGTGCCATTATTATGTTTCAATTTGATCATAGATATATCACCGATGATTACGAAGGAGTTCTGACTGTTTTGAGAGGAAAGTGTTCCTCGAATGCGATTCTTTTCTTCCTCGTGGGATCTGCCACTGTAGCTATGATTTGCGTTATCATTGTTGCCATTGTTTATCGATTCCGCTGGAACATTAGATACATGTACTATGCGGCCTATTTACGCTACAAGAAATCTTCCTCTACTCAAACTGGAAACGCCTTTGAATATGACGCTTTTATTTGTTATGCAGAAGAGGATCGGATCTTTGCTGAAAGAACCTTGGATACAGAGCTGAGCAATCGTGGTCTGAAGATTTTCCTCCATAGACGTGACTTCATGGCGGGTGAATTTATCACCTCCAACATCGTCAACGCCGTTTGTTCAAGCAAGAAAACTGTGGTCCTTCTGACAGAAGCTCTGATGGACAGCTACTGGTGTGGTTATGAAATCGAGATGGCCAAACTGGAAGGACTACAGACTGGACGATCAGTTCTGATCTTTGTGTTAATGGAGAAAATTCCCAAGAGTAAACTGGGCAAAGACCTCGCCTATAACATCATGAACAACACCTATTTAGAGTACGATATGCCGTCACTGAATGAATCTGGTGGTATGAGTGTTTGGTGGGACAAATTAGCTAATGACATCAAGGCGTAAACTTTCAGTGATGTTTTGAACGACAGCATTAAAATTACTCCTTTCGTCGAAAGGAAAAAAATGTTACGGGAAACAGATAAACCACGGAGTGCTTGACCAATGTATAGTCTGGTGTCTCCCAGACTTGTAAATGTTCAGCTGTTTTTGTCAGACTCAGTAGTTTGTGAAACGAAGGTGATAGAATGCCGAAAAAAGCTGTTCTTTGTCTAACGAGGGATTTTAATATATCTCCAGCCAGGCGAAAAAAAAAATTACTTCACATTCGGATCTCATATTATAATTCTTACGTGTACAGGAAATTTTTGTTCAATAAGGATTTCCGGACCATCTCTGTGGTATGAGAAAAAAGAAAATATTGTTCATGGCATTCTCTTGTGTTAAGATATTTCATACTAAAGTTACGACATCTTTAAGTGCTAAGGAACCGAATGGGGATTTCGACAAACGTGTAACTTTTAATTAGTTAGTGCAAGAGTATGCCTAGGAAGGTAGCGCCGAGAACGACAGGCCATTTTTTTTAGAGCAGGAACTCACGCCAAACTAAGTAACTGATTTTCACAAAGAGATTATTCGGATTTTTAAAAAAATTCCGTTTCAATTGCACTAGTTTAATTTTGCCCGACTGAGGTCTTTGCAGGCTGTATGCTTGTGTTGTTGTTTTTCATTTCGGATTCACTCGGTTCTCTATTCTTTGTTATGCTCGGCTTACTAACATGACATTTTTGGTTGTTGTTGCTGTATATAAGCCTGTTTACGTAAACATGTGGATACATTGTAATGTTTGAAATATCCAAAGTCCCGTTATCGATGTACTCTGGTGATCCTCTCGGTTTTGGAATGAGGAGAAACCGTGTGAGACACTGAAGAAGGCACCACATTTCGCGACCTTAGTTCTTGTATGTTCGAACTCCATATTTCACACAACTGAGAAATTCAACATTAATTTTTTGAGGCTTAATGTGTGTGATAAGGTGCTAGAATAAATCAGAACTGTGAAACAGCTTGATAAGTGCCACGGCCCATTTTAAACAAGTGTCAACCTGTGCATTTGTTATACCTCTGACATCTCCAGTTTTTGAGGAAATGGAAATGGAACAAACAGGAACTAAGGTCGCGATTTAATGATGTTCAGAAAACCCGGAAATCTGATGTACATGTTGGTGCGCAGCAGATTATGTTCAGTTTACGTCAGTCATCGTGGCAATAGGCTGAATGGCAATTCCAGGTGCAAAACCTGTAGACATATTCTTTGGTCTAATAAAAATTAAAAGACTAGAATGGGAAGTAGGTCATGGGTCCCCGGCCCCATAGGAGGGCAAGTTTAATCTCATGCATTTTGGTTTGGTCTTTGAAATCATGACACTGCTTTAAAATTTGTAAAAATTTACTCCCTCTTTCAATTTTGTACGTTAGCTTATGTAATTATGCAATAAAGGGCATGTCTCTATGGTTTGGTATTTATAATTTAATGTATGAGAATGTGCAGAAAATGCAAACAATAGATTGTAAACAAGAATATATTTCTTGTCTTCTAAAAAAGGGTCGCTTTTCATATTTGTCCACATTTTTCGTTTTAATTACGGTATTTTACATTGATTTGTTGTGCAGATTAAAATGCAGGCAGAAAATCATTGACGAACGAATGTGCATTGGCACATGAAAGGATGTTCAAAATAAGCACTCTTTGTTCTGTCTCCTCTTTTCATTGTTCATTGTAGGGGAAACGGTCGGGACAGGGGGATACAGAAAACCCATATGCCCCCCCCCCCAAGTGCTCCATTGCACACCGCTGTCTAGTTGTTGTTTTTTTCACCTTCCTTGCCAATGCCGTGTATGGCCTTCCGTGGACGAATATGGCTCAAAACCGCTGTGGATGAAAACAAGGTGGCTAATCGAAGGTAGGGGATGCTGAGGGGAAATAGTTTCGCAATACCCAATAAAATTCCTGTCAGAGGCCTAGTCTAGGAATCACATCGCCTCTGCCAGCCTAATCATGATGTGACTTCGACCCTATTTAAACGAGGCTTCTACTATCTCTGCGCCTTCCGGAAACAAAAGATTTGAACCCCCCACTGGGGCTATAGGTCTGCAGCTAGGAAGTTTAATGCATTCTTCTGGGTTCGTTGTCAACTGGCGTTTGTAAGCATGCTGAACACGGGCATGGTCCAACTGGATTGTAAAATCAAACTTTTGTGTTTCATGGCATTTAATATCCTGTTACTCTCGATGCCCCGGTGCCAAACTGTAAGAGGTCACTAGACAAAGCTAATGATCTACAGCAGACCAGTTCCAAGCCAGATATCGTCACTTTACAACTGCTGATATACAAAGTATTCAAGTTTCAAGTTTGCGCCGGGGTCATTCCTTCCTTGGTGAGTTTCACGCAAATCTCTTGCTTCTAGTGATCATTATAACAGTTCAAATGTCATGCAACGTAACTCGTATGTTAAAGCCATATTTTAATGCATACGGAAATGGAAACGGCAACAGAAACATAAAAAATCTTTCAAGTAGTGAAATAGAGAGAATGTTTTCATTTGCACGGAAACGTCATTTCTGTACCCGTGGAAACACTCCTTTTTTAATTTTTTTTTATTACTTAATGGATTTTTGCCGTTTCCGTACACATATCAAAACACAGTTTTATTGTAAGCAAAAATATTATATACGATTTAACTCATTTTTCTTTCTTGTAAGTACAGACATAGAGAGCTGGCATGCTATAATCACGAATAAAATAATTTTGAGTGACAATGTTAAATTAGGATTTGTTTGCCCAGTGAAGGTTTAAGAAAAATGCAAGGATTAGGCAGGGAACTCTGCTGCTTTGACTGACTGATTACTAAAATCTTTTCAGTGGCAAAATGACCACGGTGACATTGTCGGAAATTTGCCACAGATTGGTCGAAAAAGAAAAAGAAAACAAAAAGCATGGTTTTGTTAGTAAACATTAATTAATTGTTGGTTTACATTTACTTGTTCTCTCTCTCCCTCCACCCCCACCCCCTCCTCTCTTTGTGTCTGTGTGTGTGTGTGTGCTGCAAAAGTCTGAGAGACGAACATAAAGTCACTCCCTCAGAATGGCAAAGTTCTATCTCCATTTTTTGGCTGAACTGTATTACACACTACACACTACTTCTACGGACCTCTCCATTGCGTGTCAAAATATCACGCAGATTCGGCGTGCAGCAAAAAGAAAACAATCCTTTGCTCAAAAAGTTATGATCACATGAAACTTCAATCCTCGATTTCTCAAAAGTTGATGGAAGGTAATTAGAACCGTGTTATTCCAAGGGGACGAAGTGTTGAATCGAAGGAGTAAAATGGATGGCAAGCACAATTGCAGAAAAAACACACTTTAAAGTATGCTATCATAAAACAGTGGTTCTCAACCGAGGGGGGGGGGGGGGGGAACGTCGGCACTAACAGGAACTTGGTGCTCTTCACGATCTTTTTGGATACACGTTCTTTATTTATGTTTCGTATTCGGAGCTTTCAAGTTTAACCGTAGAATTAATTAATATATTCACATAATTTTAATACATTGGTAAAATTCTAAAAACTTATTTTGTATAGATCTAGCAAAAGTTTTGTAAATGTTTTTAAATCAACTTATAGATCCTAGCCTCTCTCAGAAAGGACAGGATGCGCTTTGGGTCCACGCCAGAGCCGAGAAAAAGACACCTCAAAAATATTCAAACTCGCTGATGAAATTTGGGTTCATGTTGTGGTTCGAAAGATCGCAAACGAAGATTTGTTCGATTTCTAACATTGCACAGAGGTCACCACATTTTCAAACACGAAGTGGAACAGTACACTGTCAGAGGACAGCTATGGACAATATCTGAGCAATTAACACCAACAGCATGAGTGCCACACGCGTAGGGCCGGATTGAGGCCTTTAGAGGCCCCAAGCACTTTTAAAAGATTTTGTTCCCCCCTCCCCCCCCCTCCCCCCCCCCATTCCGCATTAGATGCAGGGCAATTTTTGGTACATTTAAAAATGAAACATGAAAAAAAAACACACACAAAAGAAGAGTCTTATACACCAGCAAATTCTTTAATTATTTTCATGTATGGGGGGGGGGGGGGGGGGTGCATTTTTGTGGAGCCTGGTTCAGCTGCAGATTTGCACCATGATAAACCCGGCAATGACAAATTTTCTTCCCCCCCCCCCCCCCCCCCCCCACCCTTTCCCTGAAGCACGTGCTTATTCTGTTTAATGGTTAATCCTGCCCTGCATACGCACACCAGAGGGGCTCACGGATTGGATCTATATGTTTTCTAGAGTGAGTCAGGGATGTGTACTGTCGCCACTCTTGTTCATTGAAAACATGGATCTGATAAAAAAGTAAGCAATCAAACTGAGGTCATGAACATCCGCCGAACACCTGACGACCTCAACATCTACAGAACGCAGAAGGCGGCAGATTCAAAAGAAAGGCCGGGACAAGGGTCTATACAACCAACAACGTTAGTTACCAGCTCACATTTCTATTGACCCACACAAGCATCCCCAATGGAGACAAAGGCTAAACTCCATCTCCATTCCCACCTTGACGTAACAGTGCCAGACATGGATTCTCAACCTTGCCATCGGACGCAAAGTCAGCACATGCGAGATGAGATATCCAAGGAAGGTCGTGACAACACACACACACACACACACACTCACACAGACACACATACATGCATACAGAGCAACGTGACCAAGAACATCAAGATCAGACAAATGGTGGGGGCAAATATCGATCCACCAACACATGAACCATGAACACCCCAGCCGAGAGTCAAGTGGTTCGGACACCAGACACGTATACCAATCCTGCCCACCGAGCATACAGCACGAGAGTGTCATGGTTCAAGGCGAGAGGAAACCCTCTGAGGCCATGGATAAGGGTGAGTACAGCTGCAGACCTGCATTTTTGGGACTCAGAAGCAACGGTAGGGCAACATCCAAAATTCACTTATTGAAGAAGTTTCTTCAGGGCCCTTCCGGGATTAGAAGCCCTGAAGCTTAAGCTCTTATAGCTTCATGGCAGATCGCCCGCTGGGTGTGAAGGAGACCTTGGAATCACGCAATATCCCACCTCTCGAAGCCTGTCAGCTCAACAATCCGGATGGTACAAAGGGAAAAATGACGACGATGATTCTGACGATGCGTGCAAAATTTTCTTGATAAAACAAGTGGACATCTGGAAGGAAATAAACTCCGACGTCCTTCCAATCTTGCTATCTTCTGGAAAAAGGCTCTTGTGCAGTGTCGAGTCGAGATAACATAACAGATAAACATACTCGATATACATACTCAGATCTGCGAAAGGGGCGATAAGTCTTCTCACAAACACTGAGCCTGGCATTACCAAATCAACAATCGCACACCAACCACGAGGAAGTCGCTAACTTCTTTAACAGTACAAAATATAGGTTTTATGAACAGGAAAAGCCCATTGTTGGTGCAGTTTATGAAGACTGCACTCTTATTGCCATTCATGAACCTTCGAAACTACTAACATCGTGTATTTTGTATAATTTGTATGTAATGTGTGTTCTTATAATTGTATATTGGGGTGAAGTAGGATATTTTATTTTTCTGGGAGGAAAGGGGGGGGGGGTGAATTTGAGGCCCTTAGGGCTGATTGCCTGAAAGAGATTGAGAACCACTGATATGAAATAAATTTCTTGTACAATATTGAGCTATATAAAGACAGCGTTGGTACGCCCAACAGGCTGCTAACCATGATGTATACACGTCAGAGATAGCAACATACTAGGCATAGAAACGTATTTCGCTTGGGCCACATGGTAGACTATCTCGATGTTTTTTTCGATATTGCTTGTGGCTTTTGACAGTCCGCAGGTTGTGTTATAAACTTGGGGTTAAATTCTGAAAACTGAGGGTTAAATAACGTTTTTAAAATGTCGTAACTATTAAGTCTGATAAAGAAAGTACAATTTTTTAAAAAAGACTTACGATAGTTTACCATGGGCCCTCGATTTGGCCCATTCATTTTAAGACGGCAGCCATGTCGTCTCTAAATAGTCAGTCGTTGCGTGCATGTGTATGTGTGGGTGTATATGTCCCTCTTCTGATTATGTGAACGCCTGTTATTGTCTTTCCTGTTTCCCCATGCAACGCCACCAGCATTGAAGTTTGAATGACATTCAATCACTCAGCACTTCGAACTGCAGTTGATTTTCTTCTTGTCTTGTCTGAGCCAGTGGGAATACTGAGTGAAATATTAATCCTTAGGTATCAGAGACAGGAAGTGAAGACAGATTCTGAACGTAAAATCAGGCATGCAAAAGGGAAAAATATAAAAAGTCCAAATGGCAGCTCGTGCAAGAAATGGGATCCTAAGTCTTGGCAATTCTTGGCCAAAATGGATCCCGAAACATATGATACGGAGACTAAGCAACTCGCCGAATTTCGACCATCGCACTGAGCGCGTACCAACGATGCCATCAGTGCAGAAAATGCCTATCTCATGCCTTGAAATAGAACGACGAAAAATAACTAGTAGTTGGGTGGCCAAGATGTTAGAAGAACCACTTTTGGCTACCGAAAATAATGAGATAAAGGGTGGCAACGCTAAAAAATTGCTCAAAATACCCACTACATGAGATTACAAACTAGCGCTTGATCTTTCCAGCCAAAACGACAATAATAAAGTCGTACCCAGCCAAATATAAAAGAGACACCGATACTTAATACACATAAAATTAAAAAGGAGCCAATTTCCTACCATATGAAAGTCATTAGCACTGATTTATTCTTATTATAAGAAATGGCCCAGCAACATATACACGAGCATTTTTGCGGACATATACTGTGAGAATGAATGGTTTGTCTGTTTACTTATCCTGTGTCTTAGATAGACCCAAATGTCACGTGAGGTGAGCGAGACTCAGAGATAATGGGAGAATGGGTAGTGGAAGATTAGCTCACAGGGAATGCAGCAAACCGTGGGGAAACAAAATCACGGGAACTGTGAGTGGTGTTGGGGATTGGACGAGGCGAGATCTGTGTACTTACAAGTCACTGCACACAGAGAGTCCTAAGAAGACGGACGCAAGAGAGAGCCCCAGAGGGCGAACATAAGGAGAGCCGTCGGAAGACTGGTGTAGTGTTTTTTCCAGTGATGACTGGTAGGTTGAGCTATAAGGATTGATAATTGATGTACTATGTTCTTCTGATGACCATGATGTAAATAAGTTATATGCGAGGACTGTGCAAGTCATGTGCTACTGTATTAATAGATGTGAACATAGAGCGAGATCTGTACGTTAGGAATGTGGATTCCTAGCCTAGTCTGAGTACTGTGTAATACGGTGGAGGTGTGTTACAGAAGAGAGGCGCAGCTGTGTGGTGAGTGAACTGTGGAATGTGTATGTACGCGTGATGGTTCGTAATGAGTGGTGAAGTGGATAGTAAGTGTATGATGTTATAGAGATGTGATGTTATTCTTATAGGTGCCGGGGTCGGGCAGTGAGGCCACCCGCGGTGGACGGACGCAGGCCGGGGACAGGCTGTGGAGCCGTGCAGACAAGGGCGTAAGGCCGACAGGCAGCCCAGCAGCAGTGGCAGTCTGGTTCGGGGAATTGGGCTAGCTATATTTCCAAGTTATGTATATGATAGTGTTGTACTACGAAGTGTACAGGTGTTGATGTTAAGTTATGTACATGATAGTTCGGTAGTACGACTTATACAGGGGTTGATGTTAGGTCGAGTAGGGGTCTGGAAAGTCAGAGTGTAAAGCATTGGCTGTACGGTTGTGGAACCGGAGATAGGATGACTGTTGGGGAGAATGGCCATTGTATGGTATTTGAATTGACCCATGTATAGTATGTAATTGAACGTACTCTTAATATATAATAAATGTGTGAGCCTGGTTGGTTGTTCTGTTAAGTGTTGTACTCGTTCGTTTGTGATTGTTGTCCTGTCTTAATCAGTACATTTTCCAGTTTGGAATTTGTTACACCAAAGAACATCAAGGATTTTAAAAGAACATCAGTGGTTTTAAGACATTCTCTCTCACTGTAGCAGCCTGATGGGCAACACTTTCTGTACATGGCTCTTTGTTATGATCACACGAAGAAAAAAAGGCCGGTTTGTTCCTTTTTTTAACTATCTCATCTTCTCAATGTTTGAATTTTCACCAAACACAAAAAAGAAAAAGCCGCCGACGGTGCACAGATTTGCTGGGAGTCTTTTAGAAATAGTATATAAATAACTTTTGTTTGTATGTAAGAGCCACAATATGAAGTCCCTCTCTCTCTCTCTGTTTTCATCCTTTTATCTTTGATGTAGTTGTCGTTCTGATAGTTCTTGTTGTATTTTTGTTCTGGGTAGAGATGAATATTTAAAAAAACGTCCTTAATGCAGTGAAAAGAACGCATATTCACTATGATACATGTATATAATCCATGAAGGATATAAATCTTTTTTCTATATGGCGCGATGATTTTTTTAGTTTTTCTTTACGAAGATAGATAAATGTCAAGATAAAAAAAAACCGGCAATAAAGTTGTTTTATTGTGTAGTTTTGTTTACTTCTTTAGTCCCATTTGGGAAATTTGCCTTAGTGTCATTGCAGCTTGGTTACAAATTACTGAAGTCCACAGTGCAGGGCCGGTCAGCGGTTTTTTTCGGGTGGGGGGGGGGGTGGAGGAGGGAGTAATAGGAATAACTTTTTGTTTAATATTGCCGAGGCAGCCCCGCCTGTTCGGCCTGCTATTTTCGAATTCCAGTTGCCAAGGTAGCTTAAAGTGCATACGGGCCCTCCCAGGTTTTCGTCCTTGTCCGAGAGGACTAGGTGCTGGATCATACCTATCATAGGATCAGGAACATGAAAATATGAGAAAAATCCCCAAATTCCAACATGCATGCCCCGACCAAGAATCGAACCTGGTGTCCTTGGCAAGAGAGACTAGTACATTGCCTCTAGACCAGGGATCACCAAACTACGGCCCGCGACGTCAATTCATCCGGCCCGCCATGGTATTTGATTTTGTTTGATAAAACCAGGGATGTCTAAAGCTGTTTATACACTGCATCATACACCAGCAAGCACTGTGTGAGAAAGACCTAGACATTTCTTGCATATTGAAACCAGTCGTTTCTGCTGTGAATTTCATTCGGGGACATGCACTCAATCACCACCAGTTCCAGGCTTTTCTTGAAGAAGTTGATTCTGAGTTCTATGACTGGCCTTATCACACAGCAGTGAAGTGGCTCAGCTGCCCTTAAGTCCTATTTCGTTTTTTCAAGCTCAGAAATGGAATAAATATTTTTCTCACTGAAAGAGATAGATCCGATCCACAGCTGTCAGATCCTAACTGGTTGTCAAAGTTGTCATTTTTGGTCGACATTATTACATCCCACATGAATGAATTAAACTTGAAACTTCAGGGAAAGGATAACCTCGCCTGTGATCTCTACACAGACGTCAAAGGATTTCGGACAAAGTTGTCACTGTTTGAAACACAACTGGGAGGAGAAAACTTTTCTCATTTTCACTCTTTCGAAGAATTTTGCGCTGCGGTTGCCGAAGATGTCAAACTCGATTTTCCGAAACAAATAATTGGTGACTTGAAGAAGCATTTTTTCGAGAGATTTTCAGATTTTGACAGAATTGAGAGTGACATTCATCTGTTCGAAAATCCGTTTGATTGTAGCCTGGATGATGTCCCAGTTGAGTTACAGTTGGAGCTTATTGATTTGCAAGCAAATAGTTTATTTAAAGAGATAGAGAAGCACAGAGAAGGAAAACTTCTTTGAATTTTACCGTTCTTGCCTGATAACGAGTTCTCTAAACTGAAGAAATTTGCATCTGGTATGACATCAGTGTTTGGAACAACTTATGTTCGTGAGCAAACATTTTCAAAAATGAAGTTTGTGACGTCAACTCATCGAACCAGATTGACTGATGAACATTTGAAAGCAATTCTCATGACTGAATGCACCAATTCCAAACCAAACATTGAGGATATCTTGAAAGGCAAACGTCAGTTGCATAAATCTCACTAACCTTTTTTGGCTGCTTAGTTTGTGAGATTCTTTGATGACCTTTTTTTTAAAAGTAATTTGATAATATAAAAAAAATCGTCTCTGGAGGGTCAGCCTTGGTGATATATCAGTTTGGACAAATAATACCACACTACAACAACTGCACGGTGCAAGGACAGTCAGCCAACTGCACGGGACTTAATCTTCACGGAGTTCCCCAGAATCTTCCTCCCGATATACAACTCTTAGATCTACGGGACAATTCTCTCACCAACTTCTCTCTGATAACACTTTTGCCAGGTACTCCGCGCTACTGTATCTCAGTCTATCATACAACAGGATTTCCAACTTGAGCACTGCTGCATTTTACAATCTCTCACAGCTGAAAGAGTTGAACTTGAGCGATAATAAATTGATTATGAATTCTATAACGTATTCAAATGACGTCTTTTGTCATCTCATATCCTTAACTCATCTGGATTTATCTTTTAACACAAATGAAGATACCAAACCTGGTCTAAATTATCCAGATAAAGCGCTTTCTTGCCTGACAAACCTTACGACTCTTCGTATAGATGGTTTGCCGATGACCAATCGATCGAAATCATTTGGAGATGGCTTTAAAAATCTGACAAAGCTGACAACGCTGAGTCTGCAAGGAAGACAAGGAACGAAGAACTGCCAACTCAGAGGCTTGTACAATTATTCATTCGAAAATGTAAAACATCTTGAACATTTGAACACCAATCACTGCATTATACTAAGACCGCAGATTGACGCAGGTGCATTTCTTCCTTTAAAACGACTTCGGAGTTTGAACCAAGACCCACTATACCAAGACGGTGCAATTCAAGCACTTCCGTCCGCCGAGCCAGAGTTTCTAAAAATAGTCCGGCGCGTACAATCGTAACCACAGGCACGCGGTTCGTCGTACGTGTTAATCGAAGAGACCTTTGTGAAGAATCAAAATTAACACTTTGCAAGGCTGTTTGCCGACTTGAAGTTTATGTCTATTATAGTAAATTGGACTTCAGACATACACCTGTGCACTCCTCATACAGTCCCAATATTTTTGTGTTTGGACTAGTGCATGTGTGCTATGGAGATCATCAGCTGTATGTTTGTGTTTGTGTTTGTGAAGAGGGAGGGGCGTAAAACTCTAATTGCTAATTCAACTTTCGGTATAACGGCATCGTCTTTTTGTTTGTTTGAGGAAGCCGTAAAACGCCATCGATCAAATACTGATAAACTTTCTCAAAGCTAAGGAATCCCATACGTACAATTAATAATTATGTGAATGAAATTTTCCACTTGATCATCCCGAGTTTCTTTTAAAGGAAGTGCTTTGTTGTTGTTGTTTGTTTCTTTCTTTCCTTTTTCCTTATTAATCTTCAAGCAATAGAAATTCAATCAGAAATAGTGCCCCAAAACAGAAAATTTTGGGAAGGAAAGCAACATAAGTAACACTTTTTCAACGTTCATTATCATCAGAATACTGCGGCTGGATTTTGTTGAGTTTTTGTTGATTTTTTGAATCGCCCATCTGGTCACTTTTCCTACTTCATTATCCTTTTTCTGCTACCCTGGTTATCTCTACACTTTTTCATAAGATTAGAAGATGTACCGGTACAGTTCCCCTTAGGTCTTATGTATGTAGAATTTAGAAACTTCATTCAAAGTTTGCAGTTTATACTCATTATTTGCTTTAATCATTAAATTAATTCTTTAAATAGATGCTCTGTTTACAGTTCTTGGTAGTCTTGGTAGTCTATTAATCTCATCTCATCCAATGGGACATAAAGAAAATATCACTGTTTACTTCATGCCACCATTAAATCTTTGCTAACCGAGCCATGACTGGGCACATCATACGCGCTGGGTCAGTCTAGCAGACAACGCACGCGGCGGAACTCTTCGCCTTTGTATTTAACGATCGATTGCACCGTTTTGGTATAGTGGGTCTTGGGTTTGAATATTTATGAAAATATTGGTATCGGTATCCATCATCTGAATAATATTTTTTTTATGGATTACACAATCTGGAAAATCTGACAGAATTAAATATAGGATCGGCAGTGAATCGTTATGCCATTGGTCAATGCTTTGATGTGTCTGTCTTCGAGTATTTTCCTCAGTATCTGACCATTCTGAACGCCACACAGAATAATATAGAAGCTGTGGACGAACAAGTCCTTGATAAACTCCCATCAAATCTCAATGTTTTAGACCTAAGCAACAATCGATTTACTGTTGGTGCTTTATATGAGACGATTGTCAAAGATGACCAAATTAAAACACCTTTATCTGAACGGGTATAATCAACGTTCTGGATTGCCCAGTGTCTACCCGTATGTAGAAGGATCATTGAGGAGTGTCGATCGAAACTGTACAACATTTCTAAAGGAGAAACAGGAGTTTCAACTTAGATTTCCCCCAAATCTGATTTCTGTGGAAATGAATAATGCTGGCCTGGGTTACATGATGACGAAACTGAATATCAGTGAAGACAACGCTTTAACCAACTTAAGCTTAAAGGGAAATAACTTTCCTGGCCTGATTGGACCCATCCTAGGCCTTCGTTGCCTCAGATTCCTTGACATCTCATCTTGCTACGTGGAGAAAATATCCTCCAGCTTTTTCGACACCCTGGCAACCTTAAAGATACTTCGACTTGACACTAATTTACTTGGGGATTTTCTTTCTCCTGAAAACGAGCACGTATTTTCTGCGTTGATCAATTTGAAATCTTTGAATTTGTCATTTAATTATATACGAGATCTGCCGCCAGGAATCTTCAAAAATTTGTCCAACTTGCAATTCCTCATTTTAGCAAAGAACCCTCTTGTCTACTTTGACATGGATTTGAGCAGTATGCTTTTCCTTAATTTAATGGATTTGAGTCAAACATATGTGCCCACTCTGCCACACCAGACTCGGGCCTACCTGGACAGTTTGCTGAAGAAGAACATTTCTATCTCAGTCAGTATGAAAAAAGCTCCAATCTCATGCCACTGTGAAAATCTGGAGTTTCTCCAGTGGATGACTGCAACAAAGATATTTTCAAAACCACTGAAAGGATATGTTTGTGCCATTGAAGGTTATGGTCGTCGATATATCACAGATATCGTCAACGCCGTTTGCTCAAGCAAGAAAACTGTGGTCCTTCTGACAGAAGCTCTGATGGACAGTCACTGGTGTGGTTATGAAATCGAGATGGCCAAAATGGAAGGATTGCAGACTGGACGATCAGTTCTGATCTTTGTGTTAATGGAGTGTGAGAGGATGAACGACTTTCTATTTTTAATGTGCTTTCATGGTAACTCTGGTGCGTGAGTGAGGGACGGCCACTCATAGTAATTTATGGACACTTGGCCGAGTACCATTAATTGGATTATTTCCCTTGTAATACTAGCGCGGGACCCGTTATTCACATCACGGTGAAAAGCGCGCATTTTGATTGGTCAGTTGGAAATGTTGACCACCGGGCTTCCAACTCTTATATCATGGCTTTAAGTTTCTTACAACTCGCTCCTTCGTTGTTATCCACTGACAGAAAGACGGGAACCCGAATTCATTGTTGAGAGTAGGCAATACCCTATCGGTACAAAATAGGTACTCATGATAACGTTTGTTATCAATGGAGATACGTCGTATTAATGGACGAAAGTATCCCGCACAAAATTGTCGAATGTTGTTAGTCCTGACACTTTGAAAATTTATATTAAAACTATTACCGGGTTTCTGGTATAAGTAGTCAGTTAGAATTGTAGCAGCAAGTTTCTACTTTATAATGGTACCAATTTCGTTGTGCTTTGATGCACAGGTCCTACTGAAATAATTAATAAGAGGATCTCGGATTTAAAGTAAACCACGAGTTAGACGCATGTTATCCCCGATAAATCCAACCTGGGTCAAATTTATTCAATTATTGCTGGAGGGGACGTTAGAGTAATTTCTGCAGTTTACTGGGATACCTAATTGACTTTTGTGTGCACCCTTTTAACCGTACTGTAAATTCGATTGTGTTAGGACCCTAACCAGTTTTATTGTCGGGCTGGACTCCATGTCCGAGCCTTTCACTTGTCCAAATACTGGCTACGTAATAGCTCTCTGGGACGTCCGCGCGGGCTCATAAATAAGATGCGAGTTCGAGTGGTCAGCACACTCCATCAAAGACGCAGAGACAAGAGCCGACAGCACAGTGAACCTAGGCCGGCGGCGGCCTGCCGTGGCGCTCCTCGCTCAAAACATGGCCTAGTCCAGTTGCGCCAGTAGCAGAGAGACTTTGGCTTATGGCTGGTTGGGCTTCTTTTCTGGGTTTCTCTTCTTTTTCTGGGTTTCTTTTTCTTTTTCTTTTTTTTTGTTTGGTAGTGATACCGTTGTTAGGCTTTTTGAATAAATAAGATTGCCAGCAGAACCCTGTGTTTGTTAATCCTGTGTATCCTTAAGGGAGTTACTATTGAACCCACGCAGTAACCACATTGGCCACTCGTAGTTCATCCAACATTTTCTGGTGTCAAGAAGTGGGATACACAGAAGGGTTAGTTTGTAGTGTAGAAAACCCAGCCATGGAAATTTTTAGTTTGAAGCCCGGCCAGCCAGCCAACCCCTGCCCCACCCCATAGGAACCATGGAGCCACGAAGACCAACGCCCTCCAACGTCAACTCAACATTCAGGACCTGTATCCCAGTCCTATGTACACCACCCATCCCACTGCAGTCAACAGGGACCCGTTGCGGGTATTTCATCCTGCAATCTACACGTATCCGCAACATCCGCCCCCACAGCCTGCGTCGACCAGTGTCTGGTACTCCCAGCCCACCACCCCTGCCAGCCACCTGCAGCCCGACCGGACCCTCAACCTGGGATGACAACTTCCAGCGCCTACCTCCTGTGCGACGGTCCAGCCGCCCACACAGACAACCCCAGAGATTGGACCTCTGACTCTTATTAGTGATTAACATTAGACATTGACTGTGAGTGCAGAAAGAGCAGGGGAGCGCACCCATCAAGACTCCCCCCGAGTTTCCATCAGGCCAGATGATAGACCACCGAATCCAAGGGAGCTCCGCCTCAAGATTTTAAGTTAGAGAGTATGCCCATGTTGGCTTTCTCCACAGCTTAGTTACAATGACTTTTAATGCCTATGTTGACCTTACCTTTTTCATTGCACTAGTGCCCTTATAGCATATTGTCTTTTTTTGTACTGTTCGATCCTACGTTAACCCTGATAGTGGTCTGGGACCACCGTTTCAGGTCTGGGACCTGTTGTTTTGTCCATATGATGTAATTTACTACAGCCAGAGCTGAGACTGTTGTGTACATCTTCAGGATGCCAGTAGTAACTTAGCCGGTTCACGCCACCTGTTAGTAGTTATAAAGAGGATGGACCATTGTTGTACTTCGGTTCACTGTGTGTAATTTGCAATTGTTCTACTCTAAGTGATGGTATCATAGCCCCTTAGAGTTTGATTATACCTTCAGTGGTCTTTTGTAAACCTTTGAATTGATGTATGTGTCACGTAAGGGACTACGTGACTTAGCAGGGGAGAATGTGAGAGGATGAACGACTTTCTATTTTTAATGTGCTTTCATGGTAACTCTGGTGCGTGAGTGAGGGACGGCCACTCATAGTAATTTATGGACACTTGGCCGAGTACCATTAATTGGATTATTTCCCTTGTAATACTAGCGCGGGACCCGTTATTCACATCACGGTGAAAAGCGCGCATTTTGATTGGTGAGTTGGAAATGTTGACCACCGGGCTTCCAACTCTTATATCATGGCTTTAAGTTTCTTACAACTCGCTCCTTCGTTGTTATCCACTGACAGAAAGACGGGAACCCGAATTCATTGTTGAGAGTAGGCAATACCCTATCGGTACAAAATAGGTACTCATGATAACGTTTGTTATCAATGGAGATACGTCGTATTAATGGACGAAAGTATCCCGCACAAAATTGTCGAATGTTGTTAGTCCTGACACTTTGAAAATTTATATTAAAACTATTACCGGGTTTCTGGTATAAGTAGTCAGTTAGAATTGTAGCAGCAAGTTTCTACTTTATAATGGTACCAATTTCGTTGTGCTTTGATGCACAGGTCCTACTGAAATAATTAATAAGAGGATCTCGGATTTAAAGTAAACCACGAGTTAGACGCATGTTATCCCCGATAAATCCAACCTGGGTCAAATTTATTCAATTATTGCTGGAGGGGACGTTAGAGTAATTTCTGCAGTTTACTGGGATACCTAATTGACTTTTGTGTGCACCCTTTTAACCGTACTGTAAATTCGATTGTGTTAGGACCCTAACCAGTTTTATTGTCGGGCTGGACTCCATGTCCGAGCCTTTCACTTGTCCAAATACTGGCCACGTAATAGCTCTCTGGGACGTCCGCGCGGGCTCATAAATAAGATGCGAGTTCGAGTGGTCAGCACACTCCATCAAAGACGCAGAGACAAGAGCCGACAGCACAGTGAACCTAGGCCGGCGGCGGCCTGCCGTGGCGCTCCTCGCTCAAAACATGGCCTAGTCCAGCTGCGCCAGTAGCAGAGAGACTTTGGCTTATGGCTGGTTGGGCTTCTTTTCTGGGTTTCTTTTTCTTTTTCTTTTTTTTTGTTTGGTAGTGATACCTTTGTTAGGCTTTTTGAATAAATAAGATTGCCAGCAGAACCCTGTGTTTGTTAATCCTGTGTATCCTTAAGGGAGTTACTATTGAACCCACGCAGTAACCACATTGGCCACTCGTAGTTCATCCAACAGGAGCAAATTCCCAAGAGTAAACTGGGCAAAGACCTCGCGTATAACATCATGGACAACACCTATCTAGAGTACGATATGCCGTCACTGAATGAATCTGGTGGTATGAGTGTTTGGTGGGACAAATTAGCTAATGATATCAAGGCGTAAACTTTCATTGATGACTTGAAGGGCGACGTGAAGCAAGTACTCCTTTCATGGGATCATGGAAAACAGACAAACTGTGTCCACAAGACTTGTACATAATATTAATGTAGCTGTGTTTTTCAAACTCAACATTCTGTGAGGCAGAGCCACTGGTCTGCTAAAATCGTGACCCCTTTTGTATTAAAAAAAAAATAAAGAAAAAAAGCACATATTATGTACTCCACTTCACATTATATTTCATGCAATATCATGTTTAGGACTTTTTGTATTTTCAGACGCTCGGTGGATCCTACATATCCTTCTAACATTCTCTTGTGAGAATTATCATTTTTCTTTCTTTCTTTTTTTGATTTCATGGTACGACATAGTTAAACAAAAATGGGTTTACAGATGAATGCATTTTTTAAGCATGAGCTATGGTCGTACAAAGTATTACTCTATTCCGCTTATCTAAAGATGTAGGTAAACCCTGGAGGCTGAAATAACAGAAAAACAATGGTGATTCTCCCTTGGAGGCAGACAAAGTAGTGCGAGACATGCGAAAAAGCAGCACCAAGTTTGACAGTGCGCACAGATCCTAAGATGTTGGCGCGCAGCAGAATGAGAACACTGCTCACCATATTAATAGACGATTCGACAATTCCAGCAGGTGCAATACCTACCGATAAAATAATCCTTTGGTATAATGTACTAGCTTCACTGAGTGCCCAATGCCTTCTTTTGTACCAATACATGTAGTAATATCGTTTATGCTATACGATGTGCCAGAAGCAAACCTATTGTGTGCTGGAGACGCGAGGCGCCAGTTTGGTGTTGTTCAATGTACGTCTACGTGATACTGACAATCAAAGCGGCAAGCCTGTTTCAAACTATTTTAAGCCGCCCAATCATGAGGTCCTCACGGGCATTCAGTCAAACCACTGGGCGTGTGTCATGCCATTCAAGGGTCAAACAATGTTTTGCAAAGGTACGGCACTTTGGCCCCTCATGGCATCAACAAAGAACATTTGCATGAGGCAGCACATCAGTAGTTCAGTTTCTATTGGTGTTGACTCCAAAAGATAAGGTAACTGTACATAGTTGCTAGAGTTAAGTACAAAATGTAACTATGTATTTCCCTGCTACTGTTTAGTTTTTCCAGAAAATGTGACTATTTGCTGGGTTTTTTTTTTTACTACAAAATGTAACTGTGTATGTACCTGCTGGTGTTTACTACAAAATGTAACTGTGTATGCACCTCCTAGCATTTACTATACATAGCCGCTGGTATTTACTCAAAAAGTAACTATGTGCCTGCTAGTGTTTCATGTAAATGTTAAATGTTTCTGCACCTGCTAGTGTTTACTACAGAATGTAACTATGTGCTCGCTGGTGTATACTACAAAATGTAACTTTGTTTTGTGTCCCTGCTAGTGTTAACTGAAAACTGTAACTGTGTATGTGCCTGCTAGTGCTAACTACAAAATGTGATTACGAGATACATGTACGTGCTAGTGTTTACTACAAAAATAAACTGTTCATAACCTGACAGTGTTTACTATAAAATGTAACTGTGCGTGTACCTGCTTGTGTTAATTAGAACGTGTAACTGTGCGTGTAACTGCTACTGTTAATTAGAAAGGGTAACTGTATGCATCTGCTAGTGTTAATTACAAAATGTAAGTGTGTATGTATCTGCTAGTGTTAATTACAAAATGTAAGTGTGTATGTATCTGCTAGTGTTAATTACAAAATGTAAATGTGTATGTATCTGCTATTGTTAATTACAAAATGTAACTGTGTATGCACCTGCTAGTGTTAATTACAAATTGTAACTGTATATGCACCTACTAGTGTTAATTACAAATTGTAACTGTCTATGTATCTGCTAGTGTAACTGTGTATGTATCTGCTGGTACATGTATTTACTACAAAATATAACTGTGTATGTACTGCTCGTAGTTACCTCCGAATGTTACTGTGTATGTACCTGCTAGTGTTTACTATGAAAATGTAACTGTGCATGTACTGCTGATAGTTACCTCAAAAGGAAGCGCATATCCGTACAGTGCATATCCGTACAATGTACACAATTCGATGACGTAGAACACACACCGGAATTGTATGTGAATCAATCTTCTTCATTCATAGAAGAGCGCTTACATTTTACAGTCTACACACAGAAGAGCTGAATGATCCTAGCAACCAATTTAGGCCCGACCGATCTAGCCCTATGCCCACGAGAGAAGTGTCACAATAGTGAAGCAATGCCTCTGCACGCAGTAACATTAACGTCATGAACTAGATGGTCTACCTTAGATCTAGATCTAGAGTTAGTAGAGCACTCCCGTCTCCAATCAGGTACAGCTTACCCCAGCCCCTTTTCGCCTGAGTAGTCAATCTGACTACCGCCCATTGATACAAACTGTCTAGACTCTCCCCCCCCCTCCCCCCCAGGTCCATCAGACCATTCCAATGCACTTGCAACAATCACGTTATGACTATAACTTCCGCACAGCACGTTGTGGGTATGAAGACCGCGCCTAGCCTAGATAGATCTATCTTCAAAACATGTATGGATATGGACAGTGCATATCCGTACAATATGTTGTACGGATATGCACTTCCTACCTCAAAATGTAACTATGTATGTACCTGCTAGTGTTTACTACAAAAATGTAACTATATATGCGTGTTATTGAATACTAGAACATGTAACAGTAAACCCTAAATGTCCCTGCTGGTGTTTACTACAAAATGAAACTGTATACCTGCTTATGTTAACTACAGAAAATAATTATTTATGTACCTGCAAGTATTTATTTCTAATTGTGGCTGTGCCTGTAAAAATTAATGTTTATTATAGAGTGTTGCTGTAATAAATGTATCTGCTTGTGTTTTTCGCAATGTGTGACTACAATGGACCTGCCAACGTTTGTTGCAGATTTTGGCTAGTTTTAGGTAATGTACTATGAACAAACGGCTGACACTGGCATACGTGTAGATTACGCCGGCGGGACACTAATGTGCACAGTGAAAACATCATAAAGTCTGATATATGCTCAGGAGAAATCGGACAAATTATACTAGTTGGCGCTAGTTGTTACGAAAGCTTGGTCTAGAACAAGGAATAGACTAAAATACACTTTGCTTCTGAAATGCGCACAGAATAAAAAGAATAGAAGAAAGAAACATGCATTAACCAATCAGTGGCGTGCAGGATCGGTGGCAAAGGGGGCGGCGGCCCCGGGCATCCATTTCAGGGGGCATCCAATCAAACTCAAAGAGTGAAATAACAATTGAGTTTTATTAAGGCACTATATTTCAATCATGGGGGCAAAGAATCAAGGAGTTGATTAAATCTCTGCACGCCACTGTAACAAATCCAAATACAATAGAATAGATTGACACAATATACAGTTAATTTAAAAATCCAGATATCCATTTCTCCACCTCTTTCATTCAGTACCATTGGGTACATGGGTACACAGATTTTCTCCACGCAACACCCTCGCTCATAGCTCTGTAACACCCTTGTAGCCAATGGCAAGACGATTTTTTTTTTGTAGCGTTCTTTTTTTTATATGGTGGTAACAGTTTCAATTTACTTCTTGTCGTTGGTGTCACTGATTCAAAGTGTTTACCCAACGGACATGTGGTATCGTTTAAGATGGCTTTCGCTTTTTTGACGGCGGATTAATTATAAAGAGCCTCGAACGATAGCAAATTTCAGCAGAGTGTAATTTTTCACATTTATTAAGTTTGTTAATTCATTCCTCATCCACTGATGTGTTTGATCCTCCCGGACAAAATTAACTATCCCGGTTGAGATCTTTTTGTTTCTCGGGGGGATCAGCATAATGCTGTTGGCCCCCTGTTCTTGATTATGTTTTTCTCTTGTGTAGTACTTCTCGTTTGCTCCGTTGTCGTCGTCCGTAGTCTCTTCTGGTCGTGGTTTTTAATTTTATTTATTTTCTGGTGAGTGCCAAGGTAAGGGCAAGACAAGTGAAAGGTGAAGGGAGATAAGTGGACAGCAGTTCTGGGACACTGTCCCTTTCAGGAGTTTGATCCCTTTATTGCCAATGTAACATGTCACTAATTGACTGTTTTCCTCTAGAGCCCCAGTTAAAACAAGTAATAAGATATTAAGGCCTAGCAGGGCTCTAGGGTTTTTAAATTTTGATCTTTAGTTCTTGGTGCCGCCAGGGAGCCTGACGGCATCAAGACTATAGTTCGTTCCAAAATTCATGTCCACAGAAAAACTTTATTTTCTCAAAAAAGACTTTACATTCAAATTTGAGATTTTGCATGCAGTGTTAGAATTTCAATGACGTTATGAATCCGAAAAATGAACTTTGCAGCTTATATAGTTTTCTCAAAGCGGTGAATTCCTTTGATCTTTTCGGCTTTTTTTCTTTCAGATAACAGCAGATTGAAGAATATTTACTGTAATGACATTTTGACTGCATTATCGCGCTGGTTTGTCAGTGGCGTAGCAAACAGGTGTAACAGGAGGGGGGGGGGCATGAGCCGCCTAGGGTCATAGCCTGATAGTAATATAACTATTTATGGGATTGATTCAACAGGTGGAGCGAGGTTGATTTGGCATGTCAATATAAAGTTGTGCCGTATGTTTAGATAGTATGTTTGATTAATTGTCTAGCTCTGAATCCGACGATTCCAGACGGTTGATAATAATATCTGGTTGGATGAAATTAAGTCCGTCGTTTTGCCAATATTCTTCTTCTAAACGTATTGTATGGTCTTCGCATTTGGTGAAAATTCTCTGCCAATTTCTTTAATAGCTGCGCAGGCAATTTTTTTGACGTCTGACATCTTGAACGTTGTATTTTCCATAGCGACCTTCCCTTTGACTTCAGCCCATACGAGTTCAATGGGGTTGAGATGTGAATGGTAAGGAGGCAATCGCAGGCTTGTGTGTCCAAATTGATGGATAATCTTGTCGACCTCGAATATTATGGGCTTCTTATTTTTTCGCACCAGAGAAAGCAACTCTGGTTTAAGATGAGTTGAGCTGAAAGGAATCTTTTCCTTCATCAGCCATGCCTTGACATCGTCTTTCTTGCTACTGAAAGTTAGAGTTTTATCATCGTCTGACTTGATGTTGTGGTATGATGCGTTGTCCATAACCAAACATGAAGGTCTGTCCAGTGAAAGAAGAAGAGAATGTTCCAACCAGTTTTTAAAAATTGTTCCATTCATTTCTGCATGATAGTCTCGATTATCCGTTGAAATTGAATTATAAATGAGCTCTGAGTTTTGGATAAGCCCCTGATTTCTGCTTCCAGCATGCGCTATTATAATTCTATCACCTTTACTGGTAGGACTATTTCTCCTGTGCTTTCCGTCTTTGGATTGCCATTCCTTGTCATATGTATGGTGAGCATTGACCCATGTTTCGTCCAGGTAGACAATATCAAAGCCATGCGTGCGCTTTTCCTTTATTTGACGCAGGTACTTACTCCTCGTTTCCACTAGGTGCGCTCTTTCACAAAGTAAGTTTCTGCCGGATGAAGATTTCTTGAACGCAAAGCCCATGCTTCTAACAATCCTCCACAAATGTGTTTTTGAAATTTAAAATCCATTTTCTTTCTGAAGATGAGATCTAAGCTTTCTCAAAGTGACATATTCTTTCCTCTGAAACATGCTTTCAATTTCTCGCTTCATCACGTCCTTATCAAATCATCTATCTTCTCCTTTCTTCCACTTTTCGACGGGGTGGACGCAATGTCTGAGTCCTGCAACCATCTTTTGAGAGACTTTAGGCCAATTCCCAAAGTATGTCGAGTCCTTTTAAATGGGTCATTGATGTCAACATAAAGACAGCCACGTCTTGTTTCTCGTGTGAAATATCGGAACAATTTCAAAGCAATACTTCTAACTGTAGTAAATTTGTACTTCAACGCCATAATAGTGAAATATAGTGTGATTGATAATGAAAAATACGAGTTTCAACGGATTGAATAAAAACGCCACTGAAAGATTCAACTGTTGTATATCAATGGTGCGTCAGCGTGACCTCATAGGTTATTGAACGGAAGGCACGTTTTTCTTGGTGCACACAGTCTGAACGTAGGGGATTTCATTGTAATTACGAGTGTTTTGGTTCCCGACATTCATGATTTCCGTTCATTTGGAGTGAGTCAGCACAAATTGAGAAAATTTAGTAGTGTAAACTATCTAATATTCTACTCAGTGTGTTGCTGTAGTATTTTATATAGCGTTAAGAGACAAATTTTAAACCTGCTGGTCTTTTAGGGGTGCAAAGAATATTGTTTAACGTCATGGATATCCTAAACCTGCATACAAATTTTTACTTTAGTCAAACAGACAGTTTAAAAGATATAAGACAATTGCCATGGTCATGAATTTTGGAACGAACTATAGTCCCGCAGCAGAGCATAATTTCAAGGATCTTTATAAAAATTCTGCGTTGGGTGGTCCCGGGTGCAATGGGCATCCGAGGCCATAGTTCTGCCTGTATGACTGGGCCGGCAGAAAAAGTCTGTCGGCCCTGGTATATAAAAGAAGCTATTTTTAAAATAAATTTATTTAACTGAATACGTTGTTTGTATATAATTATATTTATTTATTTAAGATTTTTTATTAAAATGATTTATTTTATGGCTGGCGAGCCTCCTGTCAGTCCGTGTGCGGTCGCACAGGCGTCACCCGGCCTCCGGCCCCCACCGGCGGCCGACCTCAGCACGTTATTCCGCGATTGGACGTCGAGCGGTGCAACTGCTACCATGATTGTTCACTGATCCGCCGGGTCAGGGCGTGGCCTTCGTGGTCAGGGCTGCCAGCATTAACTATCCCGATGATAACGATAGTTTTTATGAGGGCAATGCAGAACGTGTTCAAGACAGCACGTTGGGTTTTCGGTGACCTCTTGTCTGACCTCTGCCAACCTAATCTTGACGTGACTGCGATTCCATTTCTAAAGAATCATTTGTGTTTCCTAGGCTGACAGCTCTGTGGTTGGGAAACTAAAAACTATCCCACAGGCTATTTATGTATTTGGCATGTGGTACAGTTTGGACCCCCCCCCCCTCCTTTTTTGAATCTAGAGCAATTCCTGCTTATCCCTCCACTCTCAATGCAGCTGTGGAAGAAGGAGGTCACAAGTCAAAACTGATGACAACCCACACATCAAACAAGTTTCAAGTCAAGGATCAACACTGTACACTTGCTGATCTAGATAAAATTACCTGAAAAAATTACACGTGAAAAATAGTTCTTTTTGCCACTATGTCTATTCCTTTGACATGAAAGCGAAGTATCGTAATTTTGTAATAAATGAAAATAGGCCTAAAAAATATCGAATAATGCTTTCTCGTCAACAATGATGGCCTTACTCCTGCCTTTGTTTTGTTTCGACTTTAAACTTCCGGTTGCATTTCAAAGTTAGAAGGCATGAGTTTCTGTGCCATCTGCCTTATGCACGGGCCATGCGGGTGTTACTTTGCCAGTTGTGAGGTGTTTTCTATCTAGATCTACCTAATCTGTGTGCCGATTGTGCGTGTTGTTTTCTACCTTGATCTACATAATCTGTGTGCCGACTGAGTAACTAGTTCTAGATGCAACCCGTTCTTTGAACGGGTCCTAACACTAGTAATTTAAAAAATCGCATGATTTTTAACACGATCTAGATCTAGATCTACTGCCGCTCAATCAACTCGGATTTGCCCGGAATGTTATAGGTGCCTTCTTTTTGACCTGCAGAAGAGGTTTTTTTTTATTTTAATTTTAAAGATTTGAAATAGTGGGGAAGTGTTTTTTGAGTTTGCTTTGTGCCGCTGCAATTTTGCCTCCAATCCTTTCTCTTCCACGAACATATGAGCCCATGACGTTATCACCTCCTGCCGAGGCCGATGGCCTGTGGGCATATTATTGGCATTTCATGACAAGCTTCACCTCGAATGCTCATGGAGTGCATAGGGCATTAACGGACAAAGGGAATGTATTAAGTTGTATTTAAACAAACAAACAAACAAACACCAATAAAATAGACCTAAGATAACGGGCAAAGTGAAGCATGGCCATCACAAGCATCCAGAACTAAAATTAACTCAGCCCGGTCCCTATGTCCATTCGACGTACAATTTCCGTAAGGTTGGTAGTATTACAGTAGGGTTGGTTCCCTACATCAGACCGACTGCGGAGGATGTCGCGACCAGCGGATCTACGTGGGAGCGATGTTAATCCTGTTTGCGCAAACTTGACGTCAATCCTATGTGTCGGACTTCCGTAGAAACACTTTTATTCCGGACAGGGCCGGTGTGACATCCTGGAATATCCCCCATCCTATTTTAACCCCCCTGATAATCTAGGATATCCTAGAACATCCCCCTCTATTCTAAAGTATCCCCCAGCTCGATTTCACCTTCTTTAGCAGTGGTTCTTAACCTTTTTCAGGCAATTGCCCCACAGATTCCAAATTTTCTTTATCGCTCACTTTTCCCCCTATTTCCCGGGGAAAAAAGACTACAAAAATGTTGATGATACAATATAAAGCAGAAACCATTCTTTGTCAAATGCACTGTTCATCAAACCCATCTAAGCATGATGTAGAAGAAGTCAATGACTATTAAGTATTTGCCCCCAAATTGCTCTTCATTCTGGTTCCCCTACATCCATATCGCCCCCATTCCTCTTTTTCGCCCACTTGTCGCCCTTTTCTTCGTTTCCTTCCCTCCCCTTCCCCCTGGAAATGAGAATCACGTCACCAGGGGGCTGATGTCGCCCACGTTGAGAATCACTGTTCTAAAGTTTTACTGACATCGCTGGCGGGGTGGCAGACCTTCAAGGTCAGTAAGTCACACTGCCCATGAGTGAAGGCTGACAAAATGCAGTATGTGCATTGTAACATAGTAGGGAAAAACAATTGTTGCGGCGTGGACTAAAGGTATATTAACCCAGCAGCCCCTTTCACATTAATTGCTGATTGTGTCCTGCTGCATTGACAGAAGTACTTCCAGGAAATGAGGCGGGGGTGAGAGGGAGAAGGAGGACGCACAAGAGTTTTCTGCTATCATTACATAATGGAACGAGAGACATCCAAGGAGGGAAAAAAGGTGATGTGAGTCCCGTGACCCGTAGAAAGGAAAGGTAGTCTCAGATGAGGCTGAAAGATGGAGAATTTTTAAGGACTAAAACCAGGATGTAATTCCCTGTAATCCATAATAACTTTTTTAAAGGATCTCTTACTCAGAACACGCTAAGTCTGTAAAAAGTGTTGGACCTGGAAGGCAAAAAAAATTTGGGACTAGATCTATCTGGGTACACTTGAATGGGATGGGCTTCTTGTCACTTAACAGATCTTCACCTCGTCTTATATGTGTATCCCCGAATGGTCCAAGAATCTGGATTTTTTCCCCAGACTGTCTCGAATCTGCATTGTCTTTGAAGGTTGATTGAAACCATTCTTAGCATTGCGCCCCTGATTAGGAAGTTTTGTCCATGAGACCCGAAAACAGGATAGTCTGTAGGTTTTGGTGACTATTTCTCATGTAAACTAGAAACAGACTCTTCCTGTTGATGCCACCATTTGCTCGGCTTTGGTGACAGACTACTTGCAACATACATTAGAGGATTGATAATAAAGAAGTCTGGGGACGCTGACGGCTGAGCCAATTACGTCTTCGAACTTGGGCAGCCAGTCCTTGGAGCTGTTGAGAATATTTCTGAGATGGATGTGTGACTAAATGCAATGGAGAGGGGACAAGACGGCTGGCTTCTCCAAATGGCAGCTCTCAGAACTGACGACAGTGATAGACTTTCCTGAAGCTGGTGGTGTAATCTTCAGTTAGATCCTCCACAATGTTGCTTCGAAGGGGGAAATTCTATCAAAGTTTGTAAATCCCTCATCAGCACTAGATTCGTTACTGCGGTGGCACTATGCTTGACGTGCAATAATTAGTTCTTTAACACTCCTCTTTTCCCGTGAAGTCAACAACTTTATCTATACAAAAAAAATGTAAGAAAACCCCTTTGTTCCCTATGGACTCAAAAACTACTGGACGTATTGAACTGAAATTTGGCACACACAATTGTACGATACTGACCAGTGTTCCTATGTACATAGGCATAAAAAAGCTTATGGGATTCGTGAGTTATTCCAATAATGCGATAAGAATGGAACAGTAAATTTGCGAGAGCGTTTGATCCGAATTGTACGTTTGTTAACCTATGACCTCTTTCTTTGTTAATCGCTTTTCCACTTCCGGCCCCGGAATTCGATTCATCTATACAAAAAAAAAAACAATCAAAGAAAGGAAGCGCTGCTGTACGAACGGGACTAAAGCCGAACAAAGAAAATTGGTGAGTTGCGTTCACTGACTGCCGTAAACGTAGCCACTGCCTTTCCATTAACACATGACGTTATCACTTCCTGCGATGTGTTCATTAACAAACAAACTAACCCGTGCGCAAATAATAGCCATTTGGCGGATGCTGGCGGGACGCGCAGGACGTCAACGCGCAAAGGGAGAGCAGTAAAACGTATCTAAAAACAAACAAACAAACAAAAATAAAATAAAGCTCAAGGAACAGGCAAAAAGCAGGTCCATAATAATCACCCAGAACTGAAACTAATAAATCAATTTATCCCCGGGCAGGGCCGGGAACTCAGCTAGTACCAAAAGAGTTTATATGACGTCTTTGCTTGCTACCGACTGTGCTGTTCAGACAGTATTTTCCATGAGCTAGTCCCTCAAAAACTTGGAATTACACCTAAGGTGCTTTATCACAGGATACACATTGCCGTCGAAGCATAGCCTACTATAAGATGAGAACTTTAAGATCACAAGTGGCCGCTTAAGATTATATATTATGTCGACTTCATTTTGTGCCAGCTTCGATTCGGTATTGTCAATTTTAGCACGCTGGTGCATTGCCCGTTCCTTTTTCTCCTCACAATAAAGAATGGGTGCCCTGGTTGTCTGTTGATACTGAGTACAATGTACTTTATTCTCATTGCTCCATTAACAGACCACCCCTGAAATTCAATCTCTTTAATTACTACTACTAAAAGCTCCAGAAAAGGGTATGGTTGATGGACTGGAGGAGAAAGATTTATGCCCCTAGTCCAATTCTAAGGGTCGGCTTAAAACGCATGTTAAGTCACGGGGGGGGGGGGTAAAATAGGATGCCTAGTACCCATTGGCAAGTATCCCCGATCCTATTTTAATCCCGGGGGATAAACTGTTACAGAGGAGGATATTCTAGAATATCCGGGGAGATAAACCAGAATATTCCAGAATATCGGGGGGTTATTCTAGGATATCCTAGAGTATCCGGGGGTATTTTGAAATATCAGGGGGGATAGATTTTGGGGGGGGGGGGATAATCTGGGATACCACACCGGATACCCCAGCTGGTTGTTGGTGAGGATGTTATTGTCACTAACAATCCTGATTTCAGTCTTACCGGCGGCGATACTTATTTTGATTGCAATAATAGAAAGCAAGCCGCCATTATTAAACAACAACAAGACCAAAATGAGTCATTATCTGGCAGAGAAATAGTTGGAGATTCTATCAGTTTCCCAGTCAATAATTCAGTTGGTAATATTGTTATACTTTCATCACATTACTAATAATAAAATATGTCTCAAGTTAAAGCGCTGCCTTTTTTAATGAAAAAATATTTTTTTAAAACCATAGAAAATCTGTGGTGGAGCAGCAAGGCTTCAAGTAAAGTCAAAATATGGCAAAAAGAAATGGCTGTATGAAGCAAAGACTCCCGTAAGAAATAATTTCAGAAACTATATAATGAAACGTAAAGGAAAAGGACAGTTCAAGCTTTCAGTCAACTAGCCTTCATCGGGAAAAAAACATGCAAAGAAAATATTAAAGAAAATTAAGCAAATACAGAAATTGTAAAATTCTCATAAAAACGGATAATTATCATGGTACCTTTTTTTCCAGATGATCTTTTGATCGAAAGCTTGAATATTGTCTTTCCTTGTCCTGTATGCTCCATTGCATCGTTTCTGAATTATTTCTTACCCGAGGCTTGCAATATACAAACATTCTTTTTCTTTGTAACATATTTTGATTGTATGTTTTGATGGCGTGGGAGCATTCATTGAAAAAGAAAAATTCAAAATGCAATGCGAGTTTGGGTTTGGAAAAAAGCACACCGACAGGATAACGATACATAGCTCTAGGACAAAGCAAGAGGAAAGACACAATAGAACAGAATGATAGGACAGGACGAAACCCTACCAGAAGCGCCCACCAACTACCTGCTATAAAATACAAACTGAGAAAATATTACAACACAATACTTTTACTAGCATAAAATAAATGAAATAATCATTTCGTCGTAATCGGCTTTGAATCTCAGCCAGTCCGTCTTTCGGGTTTTTATTTTCTTTCATCCCTCAGGTAGGTACGCTGGACTTTGGCTATTTCTTTATCCTTCCCCCGGCCCCTGCGCGCTTTTCATAAATGTTTTCACCCCCCCCCCTCCTGTCCGCCAGCTCCCTCGTACGAGGCAAGTACATTAGAAAGGTGAATGTCAGTGACAAGGCCTTGGTGTTGGAAAACGTTAAATTCAAGTTTCCGGTGAATATTTTGACTGCTTCATAGAGACATCATTTTATATACAGTATATAAATTTGCTAAGGCAAAATTAGGAAAAAACAAAAAAATTGTATAGCAAAGTCTCGCGTAAGAAATAATACAGAAACAATAGGCCTACAATAAAACGTAGAAGAAACGGAAAGACCAATGCAACTTGATTTGTTGCAAACCCATAAACAAGACTGAACTTTTCAATTTAATACTACCTTACTTGGAACGTGTCCGTTTCTCAGAATCTTCCCCCCACATCCACCCCCACTCCGCCCCGTATCCTTTTTGTACGCTGGAGATAACCCCTCCCCGCCCCCTTTCCTCCCTTCGGAGCATAGGGAAAGCCTAACCTTGATCATGACTGTGAATGCATTTCCTGTTCTTTCGTTAAGTTCGCCCATAGGCAGCCAGCCAAGATTGAAAAGTCGTCTCTAAATCAAAAAGACGGCATCGGAATGTTAGAAGCTGGCATCCAGCATGAATCGATAGGGGAAAATGTGGAAAATCTAGTGCACCCGGATGCCCTGCACGAAAATGGATATTAAGGCAGTAATTAGCAATTAAAGTTCATTATTTTGCATAATTTCAATGTGGTACAAACGGAGCTCCATACTTTTCCTATGCACACAATAGCTTGAATTGTTGCACCGCAAAGGTCTTTTCCTACCCAAGAGGTGAAAACCTGAGCGATTTATTACTTCACCTGACACCTCTGGGGCACATCGATTCGGTACCCATCCTTTGATTTGGGGAATTCTTGGAGGGAAATGTTATCATGTGGGCGGGCTATCGTAATTGGTGGCAATTACACACCACATCCTTGCTTCCGTTGCTGTCGTCGAGTCTGTTTGACAGGAAATATCTCCCATTGAAAATTTAGATATTTCAGAATATCACTAGGAACCATTACGGACAGTTTACTGAGTATAGAGGTGATGTAGTGTGGCCTGGTTATTTCCGTCTTACGCCTGAGCCATCACAGACAGTTTGTGACAATTCTATAAAAAAAAAAAGAACGAAATTGCTTGTCGCATCAACCTATTAAATTTACTGGTGTATCATACTTCAGTTGAATTTATTGCCATCAGCTGGGTGGCCTACAATTTCCCTTCTAGCACAGCTGAATACTCCATAACATAGCAAAATATTTCGTTTTCCTTCATAAACCATATAATTACAGTTTATCACCTTGCATCTTTCAACAGTAACAACCCCCATTTTCATCCAAAATATAAGTCTCTTAGATGTAGATTTTGTGAGTGAACTTAAATGGTAATCGGGCTTCTCTGCTCCCCAGGGAGTGGTAAAATAGAAAAAAGTATGGGAGACCGGTTGATCCATTGTATTACTTTCTCGAAGAAACTCCTATCAAACTGCGCGTCATGGACTCGTCATGCTAAGAGATTTGTTTCACTGTCACCGTTCTTGCAACATCGGACATATTCAATCCATGCGATATTTTTGCTTTCAGGGTAGTAAAATTGTCTAATAATCAGGTAGTTTTGTATTTTTTTAAAATTCAGAATGGATCTAATTGCTGTCATTCCATGAGAAATTTTAATGACTTTGTCACAAACTTTAGATATTGCATTATGTCAAGATGAACAGTCTCAGGTCCTCTTCTGTTCAGGTTAGGTCGCGAAGGATAGGAAAGATAACTGTGGAGGGTAGACGAACAGAGACGAGAACTTCAATATTATTAGAAATGAATGGCATTTCTGCAAAGTCTGCATGCTTTCACACATCCTGATTTTTCAGTTAGATCTACACATGATAGGTCACATAAAGATTCCAATGCGCCTTTACTTCAGGGCACACATTTCGGCCACTGCACGAGAGAAAGCGTGGTGACATAATGCCTCAAACCTCCACATAGTATGGTATCATCATTGCGAGAGAAATGGTTCATCACTGCGTTATCCGTCCGTCGGAAGCAGCAAAATTCTGTGATTTTCATAGGCATGTCAAACCGAACGGATGAAGGGCGCCAGAAGTTTATTTGAAGTTCTAGTTGTTGTCAAGTATGGGCAGTGGACCCTAGCTTCCACCAGTTCACGCACTCGAAAGTCATTACTGAAGTTTCGATGGGCAAGTGGACTCTCATCGAATATGAAGTTTATCTTTACGATCTTCACCAGTAACATAATAATTTTACACTAATAAGATGAAACAATTCGAAAACGTTTGCCTCTTTCTCTTTGTTCAAGTTCACCATCATAATGAGAGACAGTTTTTAAAAAGACATGAAAGCAGATGGGAATCCCATCTTGAGGCTGCTCAGTGGTCTCCATTGTGGTCGTCAGATTGATATGGCAAAATTAATGTCCTATGCCATGAGCCTTCATGTGACCCAACTGGTACATTAATTTGACAACAAAGAGCAGAACGCACACATCTTTTATTAAGATAGTGTCCCTTAATACTCTCCCATTCTAGGCGTGCCACATTGATGACCGGCGTGCTTTTATTCAAACCATTGCTTTGCTAGGAACCCAAGAATTGCACAACATCTGACCTTTGTGCTAAAGTTTTCAGCACATCATTCTGCACTTCAATATTTCCTTGACACAATGACCCGTCTAAATGTGGTATTTGACAGATTCTTTGGTAAAACTTCAATCAAAGTCTTTAGCAGAAGGGCACGTAAAAGGGGAGGCATCAGAAAGCTCCTAACATCCATCTGCCGGAGACATGCAGACAGTATGTCACTTTAGATGAGAAAGAGGAGGAACTTGCACATTTTATAGCCAAGTCACAGCAAAATCATAAAGCGGGGATGTGGAGCTCATTATTATTGGTGGAGGATCTAAAGATACAACCAGCGTGTGGTCGATATGTTGCAGAGTAACCATGAAGAAGAAGATGGCTTTCCACGCAGTCCATATAGCTGAGAGTAGTTATCGCAGAATCATTGTGGAAACAACTGATACAGATGTCACTGTGGTTTTTATCCATTTCATTCCATAAACCGTGAAAGAAGTGTGGATGGCACTTGGTTCCGCTCAAGAACAAAAACATTACTCATTACCAGATGTGGACAAATGCATGTCGCTGCATGTAGATGTATTTCCAAGACAATGTCTTCATAGGTTGTGGTACGACATGTTCCTTTTCGGATATGGGCAAATATGTCTGCAATATTATGATAGACATTGAATTGTTTAAATGTGTTTTTCTGTCATGAACTATTCAGTGACGATGCAAAGGTTGCCCTGCATTAATTTTGTGTTGCGAATCTGACGCCAACGGACTGAACCAAGCCCGACATCAACTGTTTACAAAGGTAAAGAAGGATTTGTGGGGGCACAATTTTTTTTTTAGTGTAAAAAAACAAAATTCGCCCAATTTTTGACAAGGTCTACAGCCTCTCTTACGGCTCCAATTTGCGTCAGCTTATGAATGAAAGTGGCTTCCTTTCGACCTACCGAAGGCTCTGTTTCAGATTTGCAGATTTGAAAATAATGATGGACAAGTATTTTTCCGAGTTTGCTGATTTCGCCCCCCGATTCTGTCTTTTCCAGGAATGCATGAGCCCATGACGTCATTGCTTCAGGCCGATCTGAAAATCATTTGCCATTGCATGGCAATCTTTGCCTCGGACGCTGACGGAGTGCATTAAAAGCATTAATGTGCAACGGGAATACAATAATACATGACCAAAAAACAAGCAAACAGACAGAGACAGCAACAACCAAAACTCTAAAGGGTGAAGCAAATCACATCATAATTATGAAATATTTTAACCATCAGTAACTGAAACTAAGAAACAATTTATCTCAAACAACGCCGGGTATCTCAGATAGTAAAGTAAATATTCCCAAAATTGCACGAGTTTAAACACAAAATATCATCCCCATCCAAAGGCAGTGAGCACTGCTGGCACCCAAAGTGAACAATGCAGACCTGTGCTGTAAATTTCCCAAATTTTCAATCAGAAAGACAGACCTAGATACCCAATCTGTAGCCAGTAAATGGCCTACTTGGGCGTGTTGGAAAAATAGTACTAAAATTCACTATTCTGTTTAGACCACACTGTGGCATGTCACATGCAAAATTTCAGAAAGGTACGTTGAAAAAAAAAATTATTCCTGAATAAGGCCGTTCTTGTTTCATGAAAAGAAGTATAATATTAATATTACATTATATACAGTACATCTACATGTACATCTGTGTGGATGATTATTGTAATACATGCAGTTTGTGTAACTAGGCGTTCCAATTGGCATTGTGTGCGCATCTTGGCGACATTAATTTATTCTGTGTCATTGCCTGGGACTTCAAGCATAGATGTTTCACAATGTGCCGTAAAAGAAAATATTTCCTTATAATTATAAGCTCAATAGAAACCAATCTTAAAAATCATTTTTCACGCTTATTATGAAGATTTAATTCAAAATGACTACAGATTCAGATAGGATTGACCAAAATTAAGGGATTTAAAGACGTCTTTGAAATTTGACCTTTTGACCTTTGGCCTTCAACCGTGACCTTGAAACTGAAAATTGACAAGGGCATCCGGGTAAATCTGAATCAGTACATTAATGTCAACCATTTTCCACTGCCAAATTGCTTCTAACAAACTGATGCCGTCCTTTTGTATTTTGGCGATCTTGGCTGGCTGCCTACCACGCAAGTACCATTGTACCAAGAGAAATCATTGTCTCTTCAAGTCAGACAAGCCACCCTTGTGTAGTGAACAAATAATTTTAACAGATGTAAACAAGGGGCTATAATTTTCATTAGGGCTTTACATTATTTTTAAACGCCGAGGTGCCCGGCACTGCCCGGGATAAATTTGCTTTTTGGTTTCAGTTGTGGGTAATTATGATGGATCTGTTTCACCTTGCTCGTTCCTTTACAGTTGGTGGTATTTTGTTTCTGCCGTTGTTTGCTTGTTCATTCTTAGACTGTTTCATCTTAATGCATCTAGTATCTTTGGTCTTGCTGCACACATTAACTACAATTTTGCAGAAGCTGTAAAAATACCCATGTATTTTACCGTAGTCCATAATCTACGTCATGTACCAATATATCATCATAACACCTAGTATTACGTAGTGCCCTAATCATAATATAATGAAATATGATTACAACATCAGTATATAATAGGTCTGCACGTCACGGCTAAATGGCTACAGAGTCTTTGCTCTTTAAATTGAAATGATTCGTTTATTAACAGCAATGAAATAAACAGTCTTCAAAGGATTATGAACTTGCAGTCTGTAACTGTCATTATTTTGTGTACTACGTCACTGATCAAGGAATCCTTGAATGGTACGTTACAGTGCAAAGCTGAAATAATAGATACAAGAACATACATAATAAATGGTAATCCTCTATGCCCCCCCCCCCCCCAAGTCTTTGAGAGGTATAAATACAAAGACTGAAAATGAACGATCACACATAATCACATAACTTATTTTAGGTATAAGAAACATTTTGATTATGTCAACATATAACTAGAGCCATGGAACCATAACAACTTGTAGACATCAATGATAAAGCAATGCTCCCTGCATTAATGAACGTAAAAGTATATATAATAGCGACAACCTGAAACTGCTTGTTTGAATGGTAATTGTCCATAAATAGCTCATGATGATCTATTAATAATTGGATGAATGGCCATTGACTTTGGAAAGCTATAATTGTCTGTGCTAATGAAGGAACAAAATGTATCTCAAGTGTGACCTGAAAGTGATGTACATGTATTATTGTATTATACAGGTTATTGGGGATAATAATGTACTCTATGAGTCCATAGCTTTGACACGTTAAAATCAGAGGGAGGGAGAGGTTGTGATGGTTGTTATTATTTGCGCCTTAAGCGAGTTGAATGTAATGTTTCTTCTTTGAGGCCAGCTTTATTGAAAGTTTTCAGTGCTCGCAAGGCTCTGGGCGTGCGGTTGGGTGTCTTGCTCTGTGATTTATCTGTAATAGGGGGGCAGACAAGTTGCGGTGCATTAGCCTGAAATGGGTTGTCATCAGGGCTGCCACCATCCGGTTGTTGGTGTTGCAAGGATTCATCGGTTGGTGATGGGATGCGGCTGTGAGGAGTGGTTGGCAACGTTGTTGTTAGTCTAACCTCTGGTGTTGAGAAAGGTTCGGACATTTGGGGTGGTGCTACTGGATGCACTGATGGTCTGGCTGTTTGGGTTGTGGTAGCTGGTGAGGGTAGAGCCGCCAGTGGTGATCTGGGTATGACTGACAAATATTTCCTCAAGAACTTCCTGTTGCGTAGGGTCATCTTGCCTGAACCGTCCACTCTCACTAGGTATTGGTCAAATTGGCGAACCTCGATGACGATGCCTGTTTTATCCCATTTTGTTGGATATGGTCCAGTTTGATTCTGTATGCGCACAGTCACCCACTGATAGTGCAGAGAGGATTCTTGTGTGAGCTGACAATCTCTCTGCATCACGCATGTGTCTATTTCGTAATGCATCCTCTCGCAAGGCCAATGTCTCCTGCCATGTCTGGTGGGGTAGGTATTTCTCAGGAAATATTGGAATGAAATCCCGCACAGGCCGACCGAATATGCATTGGGCTGTCGAGATATGGGTATCCCTGTCAGGTGTGTTGCTGTATTGGAGGATGGCTCTCTGAAAAGCATTAGTATTAATGTCACCATTCTGACCAGTATTGTCAACAATTAAGCGTTTGATCGTTTTGACACCTATCTCTGCCCTACTATTGCTATGAGGAAAAGCCATGGATGATATGCGGTGGTGCACTCCCCAGTTGCGTAAAAATGTCTTGGTAGCAGTAGAGGTAAATTCAGGTCCCCCATCTGAGGATAGCTCGTCACTTATTCCGAATGTGGCAAACGTACGTCTGAGGCTTGATATGAGGCCTTTGGAGCCGTCACTTGCTCTCTCCACAATGGGCCAGTTACTATATCTGTCCACTATTACTAGGTAATTCATGGCTATTCAGAGCGTTTTGATGTATGGAGTTGTCTGTTGGGGAGGAAACATCTTACAAAAAGATAAAAATAAGATCAATAATTTAATTAAAAAAGCATCCAAAATTTGTATCTGTGATCTGCCATATTTTGATGAGCTGTACACTGGTGCTTGTCTTAAAAAAGCTAATATTATTATAAATGACCCCCAACATCCCCTGAACAAGGAATATATAAGATCTGTAAGAAGTTTAAGGCTGTTGTCAAAGAAAACTAAAACTGAGCGCTACTTTAAATCGTTTATTCCATCATCAACTGGGCTGTTACAATAATGTCGTCATCTTGATCGTAATCTGTGCACAGTTGAATTATGTCCTGCGTGTCAGGTCAATGTGTTTTAGTTAGGGAAGCATATTGTGTGCACTGTTAATTTTGTTAATTTAGTTAATTTATCAGTGTGTGTGTATATATGTGTGTGTGCGCGCTATGTATCATACTTTCTGCTTCTGTAACTGTATTGTTATGTATTCAATGATCAAAACAAATTTCCTTGTACAAGGACGAATAAAATTTATCTTATCTTATCTTATCTTATCTTATCTTATAATTGTGTCCTGCATAGTGGAAATAGTCGGCACATATGGATTGCAAAGGGTAATGTGGCGAAATAGGTGGTGTAGGTGGAGCACTGGGTTGTGACGGTGTCATTCTGTTGCAGGGCGAGCAGCGCAGACGCATTTCGGTGATGGCTGTGGCCATGCCTGGCCAAAAGAATGAGGCGTCTGCGCGTGCATGCATTTGGGAGACTCCCTGGTGCGCGGAGTGCAGCGAGTACAAGACAGCCTCCCGGAGGCTGGGTGGCATGACGATACGGTCATTGTATAGGACCACACCATCAAAGCTGGTGAGCTTATCTTTGTATTGGTAAAAGGCCCTCAGCTTTTTCGGTAGATCATCTTTGGATTGTGGGAATCCGTTTTCTACATAATCAATCAGCTCTGAGTATTCACTGCTTGTAGCTACACGAACATTTCCCCATGTGAGTGAACTGGCACCCAACATCTCGTCTTCACTTGAGCTAATAGTTGTGGTGTCCGATTTAGCTCTTATTGCCATGAGGAAATCATGATGTCCCGTCGGGATATTGTGATTCACCTCCATCACAGTAGTAATGTCGCCGGGCAGGAATATTTGGGTGGGTGGCCCGACTGGGTGACGTGACATAGCATCAGCAGCAGCATGGCGAATCCCTGGGATGTGAACGATTTGGAACCTGAATCTGAGGGTCTTTTCTTTCAAGTTCCTTAGGCGTGGGTTAGGAATGGCATCTAGGCTCCTGTCACCAAACACTTTGAGGAGTGGCTTGTGATCAACAACTATTGTCAAGTTAGGGCATCCAAGTATAAAATGGCGTGTCTTCTCGAGGGCGTCTACCACTGCCAGTGCCTCTCCTTCTATAGGCGCATATCTGGACTCAGAAGATGAGGTAAAGCGACCGCCAACCAATGTCATCTTCCATCCTGTACGACAGCAGAATGGTTTTGTAGATATGCGCGCACAATGTTTCTGGAAAAGCCAGAAGCCAATACCTTCTTTGCTGTAATCTGTTGCAAGGCATGTTGGTTCGGCTTTGCTGAATATCTCCACACCATGTTTGATTTCCTCGATAATGATGTGCTTTGTCACTTCAAATAGATCATCCATAGTGTTTGTCCAAGTGAATGACGTATTTGGCTTTAGGAAGGAGCGGAATGGTTGCATTCTCTCAGCAGAGGCAAATGCGTATGCAACTTGGTTCACTAACCCAAACCAGCTCCTGATGTCTGTCACGTTTCGAGGTTTGGGGAAATTCTTAATTGCCTCAAGTACTTGTGGGCATGGTCGAACGGAAGTGGGGGTGATATCAAACCCTGCAAATGTAACAGTGTTCTTAGCGAATATGAATTTGCTTGGGTTAAGGGTGATACCGTTTCGGCCACAGATGTCCAACCATTCAGCAGCCTGAAAGAAGCTATCCTCTATGGTAGAGGACCACATTATGGTGTCGTCAACAACTTTTGTTTTGTTTTGAATGTCACTAACAAGTTCATCAAATCTTCTCGTGTAAGCGTCTCTTGAGGCTATATATCCTTGAGGGCAGACACAATACCTGTACCGACCCCATGGTGTGATAAAAGTGGTCAAGTGTCTGTCCTTCTGGTCAAGGGGAATGCTGTGGTAGCCATTCCAAGCGTCGAATGTTGTTTTCCGGGTGTTAGGTGGAACTATGCGAGCCTGGTGGAATGGTGATTGGGTGTGGTGTGTCTTTCTGGTGGCGTGGCGGTTCAGAGCCTGAAAGTCGACCGTGCGCCGTGGCTTGCCAGACTTCTTAGCGCATATGACCATGCGATGACACCATGTTACCGGTGTGCCCACAGGGACAGGTTCGATTACCCCGATTTGTACGTCTTGATCCAAACCAGCTTTTACTTCATCTTGCCAGTGAACTGGTACTGGGATGGGACTATGGTATGCCACAGGCTTGGCATCTGAGTCAATCATGAGTTTCATTGGAGGGCCTGACATCATGGGTAGGGGCTGATGTTCACACACATTAAATGTGCTGCTTTTGTAATGTTTCAATAGCCACTGTTCTAGTTTTTCCCTGTTTTCCTCTGTGGCGGGGAAGGGAAGGGATTTCGGAACAGCTGGTGGAGCTTGTCGTAGAGGGCATCTGCATTGATCAGTGGTGCCAGGGTTGTCTTGATTTTCATTCTCCAAACAGGAGGTTGAGCCAATTGTAGGCAAGTTGGTAGACAGTAGACCTAGCGCAATGCACGCTTCCATGGATAAGAATATTTTTTCTGTTGACTCTGTAATGTACACTATTTGGCGGGTTGTGCGTGGTTCTTTCCCTCTTTTGTAGCCGGTTATGCGGAGGACAAGCGCGCCTATGATGCCGATGGGCTCTGTATTTGCTGTCTTCATCCTCATAGTAGTGGGAAGTAGATGGCTCTTGGTCAGGCCAAGTTGGTGAAGCAACGTGGTCCCGGCGAGGCAGGATTGGCATCCTGTGTCTGCCACAGCAGGTGACCTGTCTGTTTTTGATGCAAGCTCAAAGGTGGGTTTGATTCCCAAGTCCACTGCATCTTCTGGGAGCGCCTGAACGTTGATCATGATGGTGGGTTGGGGTTCAGAGGGCCGTCTTTTCCACAAGTCTTGTATAGAGTCATAGATATGATGATCAAGGGAGATGGAGTCGGCCATGTGCTCTGAGGGTGTCTCGTCGTAGATTGTGCAAAGGGGCTCGAATGCCGCAGTCGCTGAATCGTGTTGTGGTTTCTTGGATTTCCTGCATACACTTTCAAAGTAGTGGAGTAAACCACATTTGGTACATGTGTGGTTGTAGGCCGGGCAGTGAGCCATTCGTTCTTGTTGTCTTCGGCCATGGCCAGTTTTGCCGCAATGGCCACATGGATTGTGTCTAACCATTTGGTCGCTGTAGCTGATCTGGGCACCACACCCGCAACCGACCGAGTATTGACAAATGCTGGCCTGTCCTTTTAATCGAGCCGAGAAAGCCCTTATTTGTTCATCCCTGTCTTGTTTCATCTGCTGCAGTTCAAGCCGTGTCACCATGACATTCTCCTGCCGCACTGCCAGGGACTTGATGAGCTGGAGGAGTGTGGGCTCGTCGTTTGATGTGAGGGATTTGAAGCTTCGTGTGAGGTCTCTCCTGAGAATATCGTCACGGCACTCGAGCAGTTGGAATATGATGTCCGGGCCAGAGAGTTTAGTGGCCTGTTTGTAGTCGGTCCATCGTTGAACGAAGTAAGCCCACTCTTCGCTGGTACCCGAAGCAGATATCGACGGGCTCCTTACTTTTTCTGTCTTGGCCCCTGTGGCATGGGGTGTGTGTGCAGTGACCGGATGAGCTGTACGCTCGTGAAGGTCCAACAACCGCACCAGGACCTCTGCAGCCAGGGACGATGGCCATGACTCTGTGCAACTGGGGGCAGAGCATTTGATCTCTGTAGAGTGATGTGCGTTCTCTGGGTTTGACATTCCGTTCCGTTTATTTCATAAATGACTACAGAGTCTTTGCTCTTTAAATTGAAATGATTCGTTTATTAACAGCAATGAAATAAACAGTCTTCAAAGGATTATGAACTTGCAGTCTGTAACTGTCATTATTTTGTGTACTACATCACTGATCAAGGAATCCTTGAATGGTGCGTTACAGTGCAAAGCTGAAATAATAGATACAAGAACATACATAATAAATGGTTATCCTCTAACGGCCCTACACATCCCGTCAGAAGACACAAAATGACAGTGAACTGCTCACTGGATAGTTTGTCTTTGTGTCATGAGCACATCGGAGGGAAACGTCGACATCACGGGCTCGCGCGTTTGTGAGAAAGGAGAACCAGAGGCGAGAAGTCAGCGGCACAAAGCTGATTAAAAAAAAAAAAAAAAACCTTCGCCGCCATTTTGGAGCCTCCAAATGTAAAAAAAAAAAAAAAAGCTTCTGCGGGGCAAAAGAAAAGCATCGTCAGACTTTCATGTAAATCCGAGCACTACGAGCCAGTATTTTGCGAACACACAAACGCAGGTTGACTTTTACTTTTGAGCTGATATTACAGTAAAGCCATACTACGTAATAGATGAGTCTCAGATGTCTGGACAGGGGCGCAATTGCATTGCTTGTCACTGATGCTGTTTGCCGTAGATACGCCCCAGCTGGTCTCTGATCCCATAACCCGCCGGGGTCATAGAGTCGCTGAAGTAACGAACGCTGCACCCGCTGGCTCCATTTGTGGCGGTTGTGGGCGAGTGTCTGCGTTGTGGGAAAGCTCAATCTTGGTCCATTCCGCAATGTTGTCTGCCCATTTCCTCCTCGGTCTGCCTCGCTTGAGGTGGAAGAACAAAGCGGTGATCATGATGAAGAGGGCCTTTTGTGAAAGTGATGAATGCTAAGAAGGAGGCCCATCAAAAAAGCACATATTGACCCACAACTAAAGCAAAGGCTTCTTACACAGTGGGCTGAACCAGAACCTAGTACAACTTGGTTTCAGAAGCCCTGGCAGAAGTAACTCACTCTCTGGGCATGCAAAACCAAATGTCACCAGCAACCAGCAGTGAAGGGGAATCTTCTACACTCCTCCTGTCCATATTTATTGGAAATAATAACCCGCAGGATGGTCTCCTTTGCCATAGGCTTCTTCCAACCTTTCAAGTCAGAACCTGCTGAAAACTTCTAAGAACAGGATAACAAATGGTGTTGACCCTAGCAGATAACACAAACAGAAAGGGACAACAAGTGAGGGGGGGGGGGACGAATGGGCGGAGACTGCTGAGGGCGAAATATGGACCTAAAGTATCTAATTGACATATCTGGGCAGCCTGCATCATAACTTTAGTCACACTACTCTCATAAATGGGGTGACTTTGAAGGAAACAGTTGCTCAGAGTTACTTTTCAAAACGAAGATTTTGCACTCTAGGGAACAGGTCGAAATCTGAAGACAGCGGTACTGCCGCAGGATGCAAGGCGCATTCTGCACTTCTAGAGATGTCTGGGGCGTGTTTGTGAAGAACTTAGCGGTGCATTATGTGCCGGGAACATGCCTCACAATTTATTCCATTCAGGTAAAGATGGAGCTTTTTTTTTCTTCACTATTTACCTTCAAAACCAGGGAAACAAAGCCGGTGATCCAAAAACAAACTACACATATCGCGGAATACGCGATCTTGGAAAAGGGGGTGACACTGACAAGATGGAAAAGGTATATCTAGCTAGGAACATAGTATTCAGACTGACCTCACGCTTTATAAAGAGCGAAAGAAGTATCACTTGCGACGACTCCACAGATCTAGAGCTGTGAACTGTCTTCGAAAAACAAAATGTGGCCTTGATAGCAACCGTACAATGAAATAAAACATTTATTTTTTACCTCTTTCGGAAATAAAAAAAAAACCGCACTTCTCTAATTTTCCATTCTAATCAAGACGATTGGCTCTCAAAATGCCATACAGCCATCCATACAATCTTTTCCTTCTTACATTTCCTTTCTCGTTGTCTTCACATATTGCCCCAGTGGTTGCTTGGCTGCAAGAAAGAGAAATATAAGAATGTGGCATATTCATGACAGTTGAGATGGCTGATGATGCCAATGATGGTGGTGGGATAATCAGAAGCCATTGTGTCACCTGACAATTAAATAAAATCAGTCTGTAAGTATTATTGGGTTTAGTTGAACACAGATGTGTGATACCCATGAAAGGAAAAAGCCACCCTAAATGTCTCTAATAAGATTAGTAACGATGGATGGTCTGTCTGTAAGGAATGTATGTCGACAAAACTACCCAGGACGTACGGATCGGGGGTAAAATAATGTTGAAACCCATATTACGAAAGAAGTTCTTGTTTTTTCCAACTCCACTTTTTTTTTCCACACTTGAGATATTCGGCGTTAAACGTCTACGACTTTAGCATTATGATAAGGAGTTAGTCGGAACTGTGAAACAGCCTGATAAGTGCCACAACGCATTGTAAACAAGTATCAAAGTGTGCATTCGCTATACCGGTACCTCTACTACATACTAAAACATCTTCAACTTTTCAGAAAAAGGAGCAAGGACAAACAAGAAATAAAGTCGCGATATTTTAGAAAAATGATTCAGCTGTCATTGCTTAAGTAAGAGAGACAGCATTAGCGTAATTAAAGCATGAAAGAAAAAGAATCGGTTCCTTTGGTAAAATCATGGTAATTAAAAGGTTGCGTTACTGAAAATATTACTATTCACAGATCTCATCATGAAGCTGGTGTGGGCTTTTGTTCTGGCGTCCGTCTACATAGAAGCACTGTCGTCCAATATTCTTCCTAACAGGACAAATGAATTTCGACCAGATGAGACCTATCAAGACGACGTGTATTCCACATGGAAGACTCTGGATGAATATTATACAAGTTTTGAAGGGTCAGCCGCGATATATGATCATTTTGGACAGACACCAGCCCAGAACAAGAACTGCACTGTGAAAGAACTGTCAGCTAACTGCTCGGGACTAAATCTTCATCAGGTTCCCCAGAATCTTCCTACCGACTTACGTGTCTTAGATTTAGGGAACAATGTGCTTACCAATATATCTGATCTGACATTTGCCAAGTATTCCATGTTACTCTATCTCAATCTATCATACAATAGGATATCTAAACTGAGCACTGCTGCATTCTATAGCCTCTCACAGCTGAAGGAGTTGAACTTAGGCGATAATCACTTAATTATGAATTCGACAACGTATCCAAATGACGTCTTTTGTCATCTCATATCTTTAACTCATCTGGATTTATCATTTAACACAAATGAAGTTACCAAACCCGGTCTAAATTATCCAGATAAAGCGCTTTCGTGTCTGACAAATCTCCAGTCCCTTCGTATAGATGGTTTGCCTATGACGAATCGATCGAAATCATTTGGAGATGGCTTTAAACATCTGACAAAACTGAATACGCTGAGACTACAAGGAAGTCACGGAACAAGGTATTGCGCACTCGGAGGATTGTACACGCATTCATTCGAAAATGTCAAACATCTTGAACATTTGAACATCCATCATTGCAATTTACAAGGACCGCAAATTGACCCAGGTGCATTTCTTCCTTTAAAACGGCTTCGGAGTTTGAATATTTATGGAAATATTGGTATCGGTATCCATCACCTGAATAATATTTTCTATGGATTACACCGTCTAGAAAATCTTACAGAATTAAATATAGGATCAGTAGTGAATCGTTATGCCATTGGTCAGTGCTTGGGTATGTCTTCCCTCAACTATTTTCCCCAGCATTTGACCACTTTGATTGCCACTGGCAACAATTTTGAAGCTGTGGACGAACAAGTCATTGATCAACTCCCACCAAATCTCACGGTTTTAGACCTGAGTAACAATCGGTTTACTCTTGGTGCTTATTTGAGACAGTTGTCAAAGATGACAAAATTAGAACACCTCTACCTGAACGGTTATAATCAACACTTTGGATTACCCACTGTCTACCCTTATGTAAAAGATTCTTCGAAACCCTACATCCAAAACTGTACAACATTTGTAAACATGAAACAGAGGTTCCAATTGATCCTTCCTCCAAATCTGAAGTCAGTGGAAATGAATTATGCTGGACTGGGTTATATAGTAACGCAACTCCTTATCAGTAAAAACAACTCACTGGCCACCTTGAGCTTGCAGGGAAATAGCTTTCCTTCTCTTCATGGACCCATCCTTGGTCTTCTTTCACTAAAATACTTGGATTTGTCGTCTTGCCTAACGAAAGAAATATCTCTTACATTTTTCCGCACTCTGAAAACCCTAGAGATACTTAGAATTGACACAAATTTACTTGGAGATTTTCTGAAAGCTCCTGGAAACGAGCACGTATTTTCTGCATTGATCCATTTGAAATCCTTAAATTTGTCATTCAATTTTATAAGAGTTCTGCCGACAGGGATTTTTAAAAATTTGTCCAGTCTGAAGTTTCTGTATTTAACAAAGAATCCTCTGCTATCTTTTGATGTGGATCTCAGCAATGTACGGTCTCTTAATTTCCTTGATTTGAGTCAAACATACGTGCACACTTTGCCACCTCACACTCGGGTCTACCTCGACAGCTTGCTGAAGAAGAACATTTCTATCTCAGTCAGTATGAAAAAAGCTCCAATCTCATGCCAGTGTGAAAATCTGGAGTTTCTCCAGTGGTTGACTGCAACAAAGATATTTTCAAAACCACTGAAAGGTTACGTTTGTGCCACTGAAGGTAATGGTCGACGATATATCACAGATGACTACCAAGAAGTTTTGACTGTCTTGAGAAAAATGTGTACCTCGAATGTGGTTCTTTTTTTCCTGGTGGCATCTGCCACTGTGGCCATGATTTGCGCTATCATCGGCGCCGTAGTTTACCGATTCCGCTGGAACATTAGGTACATGTATTATGCCGCCTATTTACGCTACAAGAAATCTTCCTCCACTCAAACAGGAAACACCTTTGAATATGACGCTTTTATTTGTTACGCAGAAAAAGATTCTGAGTTTGCTGAAAGAACCTTGGATACAGAGCTGAGAAATCGTGGTCTGAAGATTTTCCTCCATGGGCGTGACTTCAAGGTTGGTGAATTTATCACCTCCAACATCGTCAACGCCGTTTGCTCAAGCAAGAAAACGGTGGTCCTTCTGACAGAAGCTCTGATGGACAGTTACTGGTGTGGTTATGAAATCGAGATGGCCAAAATGGAAGGATTGCAGACTGGACGATCAGTTCTGATCTTTGTGTTGATGGAGAAAATTCCTAAGAGTAAACTGGGCAAAGACCTCGCCTATAACATCATGAACAACACCTATCTAGAGTACGATATGCCGTCACTGAATGAATCTGGTAGTATGAGTGTTTGGTGGGACAAATTAGCTAATGACATCAAAGCATAAACTTTCAGTGATGTTTTGAAGGGCATGATTAACATGCTCCTATCAGAAATGTTGACCGGTTGTGAAAATGTGAAGTAATTGACAGTTACATGTAGTTTGCTATATCTACCAGACTTCTAAATGCATGTAGTTATGATTGTCAGATTCAGTATTCTCTGAGATACACCCCCTAAAGTCCAAAACATGTCAATGTAATCTTTTGTCAAATGTGGAAATTAGAGTGGAAAAGAAAGAAAAAACACTTTTTCATATTATTAAATTAAAACACCCAAGAAATACATGGCTATTCTTAGAAATTATATGGAGGAAGAAAATGTAACTTCCTGACACTTTCCCATGTCGTGGTAATTTTGTCAAGGGATGGCAATGTCAGTCTTTGAACAGAAAGGAACAAAATCGGGGAATTCCGAACACTATCATCTTTTAACTACGGTACTAAACTACAGTGTCGGTATGTAAAAACTTGACAGCCGCTGCGCTGAGCAGGGATACAACCGTAAAAACTTCTCACCTCTGCCATCAGGAGGGGCGACAACAAATAAATAAGATCAATAAAATAGCTGACATTGTTGCCTCCCCTGCCCTGAGGCAGAAACAAGATACTAGTTCTGAAAGTAGGGCAGACCCATCCCCTTCTCTCCCCTAGTAGTTAACTCGGTCACACTCTCCATCTCCGTCTTTACTACGGACTATGCCAGCCTACCGGGAACAAAACAAAAGAAAAGGGCCAGAAGAAAGAGAAAAGGAAGAAGAAGACAAAAACCATCATGGAGGCAGCCCACTAAGGAGCCCTTCTGAGGGCTAAGATTAGAAAGCAAGGACAAGGAGAAAATCATCAATAATAATAATGACGAAACAATTAAAAATAAAAAAAGAGTACATGTCACGGGCAGCCTGGCTGGGCAGCGATCCTCCTTAGATAAAGACAACTGTGTCGGCATGTCGGCCCCTGCGTGTTATGTATTTGTATGTCCGCGGATGTTCATTACAAAATTTGGCTCTGCGGGTCTGTGAATGTATTATTCTACTTAGTGGAGCCATGCGACGACATTTATTTCTTTATATATTTTTTTTAATTTGGATTTAAAGGCAAGCCGGCGCAGCATCGGCCACTTCTCGTGCCTTTCACAGCTTCTGTGGCACTAGATCTATACCATGGCTTGTATGTCAGCGCTTGAAAAGAACAGTCTTTCCATTCTGTCCTCTGTGTCCTTTAGTTCTCTTTATTGTCCATGTGTTGAAATTCTCAACAATTTCTGTTCTTTATTCCTCTGGTGTTGTTAAGGTCATCATCATACCTGATGGACGAACTATTATTATTATGTCAGCGCTTGATTAATTCCAATTTCACCAATAAGAGAATCAAACCGCAAAGACTCCCCTCCCCCCCCCCTTTTTTTGTTGAAATAGTGTTTTGTAAATATGTCAAAAATTCTTCAGATAAAAACGTGTAGATTCCAGCTTTCCTAAGGAAGGACAAGACAACTGCGGGTCCACTTAAAAAAATATTTCTATCAGTACGGATCTGCAGGTATTTGGCTACCGTATTTCACAGTAATGACTGGTTCAAATTTGTAGCTTGTGAAAATGGGAATGCCCTATTTGCAAACACAGGCGTTTGTCGGAGATGGAGAAAAGTCTTCAGGCGGAGAATATCATAATTCTTGTAGGAATTTGTTATTCTCAGTTGTAGCGATAAACTCGTACTCGCATTATGAATTATACGAGGTATTCTTTGTACATTTAATAGAAGAAACTAGTAGTAACCTTCAAAACATATTTTGTTTCCTATCCTCAATGACCCTCCCCCCCCCCCCCCCCAAAAAAAATATGGAATCTCCTTTCTAACCACACAGCTGTGTTTGTAAGACTCCTACATAACATATATATATAATATAACAATAAAATACAAAATGCATAAGCACACGAAATTTGGATGCAGAATTAGTTTCTTTCAGCAAAGGAACTAAAATATTGCAGCAGCTGTGTTTATTCCCAGGTATTTTGCCGTAATTTGTAATTTGTGTCATGTACCAATACATTATCACAATAGTTACCGTACCTAACCATATTTTATAATCAATATTATCATTTGCACATCATTGTTAATGTTATGTACGTTCATTATTTTGCTATATCCGCGGTACAGATTTTACATGTTGTATGGGTAGAATGATCCCATACAAACATTAGTTCATTTTTAAAATATCTTTTTCTTATGTCATTCTGGTCCATGATGATAACTGATACATCTATGCTTATGTATCTTCAGTACAAATGTTTAGCTCCATACTTGTCGACTGGGAAGATTATTTCCCGTGGACCCATCTTGTACAGTGGTTTAAGGAACCGAAAGTGGACTGACCGCATCGCCAATGTTAATTCACATATTTTTTTCTTTTCATTTTTGTACAAAAAATAGGAAAAACATAATATCCATTTCATGTAATAGTAATGGCCTGTTTAGTGGGTTGTCTTTTTGCTATGATATAAATTTTGAAATTTTAAAACGCCTGGAGCCTATTTTCAATGGGATTCGGAAGTGTTGCTGTACAGGTGGCATTATGATTATTATTTTGTTATCTTATTATTATTACTTATGATCACGACAGAAATGAAATTGACGCTGTAAGCTGTGGAATAATTCTACGTGATGGACACTTTACCTTGTTTTATCGCCCTATATCATCTTGGTAACTTGGGGCCAGCAGGAGCTAGAAAACAACGTAAAGTAACCTCAAATTAAGTCCCACATCGGGGAACTTTTAAGTTTTTTTAACATCAAGACCCCATCCAGGGAGGTAAGTGTGAAAAATACAATTTGGGGTAATTTGCTGATTTTGTTTCAGCTATGGGCAATATGAATATATGCATGTATGTACTGTAGAATAATACAAATATACAGTTAAGATTTTATTTAAAAAAAAAAAGATAAATAAAGAAAACCTCCCCCCTGTTGTTTTTACCACCCTTCCCCCAAAAATCCTTGCTCACCCCATAATCATGATTAAAATAGGAACACTTTCCTTACTTTCCCGGCTGCATGGAATTTATTGATACCAATACTGACACTGACAGATAAAGCTGAAAATGTAAAACTGACAACATATTCCTGGAGTGACATTTTCATTCATGATTTATTTCCATGTACTTAACTGTTGGTTGAAATGGCTGGGTTTTTTCCATTTCCAAAGTACACTGTAACAAAACACGTAATATTCTTGCTTTCTTTTACTCAAAAATAATTGAAAATATATTTTTTTTAAAATTTGCTTGCTACTCACTGCCTTTTGCTTTAATAAAATAATTATAATTATCAATGTCTTTTGTAGTACTTATATTCATGTTTATCAATTGAGTTGTATTGCGTCACTGTTGTTGTTGTGGCAATTACTCTACCACAATTGCTCCCTCGCCATGCTTGCTACCAGGGACGAAGCGTGGCCCTCTGCAGAGGGTAATCAGAGTTTAAGCTAGTAAGATCCTTATAATAGGACGTATCGCTTCATGATATTTACACAATTATAAATGCAGGGACTAAAACAATGAAACGGGTGCTAGGCACTGCAAAATCTAAAGAGCGGACTATTCTTGTCAACAGGACAGGAATGCAGCAATTTACAAGCCAAACTAATCAGAAAATACCATTCAGTCATACTAACAGACTTATAGACTCATATTTTTCATCCATTTTTTTAAATATAATTTGAACGGCAAGTTTTCATTGTCATATTCATAGCCAGAGATTTTGTTATTCTACCATCTCATAAAGTTTCTCGAACATAACTCATTAATATTAAATGACAGACGTGCTTAACTGGCATCTCTGTGACACAACAATGTGTAGCGATCTCTGAGAAGTGGATATCTGCCGTTGCGGTATAGGTTTCAGCGACCCTTCAAGTGAATTGATGTTCATAATACGTGCTACTGATTTTGATCATAGTTATATCTACATCTAAACTATACATTGTTATGATTTTATAGCTCTTGCTGTGCAGAGATTAAATTATTCTTAGATTACCTCAAGCAAACAAACAAAAATCCACACAAACTCTTTCACTCTACTCTTTACCTTTCGATTAGGATGAAACGACCGCATAGTGAAAAAGATGCATAGGTGCGTAAAATCGGGTCAAACTTTGATTATGATCCTATCCCCCCCCCCCCCCCACTATTTTGCTGTCTGCGGCGCCACTTCGGCGAATACAGGCTATGCTCAAGCTAGCTTCGGGGTGTAGTAAGGTCTTCTTCGTCTTTGTTAATCACTAATTTTGGACCAGTTCATATGGTGTAGGTCCCTACAAAGGTGTTTTTCGATGAGCGGTGTTAGACTATAACAACAAACCCAAAATAGCGAGGTAGAACAGAATGCTGAACTGACTAATTAATGGACTTGGAGTTGGGTTCGATCTGAAAAGCGTTAAAATTCTAGAATTAATATTCGAAGGGTAATCACTGATTATTTGATTATGAGGAAGCCTCGCTCCTGCTCGCTACATAGTCGAACAGTGACAAAACAACAACAACACCAACAAATTACTCACAATAAAACATCAACACCATCAAAAACAACTGATAGCAAAAAACAACACCAACCAAACTAAACAAAACTAACACAAACACATACAACACAACACTAACCAAAACAAAATCTGAAAACAGAGAAAAGTGTGGTGGGGGGGGGGGGGAAGGGGGCGTAAAACTGAACGAGAGATGGGTGTCACGAGTGGAGTGAGCGATAGTTAATAATTACGGGGGGAAAGGAGGAGAGTAAAATTAACGCACGTAGACAAGTAAGTTAAAGCGTGCATGTTGTGAGTTGTGGGGTGTCTGAAGGAGGCGAGGGCGCTGTATTACCAGTTCACTGCACAGAGATAGTCCAAAGAGAACGGACGCTAGTAAGAGCCCAGCGGGCGAACATAAGGGGAGCAGTCAGAAGACTAGTGAGAGAGTCTTTCCAGTGATGACTGGTAGGTAGAACGTTGATTGATAATTATGATTGATGTATTATATTCGTCTATTACCATGATGTAAATAAGTATATGTGAGGAATGTGGAAGTCCTTGATATTGGATATAGCAATGTGCGCCATGAGCGATAGATGAAAGTTGAGTTCATGGATTTGTAGCGCGAGTGAGTAGTGTGTACTCCGATGGAGGTGTGTTACCGTAAGATGTTGGTGAGTGAAATGTGAACTAGTGTGTGTACGCTTCATGGGTTGTAAGGAGAGGTGGAGTGAATAGAAGTGGTATGGTGTTATACCAATGTAATGTTATTCTTGTAGGTGTCGGGGACGGGCCAAAGAGCCGCCTCGGTGAGCACAGGGGATAGGCCAGCATAGGGCCGGAGGCCACACATAGGCCAAGAGTGAGGCTGTCGGTGCAGGACAGTAGAGGCACATAAAGTCGTGGCAGTCTGGCCACGGACAGGGACGTAGATATGAGCGTGAATGTGATAATGTACTATTGCCATGTTGATGGGCTATTGAAATGATAATGTACTACTGCCATGTTGATGGGCTATTGAAATGATAATGTGCTATTGCCCTGCTGAGGTGCTAGTGGAATGCTAAGGTGTATGACAATAGGAAGGTGATATTGAGAGACTGCGGTGCCAGTGAATTATTAATGTGCTATTAAGACCCTGAGGGGAGAGGCTGAGGCCGAAGTGCCTTCAGGAAGTAACTACCGGGTTGTGGATCCGAGGAAGAGTGCATGTGAGAATAAGGCCGTTGTACGGCAGTGAATTTCAATAATATAATGTATGTAATTGCGCTATTATCTGTATAATTATGTTTAATAAATGTGTGAGTCTGATGGGTTGTTCTGTTAAGTGTTAAACTTGTTCGTTCGTGATTGTTGTCCTGTCATAACTTATTACATCTCCCAGTCTGGGATTTGTGACATTGGGGGCTCGTCCAGGATGACTCGTCCATTTTCGTAATATTTAGTTGTAGTTAGTTAGTAGGGATTTTTCAGTGGGCATTTGTTACTTTAGTTTTTGTCCACGTAATACTTATCTTGTGGTAGGAATTTGTGCTGTCTTTGTTCGTGGGATGAATGGAAATTTCATGATGGTATGATTTATGTATATTTATGAATATGTATTGATGCATGTATTGTTATGAATATGTACTAATGTGTATTTGAACTTTCCAGAGTGTGTGTGCCAGCCTGAGGAGTCAAGCGGCCAGAGCTCCGATTAAGGGGAGGAGTTAAACTCAAAATTCGAAGTTAAGTGAAACTGAAATTTTGTACCCTGGATTGGGGGCTGTTCCTTTAATCTGTCTTTTTCTCTGTTTTTGCTGTTTTCGTTTGCTGTGTTGAACCTAGTTTATCCTTTAAAAAAAAGGTGTGATAAACTTGGAACTTCGTTCATCACGGTGAACATTCTGTAGGGCTTTGTTAGTGTTTAGTTGTAGCGTCGATATCTTCTCTGTTCTGCAGGAAGACGTATTCTCTTGTCCCTCTTTCTACCTATCTGTAGATACGTTCTTTTTTTCAGACTCTGTTCTTGTTCGTACCTTGTAGTGTAGTCGGCGTAGTTAGGTTGCATTTTTTTTTCCATTATATTTTCTTTTTTAGGTCTTTGTCCTAGTCTGGTTCGTTGTCCTTGATGTCCGTGTGGTCCTTCTTCTGAATTGCATTTGAAAATAGCGGTTGTTATTATAGTGACATAATTTCAGGTCTCTGGTCGTGTCGTTACTGATCATACCGACAGGTTAGCCGTTTTCATAATATATACTGTAACCATAAATCTGTGAAATGGCGGAACTCCAACAACTAATGAAGTTGGGTAAGGAACTTGGCCTGGAGGGAGAGGAGCTGCGCGGCTGGATTAAAGAGCAGCAGGCAGAATTGCGCGATGAGCGTGCTAAGGATAGAGAGCGAGAAAAAGAGGCCCAAGAGCGACAGAGAGAAGAAGAAAGGGACTTTAAGTTAAAGGAGTTAGAAGCTCAGCAACAGGAGAGAGAGGCTAAGGCTCAGGAGCAGGAAAGGGAGATAAAGTTAAGGGAGATAGAGGCTAGGGATAAGGAACAGGAGAGAGAGGCGCGAATAAGAATCGCCGAGTTGGAAATCAAAAAGAATGCGCCAACAGAAGCAGTTGAGCGGCAGGGGCAAAATAAAGGTGGCGTTAGGATTAAGCTGCCTACGTTCGACGACCGGAAGGACGACATAGACGCCTTCCTTTACAGGTTCGAACTGAATGCACAACTGCAATGGGGGGACAATAAGCAATTGTGGTCCACGTACCTGGCGTCCTTATTGCAGGGGCGAGCGTTAACCTACTTTAAAGAGCTACAGCGCGAAGACGTGCAAGATTACGATAAGCTGAAGGCTTTGCTGCTTCGCCGATTTGCGCGTACCGAGGAATATTTCCGGGAGCAGTTTAGGCGAGCACGTGCGGATACCAGGGAGGACTTTGCTGCCTTCGTCGCGAGATTGACGGAATATTTCGCGAACTGGGTAGACTTGGCGCATGTTGGCGCGGATTTTACTAAATTAAAAGACCTAATGATCCGTGACCAGCTGTACGCGTCGTGCCATAAAGATCGGGTGGCTTTCCTGAAAGAAAACGAACCCGCGACGGTGCAGGAGGCGTCTAAGTTGGCGGAAGCATACCGTAGGGCACATCCGTCCAAACCAGTGGCGAGGGCGTACGTCCAAGATGCTGGGTACGTCGCCGTTGTTGAGGGGTCGCCGACAGGGCATAAAGATAGGTCGCGTCAGCGTGGTGCCTATAACGGGCAAGCCCAGGGGCAGCGTAGGGGCTATCACCAATCACCTGCCTATGGATCCGTTAAGTTTGACCGAGCAGGAGGGCTAGGTCGCGGTAATGGCCGGGGGCGATTTGTGACCTTTGCCGATGACCGACGGTATAGGGACTTTAGTTCCGGTCGCGATGGGTCACGGGGACCCAGGCCTAGTCCTAGTGCAGCACAGGGAGCGGAGTGTTGGACTTGCGGACGCGTGGGTCACTTTTCACGCGAGTGTAGGCCGCGAAGTGTTGGAACTGCGGAAGAGCAGATCACATCAGCGTGAATTGCCCTGCAGGTAGGATAGCGGCGAACGTGGATGACAATCGCAGTGGCTCCAGTCCATGTTCCCCTAATAAATTTCATCATGCGGCTGCGTGTGTTACATCGGACAACGGAGGCGGACAGTATTCTAAGTGTCCCAGTTGTGAGAAGTTATTATCTTCCGGTGTTTTACCTTGTGGGAGAAAGATCCCGTTATAAATTCATGTCATACAGGAGGTGGTCTTAGGGTTTATCCGGGGTTTGTTGGGGACGAACCGGTCTCGGTTTTACGAAATACAGGATCTACCGTTGTGGGAGTGCATAGGGACTGCATTCGGGATTCACAGCTTACAGGTGAGACTGTCCCGTGCATCCAATTTTCAGGGGCCATTGAGAAATTACCCATGGCAAGAATAGTGATAGATACACCTTTCCTTAGCGGGGAAGTCGAAGCAGTCGTTGGTTGTTTTCCAGGCGCCCAGCTCATCATTGGGAATGTATCAGGGGTAGTTTCCCCTTCCGAGGAGAATGTGCAGGCATGGTCGCAATCAAAAGGTATTGACTTTTGTGCCGCAGTCGAGACACGTCGACAGGTAGGTGATAAGGGTAAAATTAGACCTTTGGCAACGCCAGCGGTCAACCTGGATATCACACCAGGGCGCTTGGCGACATTACAAAAAGAGGACCCGTCATTGACTCCATGTTTTCGGGAGGCGCGAAATGGAAAAACGAGAAATTATAAGAACGGGTCATCTTCCTTTGTAGTCCAGGGGGGCATTCTGTTCCGTAAGTATGTAACGGTGGCCTCCATTTTAGAGCAGGTCGTTGTGCCAGCGTTGCTTATCGCAACAGTATTGCATTTGGCACATGATGTCCCATTAGCGGGTCATATGGGGATAGCTAGAACCAAAGAAAGGGTTCTTAAAACTTTTTACTGGCCATCGATCCACAGAGATGTACAAGTGTATTGTGAGACATGCAGTGCGTGCCAAAAGACGACGCATAAGGGTCGTACACCCCAGGCTCCTCTTCAAAAGATCCCCACGGTTTCGGAACCGTTTAAAAAGGTTTCGATAGACCTTGTTGGCCCCATTCACCCAGCTACCGATAGGGGGAATCGATTTTCCTAACGGTCATATGTAATGCTACGAGATGGCCAGAGGCGGTTCCTCTTCGGACCATAACGTCTGAGGCAGTCGCGGAAGCGTTGTTTGCAATTTTCGCTAGGGTAGGAATACCAGAACAAATTTTGTCTGATAGGGGCGCGCAATTTACTTCGGAGATGATGAAGGAATTGTTTCGCTTATTCAGCATACAACCCATCACTACCACCCCTTATCATCCGCAGGCTAATGGCATGTGCGAAAGATTGAACTCGACGTTAAAGTCGATGCTGCGTAAGGTAGCTGCTGATCGCCCTAAAGATTGGGATAGATATATCCCTGCAGTATTATTCGCGTACAGAGAGGTACGGCAGGAGTCAACGGGATTCTCTCCTTTTGAAATGATGTATGGTCGTAGTCCTCGGGGTCCAACTGATGTTCTTCGGGACATGATGACGTCGCCATCATCGGGAGACGATGAGCAAATTTCGGTGTTTCAGTACCTTGTTGATTTAAGAGAAAGATTATCTTCAGCGCGCACTATAGCAGAAGAAGCTTCTAGTATCGCTTCAAAGAGAGCAAAAGCCTATAAAGATAGAGGATCCAAACTGAGAATTTTTAAGCCAGGAGACAAGGTTCTGTTGTTGCTACCTACGGACCATAATAAGTTATTAATGACATGGAAAGGTCCTTATATTATTGAGCGAGTTGTTTCAAAGGTAGATTACGCTATCCACATTGATGGAACGAGTAAGGTTTTCCATGTTAATATGCTACAGAGATTTTATGAGAGACCACAGTATCTGTGTGCACAGACAAAACCAGAGGAGACTGTCTTCTCTATTGCTTGTACGGGGGTCGTAGACCAGTTGGACTGTGACGTAAGCGACACCGAGGCGCAGGAAGAGTTACAAATTCAATTGCCGGAGTTAACTCCGACACAAGGTTACAGGGACGTAAAAATTAACCCTGACCTTACGAGTTCAAGGAGTAGGGAACTTAAGACCCTGTTAGCGTCATTCCCGGATGTTATTACGGATTTGCCGGGTCGCACTACGGTGATCCAGCACCAAATAAAGTTGACTTCGGATAAGCCAGTATTTCTTAGACCTTATCCACTGCCTTTTTCTTCGAGAGATAGAGTCATAAAGGAAGTTGAGTCAATGTTGAAGTTAGATGTGATAGAACCATCAACATCGCCGTATTCATCACCCATCGTCCTCGTGAAAAAACTTGATGGATCGGTGCGGTTCTGTATTGATTTTCGAAGATTGAACACTATTACGGTAGGCGATAGGGAGCCTATTCCGTTTCAGGAGGAACTAATAGCTTCATTGGCCGGGTCCATGTGGTTTTCCAAGATAGATTTAACGAAGGGTTATTGGGAAATCCCTCTTGCTGAGGAGTCTAAACAATACACGGCGTTCCAAACGCCCATTGGATTATTCCAATTTAAGGTCATGCCATTTGGGTTGGTAAACGCGCCAGCGACGTTTGCACGATTAATGAGACTAGTGTTGAAGGACATACCTAATGTCGTGTCATTCTTTGACGATATAGCATGTCATACGTCGACATGGTCTGATCATATTCAGACACTAACAGTAATTTTTAAACGATTACGTCATTTTTGGTTAACTGCTAAACCCGCAAAGATGGATTTGGCATGTCCAGAGATAGTGTTCTTAGGACATATCGTGGGTAGAGGTGTTCAGAGACCTGAAGTAACAAAAATTGACAAATTAGTAGGGTTGCAAATCCCAAAAACAAAGAAACAAGTCAGAAGCTTAGTGGGAATTTTAAATTATTACAGAAAGTTCATTCCAAATTTTTCCTCCTTGTCATCTTCTCTTACTGACCTTACTAAGAAGGGACAACCCGATAAGGTCCAGTGGACGTCTGAATGTCAGACAGCATTTGATAATTTGGTGACAGCATTATCATCGTCACCCATTCTGATCTTACCCGATTTTCGATCTAATTTTATCCTCAGAACGGATGCGTCGGACTCTGGTGTCGGCGCTTGTCTTCTACAGGAGAAGAACGAATGTCTCCATCCTGTATGTTATGTCAGTAGGAAGTTATTGCAGAGAGAAAGAAAATATTCTGTGATAGAGCGTGAGTGTCTTGCCATTGTGTGGTCCGTCCAGAAATTAGGACGTTATCTCATGGGACGAGAATTCTGTATCCAGACAGACCACAAGCCACTAACGTTTTTGTCAAAGAATCGTTCGTCCAGCCCACGCTTGTCTAGATGGGCATTGGCTTTGCAGCCGTATACCTTCGTTATTCAACCAATTCCAGGAACCAGCAATCATATCGCCGACTACCTTAGTCGAGCCTAGGGGAAGAGTTCAGGAGCTTATACATCGGAGGACAGGAACATTGACAGGATCTGTGTGAATGAGTCGACTTTAAAATATTGACATTATAAATATGATATGAAGAATGGTTGATATGTTGAGTGGTTGTGATTCTGTATTAGGTAGTGTGTTTAGTTAGCTATTGATGATGTGATACATATATGCATAGTGCAGGGCATATTGATCCCCATATTTTCCCCTGATTCCGGTATTTTATGTGCTAGGGGCATTGGTAGGTCATTTTTATGTAGGTATTGCTCACGCTCACTCGTTGACAGTCATCTTCATGCGATTTGAAATTAATTGCATTAATTTTTTTGGGGTGGGGGATGATGTCACGAGTGGAGTGAGCGATAGTTAATAATTACGGGGGGAAAGGAGGAGAGTAAAATTAACGCACGTAGACAAGTAAGTTAAAGCGTGCATGTTGTGAATTGTGGGGTGTCTGAAGGAGGCGAGGGCGCTGTATTACCAGTTCACTGCACAGAGATAGTCCAAAGAGAACGGACGCTAGTAAGAGCCCAGTGGGCGAACATAAGGGGAGCAGTCAGAAGACTAGTGAGAGAGTCTTTCCAGTGATGACTGGTAGGTAGAACGTTGATTGATAATTATGATTGATGTATTATATTCGTCTATTACCATGATGTAAATAAGTATATGTGAGGAATGTGGAAGTCCTTGATATTGGATATAGCAATGTGCGCCATGAGCGATAGATGAAAGTTGAGTTCATGGATTTGTAGCGCGAGTGAGTAGTGTGTACTCCGATGGAGGTGTGTTACCGTAAGATGTTGGTGAGTGAAATGTGAACTAGTGTGTGTACGCTACATGGGTTGTAAGGAGAGGTGGAGTGAATAGAAGTGGTATGGTGTTATACCAATGTAATGTTATTCTTGTAGGTGTCGGGGACGGGCCAAAGAGCCGCCTCGGTGAGCACAGGGGATAGGCCAGCATAGGGCCGGAGGCCACACATAGGCCAAGAGTGAGGCTGTCGGTGCAGGACAGTAGAGGCACATAAAGTCGTGGCAGTCTGGCCACGGACAGGGACGTAGATATGAGCGTGAATGTGATAATGTACTATTGCCATGTTGATGGGCTATTGAAATGATAATGTACTACTGCCATGTTGATGGGCTATTGAAATGATAATGTGCTATTGCCCTGCTGAGGTGCTAGTGGAATGCTAAGGTGTATGACAATAGGAAGGTGATATTGAGAGACTGCGGTGCCAGTGAATTATTAATGTGCTATTAAGACCCTGAGGGGAGAGGCTGAGGCCGAAGTGCCTTTAGGAAGTAACTACCGGGTTGTGGATCCGAGGAAGAGTGCATGTGAGAATAAGGCCGTTGTACGGCAGTGAATTTCAATAATATAGTGTATGTAATTGCGCTATTATCTGTATAATTATGTTTAATAAATGTGTGAGTCTGATGGGTTGTTCTCTTAAGTGTTAAACTTGTTCGTTCGTGATTGTTGTCATGTCATAACTTATTACATCTCCCAGTCTGGGATTTGTGACAGTGGGAACAATGACAACATACAATTGCGAATCGAATCCGAGACATCAACATACAAAGCAAACTTCCTACTCAAGATCTAAGAGGACAGTTAACGGGAGTAATCAAATTAAAAAATACATAAATTCAGACGGCCACAAACAAGGGAACTTCGCGTCCTCTCAAGAACATGAATTATAAAAGTTAACAGACAAAACAAAATGTCCTAAATCACTGAATCTGAAACTTACGGAGGCGGTTGTTACGCCGTCTACCCCAACGCCAATCTCAGATCTACATCTGCATTTCAATGCGGCACCACACAAAAAAAAAAAAACCCCACTACAGTACATGTTTAGCTTTCAATATCTTTATTTTAGGAGGTTCACAGCTCTTGACATTTTACACTTCACTTTTTTTTTTTTTTTCTTTTTTTGCGTATATTTTAGTGGTAGTTTTTTTTTTCTTTTTTTTGCGTATATTTTAGTGGTAGTTTTTTTTTTCTTTTTTTGCGTATATTTTAGTGGTAGTTTTTTTTGCTTTTTTTGCGTATATTTTAGTGGTAGTTTTTTTTTTCTTTTTTTGCGTATATTTTAGTGGTAGTTTTTTTTTTCTTTTTTTGCGTATATTTTAGTGGTAGTTTTTTTTTTCTTTTTTTGCGTATATTTTAGTGGTAGTTTTTTTTTCTTTTTTTGCGTATATTTTAGTGGTAGTTTTTTTTTCTTTTTTTGCGTATATTTTAGTGGTAGTTTTTTTTTTCTTTTTTTGCGTATATTTTAGTGGTAGTTTTTTTTTTCTTTTTTTGCGTATATTTTAGTGGTAGTTTTTTTTTTCTTTTTTTGCGTATATTTTAGTGGTAGTTTTTTTTTTCTTTTTTTGCGTATATTTTAGTGGTAGTTTTTTTTTTCTTTTTTTGCGTATATTTTAGTGGTAGTTTTTTTTTTCTTTTTTTGCGTATATTTTAGTGGTAGTTTTTTTTTTCTTTTTTTGCGTATATTTTAGTGGTAGTTTTTTTTTTTCTTTTTTGAATTTTGCCTGGGCAACGGCCTTGTTAGGACTGCTCTACCTGCCAAGGTTATCTTTAACGTATGCACCGTGCACATGGGCAAGGTGCTCCATCCTACCTACTAAAGAATCCGGGATGTAGTTGAAAAAGTATTACATGATACAGCCCATTACATGTACGTAATATCTTAGGCACTACACAGTTCGCGACCTTCGTTCTTGTTTGCTTTGTCTCCATTTTCTGAAAAAAACTGGAGATTTTTCACTTTGTATAAGTATCACAAATGCACACTTTGACACTTGTTTAAAATGCGTTATGGTACTTATCAAGTTGTTTCATAGTTCCGATTGATTTTGACGCTTTAACGTAATATTAAAGCAGTTTAACGTCGAATTTCTCAGTTGTGCAAAAAGTGGAGTTGGAACAAACAAGATCTAAGGTCACGAGTTTTAACTCTGTTATTCATTTCTTGGGGAATCCAGCCTCCCCTCTTCTATCAGCATTATATATAAATCTTTCTCTGCCTTTGTCTGTCATACTCAGTCTCTCGCACGCTGTATAGAATAGAGCAAGTAACAGCGGTGATGTCAGTCTGATTTTTAAAAAAGTGACATTATCCCAGAGATGCCTTGTTCAAAGAGACCGTGCTGTTGAAAGTACCGTACTTGGACAGCCATACGGAACGACAACACTGACCTATATCTGATAATTACGAAGCACTGAAACTGATTTAAAAATGGAAAAAAAGAAAAAAAAGATCATTTACAAAAACGTTCGTACATTTTATACTGAACAGTTATTGTTCCAAGAAAAATGACAGCGTTAGTATTGTAAACTGTCCATGACAAACGAAACGAAGCATAAAACTGTATGGCACAGTTGTGAATCAATGACAGTGTAATAACTTATTTGCTGTGTAATTAAATTTCATTGCTAGTACTATTATATTCACTGAATAGCTTTCTACGTTTAAACATGACTACTTATATATGAAAACTAACTACATGTATAACGTTTCTGGTCCAACAAGGAAGTCTTAAATTATTGAAATCATTTCTTGGTTCTTCTTCTAGTCCACTTTACAAAATTTAACACAGACAGATCTATCCATCTTTGAACTAATATTATGAAATATAGGGTCATTGCGCCATGTGCCATCAACACGTCGATGCGGTCAATATTTGTTTTTCCGTACAGTTTCATTTACCGGTGGTTTTATGACCAATCCACATGTTTTGTGACATTCTGACACATCACAACATCACGTAGCAGGTGTCTGCTGTCCTAGCTTCCATTTCGTCTCAAACAAGTTTTTAAAGTTTTGTATCTCGGCAACTTCCATCTTGAGTTCAAAGGTAAGCCATGTGACCCTACTCTTTTTACCGTTTAGGCTAGCGGTCCAGTATAGGCTTACAAAAGGACACGGAAACTTTACTTAAGGTGGATTTTCACTGAAAATATGTTGTAGGGCGATTGTGAGCCTGATTGTGCACATATCGCCCTGATCGCACTGACATACATTCATTTTACACTCAGCATGAGGTGCGGTCAATGGTGATCCCACCGACACATCAATGGTGTGTGTGCACTGACTGCGGTCACTGGTAGCAGCATCTTATTATATCGAAAAATGAGATCGGAAATTTCCTTTTTCCGGACTTGCTGGTTAATGTAATGACGAGCTAAAGTGCCTTCCGCAGAACTGTGGTCACAACGGAATTTCCGGTCACTTTTTCCGTTCTATTCAATGAATATGCGTCTCTTTTTAGCTGCGAAAAAAGAATTGTAAAATATAAACATGATTAAAAACTGTGTTTTGCCTATAATGGATGCGTCCACATACTCACTGAATCATCAAACCTTGAGACAGTATACAAAATTTCATAATTTTCAGCCATGTAGGCCTATTCATGAAGTTTTAGGTGCTTACAAATTAACCCTCCAGTTCCAAATAGTATTACCAATAACATTACAAAACAAGGGTTTAAAAAGGGCCTTACACATCAGCTAATTGTAAACAGCTGAATACAATGACAAACAAAGAATAACAATGTGGTAAAATCCCAATACATTACACTTCAAAACATTTTGCATCTTTATAAAAGTGTAAGAGTAGTCTAGTAAATACAGTGACTTGGTTGTACGAGAACATTTATCCCTTCTCCTCTTCCTTTCTTTGTTCCTCTTTCTCATGAATACAATCATCCTGATCAGAAGGCTCCATGAAGTGTGAGTGCTCAACTCTGGCCAACACCCCCTCCATCGTACAGGATTTAATATGCTAAATTTGCTTTATGAGGCCTTGGTGGCCTGAAACATTATTTTGGTCGCACATTGCATGACCTATTTGACTGACTATTAATAATAAAATAAATAAATAAACGAACAAACAAGTAAATAAATAAATGGATAAAACCAAACTTTTTACCATGTTATCCCATTCGAAAAGCTCAAGCCCCTTTCTCCCAGGTAAACACTATATGCTGCGGATGCACCCGCCCCCCTCCCCTTTCGAGCATTTATACCTTTACTTAATCAGTTAATGGATAGCCCTTTCAGTTAACATAAAATTTAGATACTGTATGTCCAAAATCATTCTTCCAGATGCCTAAAGCTATCCCGTCCTGGACAAAGGAATAAGTACTACATGCTATTGAAGCAATCGAAGGGGGGTTACCAATAAGGAGACCATGTGAGGCATATGGGATTCCTTATTTATGGAACATTGTATGATAAACTGACAGGAGAAGGAAATTACAAGTAACACGTAACACCGCTTTGACGCCAGGGGAGGAGAGGGAGATTGTAACATGGCTGGGAGAGATGTCAAGAAAGGGATGCGGCAGAACAAAGAACAAGATCTCTTAGATAATTAAAGGGAGAACGACTCGTTGGGAAAAAATACAGACCTTCAAGAGCTTGGTTTGATTTGCTCAAGTAGCGTCATCCGGGATTACCCTTAAAGAACCTCAAAAATTACTTTCAATAATGATAATAATGAACATCATTTTATATAGCGCCCAATCCAAACAATTTGCTCTAGGCGCTTTACAGAAAGTCTTGTTCTCTCCATCTGCAACTCACTTTCTCTCTCTCACACACACACCCTCTCTCTCTCTGCTAGACATACATTGTATACATAGACACACGACACGCATAACATACTACAACGGAGAAATTAAACAATAAAACAGCAAAAGTAAAGTGAATAGAAAAAATAAATAATGGATTGGGATTGAGCCTTCACAACTGAAAGTGTTTTTTAAAAAGATGGGTTTTTAGACCAGTTTTGAATTTTGACTCGGTAGATGTTTCTCGTAATGATTTTGACAGCGAGTTCCAGGTGTGCGGGGCACAGTGTGTAAATACTAAATGCTCTGCCTCCTACTCCTAGTTTCACTGACTTGCAGTTAAAAATCTTAAGAAGGCCCTGATCGCTTGAGCTTAAAGAACGAGGTAGTGAGTAGGGCTCTGCCAGGGTGGAAAGGTAAGATGATGCAGTTTTGTTTATGCACTTGTAGCACAGAACTGCTATTATTTTTGTACTAGATTCGCAACTTAACTGGTAACCAGTGCAGTTTAATAAGCATAGAGCTCAAATAACTGAAGGAGAGATAAAATTTTGGTTTGAAGAATTTAAGAAAGCCATTAGTGCAATTGATGCCACCATCTTCATTGATCCCACTCGAATTTTCAATGCTGGCGAGTCTGGTTTTAGTTAGATGCCACAACTGGCCGAGTCCTTGCATTTACAGAAAACAAAATCCCCAGAAACACGCAAAATGATAACAGCCCTAGTTTGTTGCAATGCTGCGGGCAGCCTTGTGAATCCACTAATAGTCTATCCCGGGTCTCAATTCAGAGGGTTTCAGCCAGATGCTATTTTCCCTAAGTTAGCAATTGGTAAATCCCCCAAAGGATGGATTAGTGGGACCTGTTCGCCAGTTGGCTGGAAAAATGTTTTATCTCACAAACCAGGAATGTAAAGAAACCCCTGTTCCTCCTCTATTGACGGACACAAGTCACACCAATCAATGAGAATTTCAGAATTGTGCAACCAAAATGGCATCATAGACCATGCCACCCACATCCTTCAGCCTCTGGATGTTGGCGTTTTTTCCTTGATGAAGGCTGCCTGGCGGGAAGCAGTGAGAAAACGAACTGAGATCCTTCGTCCCAACGTTCAAGATGGCATATGAAGAAGTTGTGTAAGAAAAAAAAAAAAAGTTGTGCCCAAAAAGCCTTTAAGAAATGTGGCCTATTTCCATTAGATTTCTGTTCCATTGATTTAACAAAGGTCATTCTCTCCGAGCCAGCGCCCTGAAGTTCAAGCAATTCAACTTCATACAATTCTTTTGCAGATCCCCCACCTTTCAATCTCATTGCTTCTCCACCCCATTCTATAACTCTGCCATCCATCTTCAGTACATGCTTCGCCCCTGACCCACTAGCAGGTAATACACCCTCTGATCCCATCATACCAGCAGTTCATACATAATTATTCTGAGCCTGTCCCACCAGCAGTTCATGCACCCCCTGACCCTGCCCCGCCAGTCACATCGAGGACCAGTTCTGACCTCCAACCACTTTTCCAGGCAGGCTGTTCAAAGAATCCTTATCCAGGAACAGGAACACCTATAGCAAACACCTTGAAGCGGCTCATAATGCTAACATCTCAGCTGGGAGTGGGAGAAGAAAATACCAATCTGTATAGACTATGTCACATTGAACGTGGTGAGCTTCCACAATTTCACCAAGATCCCTTAGATTTTCTTAGATCTATACCCTGTGGCACCAACCAATATTAATAATTATACAGAAATGTTAGGACTAGAAGCAGCAACAACTTCAGGGGAACCCATACAATTAGAATCTCCATTAGTCCTGCCAGTAGTGCCAGTCATATAGAAGGAAAGGAAATGTGAAATGGAAGAAAACTGCAGAGAAATTACCAAACCTTATTTATATTAGTGAATAGTGGGGAAGGGTTTAGAACAAGACTGCAAGAAAAAGCAATTCAAGAAGAAGAGGAAAAGATTAGGAAAGACACAAGAAAAGCTGAGATGGAAAGAATGAAAAGGCAAATGGCAGGAAAGGAAGGAAAGGAAGAAGGTAGAGAAAGCAGAGAAGAAACGGAAGGCAGAGGAGGAGAGGAAAAGAAAGAAGGGGTTGGCAGCTGTAAAGAAAAAGGAAAGTAGAAGGAAGAAGAGGAGGGTACAGTTTGAAGGAGATACAGATGAAACAACGGAAGGTAAAATGGAGATGGTACTGGATGATGATGATGATGTCTTGGTGGAAGAGGAGTTGATAAGGCTGCAGGAGATGTTGGAAAATGAAGAAGGTCATCAGGGGGATGAAGAGGAAAGAGAATATGTAGGTGGAGATACCGTACTGTAAATAGTGAACACAAGGAAGAATGTGGTGACAGAGATGTTGCGGTTGAGAAGAGTGTAAAATAATGATGGTGGAAAAGTTGGGGGGAAGGGGCAGATGTTTGGAACTTTGATGACAGTGATAATTTCGCATATTTATTGAGCCAGTGAGTGAGGAACAAAAATTTATGTATTGTGTGTTAATTGTTGTAACAAAAGCAGTGACACTTGACAGTCAGTAGATTGAATGTTCGGAGTGCCAGCGGTGGTTTCATTCTGGTGCATAAAGTCAGACTCAGTGCACTTGAAAGAGAAAAGTGATGGCGAGATTGAAAGTCTGCATTTTTTGTGTATGAAAGAGATTAGTGCACTATGCGTTTGTCATGTGTTTTAATTTATTTAAATCTACATTAGATCTACCTGTTCATGCAACATAATTCACGAGATTTTGCTCTGAATGTTCATTATTCAACATCCTTTACTGTTCTGTTACTAACATCAGACTTGAATTTGTACATACACATAGCAAATACTTAGTGAGCTTTTGCTCCCATGGATCATCCGTATTATTAACATCAATCTTCAATATATAAGGCAGCTTTTTCTGCTTTGATTGTTGCAATTTGATTACTGAATCTTAAGTAACCTGTTTTTTTTTTTTTGTTTATAGCTAGACTGCAGCTATTGCTGCTTGCATTTTTATTTGTACCTTCATTTTTTTTTTTTTAATTTACAAATTAAATTATTCCAACTGCTCAAGCTCTTTTGAGCCATGAATTTGATGCCATTGTACTTTAAACTCTTATAATATTGAGTATATATATCTGGTGTCGTTTATGAGCTTTTGCTCTTGTCTTCATTGTAAATTTTCAACCATTACTACAGTGCCTCTTATTTGGTTTAATTTATTAAACAGATGTTTGTGACTATTTTGAAATATTTCACCTACCTCACTGATTTGTTCAGTCACGAAATTTTTGCTGATTTCAAACATGCTGTTGCTGGTATTATGAAAGGGGAGGGGGAGGGGGAACAAGGAAGTAATGGTGGTGAGACGACAATGATTTTGATAGCACCAATGATGGTGATACATATTAAATGTTGTGTTTGTATTTTGTATTTGTATACTACTTTAATCCCATTTGAGAAATTTGCCTGTGTCACTACAGACACTGCACCCAGTTACAACCGGAGCAGGCACGTCGTCGTCACAGGGTAGCGCCGGTCGGCGTGATGATAAAGATGATGATATTGACTATGATGACGATCATGGTGGTGGAGCATGTTGATGAAGAGCAGATAACAAAAATGTGGCGAGATGCCAGCCTAAGGATGAGAAATGGGGAGGGAGGGGGGGGGGGGACAGAGAAAAGAAGAAAATAGGAAGAAGGATGATTAAGACTAGAGATCTATTTCGATATTGATCGCACAGAAAAGCATGCACTGATTCCTTTATATGCAGGTGGCTGCACGACCAGCAACGTGTGACTGCACCAACAACAGTGACAGCACAAACATGCTTTTGATGCTTACCCATGAAAAGTGTTGTGACCAGCACATATTAATTGAGAGAGTATTTTGAGAGTTCACTGACATGCCCAAAGTTCAGTGGTTAAATTGAGCTAGTCAGAAGCTCGCTGGACTATGTTTACTTCCGGGCAATTACCATTCCTGCCTCGTGACCGCACCTAATGCATTGGCAGTAACTATTAATACTAATACTAAATTAATGATTAATGCTTCTGTGTCATATTGATTACTTGGATAAACTTGAGAGTTATTTCTCTGTGGTTACAAATTGAATTGTTTATTTTAACCCTATGTTACACTTGGGGACTGACAGACTCAGTACTTTCATCATAACACCCTCCAACCGAATGTAAAATGGGTTAAAAACTGTTACGTCGTAATAATAACAATGACGACTGAAAATGGTCTACATGTTGATGCAGCTTTGAATACCACACTAGCATGTGTGTACCCAGTGCAGGGTATGGGCGTAATCTGCGACAAACCTAAAACAACAACAACTTAAAAAAAAAAAAATGAAGAATTGCTAAAAACATTGCCTAATTAGACAGAATGTGGAGGTGAAAACACCGTATCCTGTTAAAACAGGGTGTTGAAATAAACACTTGAGATAAATGTTTTTTCAACGGAAAAAAGTATGAGGATCTACACGGTTGTTTTATGGGTGAAAAAAAAAAAAACAGACAGCACTTAGCAATCAGAACTCAGAAATCAGTAAAAAGTACATGTTTATTAACATCAAAAGAAAAAAAAAAGGCTACTGAGTGGAAGTAGACACGTCAGATTGCTTTTTTTTTTCGGGCCAACAGGCATCCGGTTGCGTTGGGAATGCGAAGCCAGCATTGCACTTGAGAGAGAGAGAGAGAGAAAAATGTGGGTGCGCCAGAGTATTACACACCAAACTGAACGCGTGTCAAATTATTCTTTCATGCCGCCAGCTTATCAAAGGCAGCACACACACACACACACACAAAGATCGTTGTGTTTTACACTTTTACAACTTTAAAAACACAGCCTGAAAATTGGTTGAACAAAATCGGTCGTTACATCAAATGCGAGTGGGCTAGATTAATTGACACAGGAGACATTTTTTTTTTTAAGGTTACGGCGTTGAGAACAAAGAAAAAAAAAACAGACGACAACGGCACCTCACTCATAGTAAGAACTAAGATAAGATGGTTTCCTTAATATCTCACCAGTATGATTTATTTTACTTTAAATTGGAAACTACTCCTATCGTGCGAAACTGAAAACCTACAAACAGTCAGTGAACAAATTTTGGCCAAATATAGACTTTCACCCCGGGGTGTACCTAGCGAAATACAGGCGTTTTAGGATAGGTGGACCCCGGACCAATGAAAAGTTGTCTTTCATCGCCAAGCTAGGCTAGGGTAAGAAAACAAAAATTCGAACGGCGGCATGTTTTGTTGGACCGGGGGGGGGGGGGGGGCTGAGGTGCTAGTCAGTTTGTATCAATGGGCGGTAGTCAGATTGACTAATCAGGCGAAAAGGGACCTGGGGTAGCCATTGGCGATCGATGTACACACAAGTAGGCCTACATTGGCTGAGATGATACCTCCGTGTGCAGCGGCTGAGTGAGTGGACTTGAATGCCAAGTTTCTGGTACCACCAGATAAGAACTCGTGACTGGAATTTGTTGCTGAATTACAACAGGATTTTTCTTTTTGCAATATCACTCTTACGGAACACACCACTTTTAAGCACTACTATTCTAAAACATTTCACTACAATGAACCCAGCCCGGGGTCCACCTATCTTTAAACCTACTTATTTCGCTAGGTACACCCCGGGGTCAACCTAGAGAAAAATTAATATAGGCGTTTTACTTTTAGGATAGGTGGACCCCGGACCAATGAAAGCTGGCCGGGGTCCACCTAACTTATACGGATAGGTACACCCCGGGGTCACCTACCCTCTACCACCTTCACCCACAATGTTTCAAAGAAGAACTTTTGTTATTTTAATTTTTATACAATAAACTATAACAGAACAGAGAACACGTCATTATTTTCTCCATATTTCCTTGTCATTAAACTGTGGTCCTCTGACGACATCCTCTAAAACTAAAAGGAAGATTAAACTCTACGGTACCTGTTATCAGCGAGTCCGTAATGTATAGAGAGGTTTCACTATTGGTCCATTTTCACGGCGAGTAGTGCGAGACACGGGAGGCTCTGCTAAACCATAAATTGTTACTTAGCATGGAGCGGAAAGTAGGTCGGTGCGGTAAACAATACCCGTTTGTGCATTTCCACGAGGCGAAAGAACTTACAAAAGGCTCTAAATAGTTTCAGTCAGCCCAAAAATATGAACAAACCCCAATAAACAGATATGCACACTGTCCACTGTCTTTGGTGAAGGCGGTCTCTTTCAATTCTTCAATGTCTTGTTTACCGCAGCGACTTAATTTCGAGATTTGGCGGAAGTGAGATCTCTCTATACTCTATGCTGTAACTTGGTTTCAAAAAAATACTGTCTCTTCAGGCTTAACATTTCGATGTGCATATATTTGATTGTAACTAGAGACGGTATGAAGTTCTTTTTTAAAACCGAAGTGTGTGTGTGTGTGAGAGAGAGAGAGAGAGAGAGAGAGAGAGAGAGAGAGAGAGAGAGAGCGAGAGAGAGAGAGAGAGAGACAGAGAGAGAGACAGAGAGAGACAGAGAGAGAGAGAGAGAGTATGTTTGTGAACTGAAGTGATACGACTAAAATAACGGTTAAAAATAAAATGATGAGTCAAAAACGCGTTTCCCCGAAATACCAATGTTTGTAGGATGTGTCCAAAGCTCTCAGCACTAACGTCAAGGTGAATGCTATTGTTAATATCTTGTGACATTCAATCAGGCAATTGTTTTTCAGTTATATGTCTAAAGGAGGTCTCATACTAAGCCCGAAAGGGCACAGTTCGCTGCTTCCAGCAAAATGCACACCCAAGAAATACCAGTAGTGGCAGAAACTGGCCGTATCTGACCGGGCTTGGTTTGGAAAGGTTTTCCCGGATTTACTGAGAACAGGTAGGAATTTATAGCCTGCACTTCCTGTCTACCAGCGGTGCCGTTACAGGTTTAGTATGATAAATCCCTTCCTTTTGCTGGCAACAATTGATTACACGATTGCCCGCGCCCTCACTTGCACACAGATGCTTACATACACGGTAACAGAGCTGAGACATCCTGTTTACAGCAAACCGCTCTCATAAACAGTCCAAATTCATTTACACCATCCTTTGCTTAGGTGATAAAATAAACGTGGGTTGAAAACAGTTCCAACACAACAAAGAACAACAACTGAAGTCAAATTGAGAACTGCTGTTTGAGGAGTGATTAAAAGCTTTCAAATTTACACCTGAACAAAAACTGACATGTGATACATTACTGATCACTTAATGTCAATAACAAATCATTTTTCGTCCATTTTCATAAACTGTGAACTATTTTTTCACCTAGGCTATGGTGTCAGAGAGTCAGTACGAGGTGTGAGATGCGTAATTACAAATATCCCCTCAAAATGTATAAAATATCTCCTTAGTGAGACTTGTGAGTAGCCTACCGGCAGACAAGAACTTCACTTCTGCACTTTCTGACAGTTGACAAGTTGTTCCAGTATACATATCAGGTACGTCACGGGATGTCACTGTAATTCATGTTCATATCTTTTATATAAGATTTTGCATTCATAGCCTTCGCGTAAGGATGCTTACAGAGAGAACGCTTGACGCTTGAGAAAGCGAGCGCGTGCAGACAAGCGCTTGTAATGTTTCTCATATTTCTCTACTACCATTCAGAGTTAAAGCTTGTTCTTTAGCGCTTGCAGCCTGTCGCGACGCTTGTAAAGCTTAAAGAATTGTTTGTTAATTCTTTCTCGGGTTTAAAGCGGCTAGGGTGTCTCATCCGCAGAGAAGTTGGGCCTTTTTTTTTAAAAATTATGTGTACAGTAGTTTACTGAAGGGGCTAAGCTGTGTTGTCTGCAGAGAAGTCAGGCCTAGTGTGTAGCGCACAGTAGTTTATTATAACCTCAACAATTACAAATCGCTGATCACAGCAGTGCTAAGATTAAGAATAAAGAATAAAATTAAAAAACTTCAATACTTGATAACACAGTGTCTGCATGACATGTTTTTGAAAAACTAGAAGTGAAGCTTGTCTAGCGTGATGACAAGGCGTTCCTCTGCCATAATGGGTTGATGCCAATTGCACCAGGTCTTAATTATCTTAGGTTCTATTTTTCCCAAGATGTAATAAAATAATGTGTCGAGACTCATTCTCATGTATGAATGAAATCGATTGGGGTGGTTTGTCAATCGAGGAAACAGGTGATGATATTCACCTTCTTCGCTTCGTTTCTGATGAATTTCATGAACAGCTATTCTTTTTCGTTTTCCAAGGATAAGTATAAGTAAAACACTGTCCAGCAATAATAATACGTCGTCAGACGAAGCCGACATGGCGCCAAATCAACTCTCATTTTCAGATGGCGCCCAAAGCAAGCGCTCGCGACAAGCGTTATCTGTGTGCCCCACAGACTAATAAATTAACCAGACTGGAAACACGAGCTTCGGGCTGTGTCGTTTTTTACGGAATTTCCCGAGCGGCGACTGTATAACCAACATGGCCGCCGCTCGGGAAATTCCGATTCTAATTCTATCTGCAGTAGAAATTTCATTTAATTTGTCAAGATTGGTTGTACATGTACTAATTTCTTGGTGCGGAACCAAACTTCCGCGTTCAGTAGGCGCGTCAAAATGGTATCATTCAAAATTGTAGCTATGCTGAAGCGTCGGTCGCTACCTTAAGCCTAAAATGCCGGATGGTTCATGACCTTTCGCTGTTTTATGACGTCACACAATGGGATCATCCAGTCTGGGTATTTTATTAGTCTGTGGTGTGCCCGGGCGCCCCTCAATATTCAACAAGCGCTTACTTTCAAGCGCGAGCTTTCTCAAGCGTCAAGCGTTCTCTCTCTGTAGGCACCCTAAGAGTGACCAACGAACGATCACCAGTTCTGACAGTGTAGTGTAGATCACTCAAGATGCCACAGTTTTACCAGTTCTCAAGAGATCAGTCAACATACCACAGTTCTGTCAGCTCGATAGAGATCAGTCAACATACCACAGTTCTGTCAGTTGGTTAGAGATCGTTCAAAATGTCAACAGTTCTGTCAGCTCGCTAGTAAAAATCAGTCAACATACCACAGTTCTGTCAGCTCGCTAAAAATCAGTCAACATACCACAGTTCTGTCAGCTCATCAGAGATCAGACAACATGCCACAGTTTTGTTAGCTGGCTAGCGATCAGTCAACATACTGTCAGCTCGCCATAGTTCAGTCAAAATACCAGTTATGTCCGTTCGCGATAGAGCAGGGCCTACCATAGTTCTGTCAACTCGCTAAGGATCAGTCAACTTAATACAGCTCATCAGAGATCAATCATAACACTACAGACCCGTCTGTGCATTTGAATAAAATGTAGCTTTTTTTTTTTTTTGTCCGATCCAATATGAAGTCTGTTTAGTGTCAAGTAGGATTTTTAATTTCATGTGTACGGAAACGGCAGCCGAAACGTGAAAAACCCTTCAAGAAGTGAAATTAAAGGAATGTTTTCACGTCATTTCCGTACACGTGGAAACTCTCTCTTCTTCTACCACGATAACGGCCATACTGTGCTAGGAAGAAGCAAGGCGATAGACAGAATTTAGTAGAATAAGACAGGAGACTACCCCACCTGTGATGCCTTCACCAACCACTAGTGGTGGGCAATAAGCATCGATACTATCGATACTTATGATACGTGAAAAGATGATACCAGTATTATGATACTTAGTCCGAACTTGATACTGTTGCTGATACCCCTTTTGCTGTCAATAGTGCCATCCCTCCACGTCCTATGAAAAAAAAAATGCTTGACACCATCTGCATCTCTGTCAGTTTACAAAATGCAAAGAAAGGGTTCGCTTATTCATGGCACCAGTAAAATCAAAGGCGCTTTCAGACCAACCACCCTCGTATCGCTCTTTAGTAATTACTATGTACTTATTTTATAAGTATACTGTCATGCTGTACAAAACATTCATATAATGCTGTGTTACAGTGGGACTCATAATGAGGACCTGGAAACTTCTGCTGGTGCTACTGCTAGCACTGGCCACAACAGAATTGGTCAAAACTCAGACAGAAACTGATGATCAACTCGAGGCCGTTGGACCAGATGATGGCGGCGATGGATTCGGCAGTGACGATGGCGCCAACTCGTTTGATGATGGTGAAGGCGCAGGGGCGGAAGGCGAACTTGATGCGAGGGAAAGGAATGCAGCAGGAAAAGAGTACGAGGTAGGAGCCCAAAGTAAATCCTTTCATGTCTTTGAAACTCATGCTGGTTTTCTGTGTCCGTCTTTCTGCAGCATCGCCTTCGGCAGGGGTCATACTCATTGTACACAATGTTTTGAACCACTGAATTTTTTTTCGGGTCGCCCGTTTCTATACGCTCGTAACCCTCCCCCCCCCCCCCCCCCTTTAACAGTACTTAATACATACGAAATTAAACTTGTCAGGAAAACCTGAATAGTATAATGAGAATTAATATTGACTACTCATAGTAGTCATGGTCATACAAAATGCATGCATTAAAAAAACACTAAATAAATGGCATAAAAATGCTTACCTTGACAATTTTTTTTCTTTTTAACCGCGGAGGGCGCCGCTACCACGGAAAGCCTCAAAATCCTCGTGCAAACCGCGGATCCGAGAACTATGACCCCTGCTTCGGTGATACACTGTAATTCGAATCTTGATCGTCCATTATTAGAAGCAGAAACAGGTTACAATTCATGACATATCTTGGAGACCAAACTGCACTTGTTAGCCAGCAGTTCACAACATTCAGACTAGTATGAATCCTTAACTCCATGAATGCCTCTCAAGAGCGGAAGGGCAAACTATTATCCTTAATTCTATGAATGTCGCTTGAGAACTGACGGATGAGCTTTTATTCTTAACTCTATGAATGTCTCACGAGAACTCAGGGATGAACTACTATCCTTAACGATACATTTTTAAATTTGGATGCACCTATGGGGAAACTGATGAAGCATAGTGTCATATTAGCTGAGTTCATATCTTTGAGAGTCTTATAGACCGGAATAATATCCTTAACTACGTGTGAGAGTTAGGGGGACCGAGGAATCGATGTTCTACTCCCCTTATTTCCTTAGAAGCCCAGGTAAAAATTGTTGATTGGATGCTTAGCATTAAAGTAACCATCTTCTTCATTCCAGGATCTCAGAGACGCTGGTTCCAAGAGAGCTGTTCTTCTGTATAATATGAGAAAGAGGAGATTTCTGAAAAAGATCTTCAAGAAGATAAAGAACGGAGCGAAGAAAATCGGGAAAAAGATTAAGAAAGTTTTGAAGAAAGTCAAACCCGTTGTGAAGAAACTCTGGGGTCGGATCAAGAAAGAAGGAAAGAAGTTTTTGCTCAAGCAGTGTAGACGTCTACTGGGCAAGAAACGTGATCTGGAGAAATTCAGTGAGGTGAAAATTTAGTTTGAAATTTATATAAGAAAAATACAATGGAAATAGAGGAAAATGTACCAAATTGGGTGCAAAGGTTAAACTTTTTGTTTGTTTGTTTGTTTATGTGTCCTTGGTATCATTATTGTAATCACTAAATTTACAGTGGAACCTGCTTAAAACAAAAGTGGATAATAATAAGAAAATTCTCTTTATATGAAAGATTTCTCGCCGTAATTCTTCTCGGTTCTAATGATTCCCATTCAGTTACTCGGTCCAGCGAGGGTGCTGTCTCGAAAGCGCAACCTCTTTGATATGAAGTAAAACAATCCCGGCTTGTTAATTTCAAGCAGGACTCAGTACGGCTGCTTGATGTGGTTGCGGGGGAGGAGGGGGGACCTTGTAAAGGTCGTTGAACTGGCCGTCAGGGGTACCAGGCACGCAGGCAGAATTAGAAAAGCGCCATTGCCGAGAGCAGCAGGTTTTTATTTTAACCAGTCAACCCCTAGACTCATTCCATGGGCCATTAGTAGTTTGCCGTATGTGTGTCACATCGACTACAATACATTCACCAACAGCAACAGTATTATTTTTCAGCAGTTAAATTACATTATACATGTACTCGCAAAAAACAGCTTCATCACCATCCACAGTTTGGCTGTTCTTTTTTTTAGGCTACGGTCCATGAGAAAAAGCATCTCATTCACGTGCAAACGCAGTTACGCACGCAAAACAGAGCTGAATACGATACATCTAGGGGCGGTGGGAAGAAGGTAATAAAGTAAAATGACTAAGATTTCAGAAAACTGGCGATTTTAAAACAAGTTTTCATCCAAAATAGTATAAGTAAATACGAAATACTGGTACAATGAATTTTGGTTTAAGCAGGTTCCCACTGTATTGTAAAGATGGACTATGAGGCCTGTGCGAAGTCCTTGATTGTTTCAGGTCGTAGTGGAACGAAATGTTTAAAACTGACAGAGTTCATCTCTACCTAGGTTTTGCTTTAAAAAAAAAAAAAATACTTAAACGAATGCTCGCTATGCTCGCTTTGATTTTTTTTCCTATTTTAGTCATCTCGGAAAGTCCATGATTGTTGTCAACGTTTTAGGCCGCCAACCATTAGTCTGCGTCGTACTGGTATTTACGGGAAGTCCTCAGGATATGTATTCTATTCTATGACATAATATATGTGAGTGGATCTGACGAAGTCGAGCTTAAAAGTTAAAGTGAAAGACCAAATTCCTGAAAAACCATTCCAAAGGAGAACCATTTTCTATGGAAACGGAAATTTGCCTATAATATGAAAGATTAGCCATTTTTCTGCATTCACGTAACATATTTTGCTTGAAATTGTCCTAGAAATATTTTATTTTGATTTTCTAAAGGAATAAAAAATTTCACCGTCAGCCCGGGTTTGTCAGATCCACCCAATTATTGTGAGATTGAATTAGCATTGGTGCAAGAATATAGAACAATTGTTCATAAACTCGAGAACGTGTTCCAATCGTGCAGAAAGCTTTGATAGGGACAGTCAAGTTGCTCCTATGGGTTTTCTTGAATGTTAAAACAGGAACCAAACTTTGTCTCTTAAGCTTATGCGATCTCACAGAGCTGGAAAATGACCACTAAGGTGACGATGTGATAAAATTAAAATATTAAAATAAAATAAAAACAGACAATAGAGAATTTAAGCACTTGAAAATTACGAAACTTCATAAACAGGGCATTGGTAAATCTTCAGTAAAACGGTACTGGGGAATTTGATCACTAGGCAAACACAAGATTTTGGGAGGAATAACCCAAAGGGCCGAAAGTAGGTCAATCAACAAGGATAGTGGTAAGCAACAGAAATGAGGCAAACAATAGGGCGGTGTCATCACTGACTAGTCGCAGAGAACATTGTTTGCCTCACTTAGGCAAGGTTAAGGTCATTGGTTTTCACCATTTGTCACTAAATGAGTTTGGACTTTTCTTTATTTTCTATCTCTGAATTTTTCTTGTTTCCGGACAGGCTACGGGGACAACGGCAATGTTGAGACATCAAGCCAGAGATGCAGATGATGCAGACGATGATGAAGATGACGGGGATGGTGCATATTACTATGCTGATGCAGATGGTGCAGATAATGCTGCTGCTGCTGCTGATGATGATGATGATGATGATGATGATGATGATGATGCGGGAGCTGTTTATTACTACTGAGCTGGGAATGTAGGCAACTACTGCCAAGACCAGGATGCGGAGCAGTTAAAGACATGTTTCAGTGGCAACTTGTCAAGATTTCTTTATCTCAAATAGGCAATAGACATCCTTTAGTTTACATCACAGTTTACGTTTTCTTTCACATAAAATTTGTCTTATTTCTGTAGGTTCAGTGTCAGTTAAGGCAAACTTAGGGGGGTATCATACTAACCCTGAAACGTCACAGCTAGTTGCTGCCAGCAATCTGTACACACAAGGAATAGTGGCTGAAGCTGGCTATGTCCAGAGATACTAGATACAATAAAATGAGACAGCTAGCGCGTTTAGCGTGCACAGACTTCGCACTGCCACCTTGCATTGTAGTGAATGCGCGAAAGTCATAAACAGTTCCGTATTTTACAAGGCCAGTATGGGGAAATTACTGAATTTTGTTCATTGTTCAGCTCCCGCTATAGGCCTTGATTCAAGTCACTTATTTTGTAATTATAACCCTAATCGTAGTAGGAAAACCCTGGGTTTTTGTTTTTTTAAGTGGCAGTAGCACAATAACAAATCCGCACCGTTAATGTATCATTATATCAAGCGTTCTTTTCATGCATCGCACCTCGTGCCCCGCCCCCGATCAGCGCACAGACTGTGTGCACGATTCTTGTAGGAGCACGAAAAAAAGAGTGTCTCATCTTATTGTTTCCGGATGCATGTACTGTAGTATCTTTGCCGTGTCTGACCGCCATTAGTATGACATGGTCTTCCTAGATTTACTTAGAAAATACAGGAAATTATGGTGCGCAATTCTTGTGGTTTCGGCTTGATACGATACCCCACTAAGGCCACACAATTTTCATTGTAGTTCTTACAAAAATAAAGGCAAGCATGACAAAAGGTGGTTCTTGTGTTATATTACCGTTCTGTGATATTGTAATATGGGATCTGATATTCATCCTTTCAATCCTCCTGACCTCTTTCGGTCCTCTTCTGTACGGTACAAACAGGTCTGGATGGGATAGCATGCATCGCAAATTAAAAAACGTGAAGTGGTCTGAGAAAACAGGGCAGATTGTAAAAATTTTCAAATTTGAGAGAAAGCTGTGATAACCGTCTCTTAACACAACACAGTTTAAAATACAGTATCTTTATCATGATTGAAATTAAAAGCATAATTGAAGACAATAACCCCCAAATATTAAAAGTGAGAAAAACGAGGCAAAAGCAAATAGATAGTCAAACAGATAGATAGATAGATAGATAGATAGATAGATAGATAGATAGATAGATAGATAGATAGATAGATAGATAGATAGATAGAAAGATAGATAGATAGATAGATAGATAGATAGATAGATAGATAGATAGATAGATAGATAGATAGATAGATAGATAGATAGATAGACAGACAGATATTTTGCCGTTAATAACCAGACACGAACTCTGACAGATAATTGCCGTTTTCATGGCTACGAACAGCTCTCTTGAGGGCTTAAGAAGAAGGAAGCAAGAAGCTCAACAAGAAGAAAGCAAGAAGACAAAAAGAGTCAATAAAAACAACAAGAACAGTGCGCTGCAAATGACCACAACATGAGTGACTGTCCACAAAATAAGATCTCGTCCTCCCTAGTATCTACAAAGTATCTCAGAATCTGCAGCCTTGTTGCAGATCTCAAGTGCGCCAGAGCACTATGCATTCCTTTGTTGACAGGTAATTGCACCATATTGAACACCTGTTAAATAATAGCCTTCTGATCCCCTCCAATGGCCTCAGTCCCCTGCGCACAACTCTTCCCTGGAATTTTACTAGAACTAATATTGAGTTAAAGTGTGAATATGTAACCACCTAAAACTTTGTGACTACACATCAAACATTACGAAACTCTTGTGTATCACTTCAATTTATTTTATTATAATAAGTTATGTGGACACCCCCGTTTGGGACAAAAGTCAGTCTTTAATTATTATTCATTCACCACTTTTTGAACCCCGAAATAAAAGACACATTTTCGTCGAGTAGAATCGAAAAGTATGGCCGGAAATTGCGTTCTACGCCTTTCTTTACACACGGCTGGTCGAAAGTCAGCTTTATCACATGGCATCTGTCTATTTTACAAAGAATTATGTAACAAAACGATCTATTAGTCTTTGCATCGAATCCAAGTGTCGTTATTAATGCGACCTTGACTGAGATATATATACGGTTGGGCTTGGTGCAAGGAAATTTGCAAGTTTTATCTTTCCCGGGTCGGTTCCTGAGATTAATGGATTAATGGGACGCCAGTTATGTCAAAAAAGAAAAGAAAAAAACAACAACAGGCAAACAAACAAACGGACGAACAGCCCCCCCCCCCCCGGTTACTTCCACGGTCAAACTATTCCCTGTGGACCAGGTTCCAGCCTTCTCATGTGGGTCAGCCGTTTGGTGGTCTACAAGTAGTGGACAAATACACAGACAGGCCCTTTTATTTTATAAGGAGTAAAGGAGGCAACCGGCATTACTGGGCAAAAACCTTCATCCGTCCTCCCTCCCTCATTCTCTTTCTCCAGGCATTTTCTTATCTCTTTCGCATACATTCTTAAAAGGCAGTTGTGGTTCTCCTGCCAGATGCCAACCCTCTATAGAAAATGTTTTTCGGGATACGGCCATCCTTCATGAGGTGGACGTGGCACAGCCAGGGCAGTTTAAGCTGCTTCAGTAAAGGGTAAATGCTGGAAAGGCCTAGGCTGCAGAGTAGAGATCGAAGAAATATTCCACTAATCTCGCCATCAGTTGGTCTTTGTCTGCAGAAAATTTGAGTGGAGCAGTCTTGCTCTGGACTGGTCCCAGCGCTTTCTCGATCACATCGTACATCCCTGTGATATGTCTGCTATTTGAATGTTCTCACTGGTTTTGTAGGCTACCCATTGGCATAACAGCCAGCCATCCGCTGAAACCTGTTTCTGTTTCTGGCAGCTCTGGGATTCTGCTGCTTCATCTCGTTAGATGACTGCGTGTAGATGGCAAGGGTGGCCGTCTGGCGTGAATAAGGGACCATTCAAATAATTATTATGTCATCACATTAGGGAGGGGGGTGTTGAGTCCAAAGATGATGTCATCAATGTGGTTTGGTAAAATTGAAAAAGAAGAACAAATATATAGATCAAATTCATACTTTTATTATAATACCTGCCAATAAAATAACTAATTAATTAATCAACCAATATCTTGAATTTTGAAAAATGCAAAAGCTAAACTTCAGCTGGAGGTAAGACGTTGCGCCAACAAATACTGGACAGACTTGTGTAACAGCATACAAGAGGCAAATGAAAAGGGAGATATGAAAACCGCCTTTAGTCAGATGAAAGTAGCTCTTGGGCCAATCATCACCAAAAGCGCCCCACTTAAGTCTGTAAATGGTGAACCCATCACAGATAAAAATGAACAACTGAATAGGTGGGTAGAGCATTACTCTCTGTTGTATTCAACTGAGAAAAATATTCCACCAGATTTTGAGGAACACCTCCAAAAACTGCCAATAATGGCCGAACTTGACGCTGAACCTTCCTTAGTCGAGCTTTCCAATGCAATCGACCACCTGTCTGCTGGAAAAGCCACAGGAAGTGACAACATTCCTGCAGAGGTATTAAAAGACCTAAAAGGCCCACTATTACCACACCTGTATAATCTGTTACTGCAGTGTTGGAAAGAAGGCGTGATACCACATGATATGAGAGACGCCAAAATTGTCACACTTTACAAGAACAAAGGAGACAAAGGCGACTGCAACAACTATCGAGGCATATCCCTCCTCAGCATTACTGGAAAGGCTTTTGCTCGCGTCATCCTCTGCCGCCTTCAACAACTGGCGGAAAAAGTCTTACCAGAAACACAATGTGGCTTTCGAAGCAAACGATCAACTATTGACATGATATTTGCACTTCGGCAAATCCAAGAAAAATGTAAAGAACAAAACAGGCCGCTTATAACATGCTTTGTGGACCTAACAAAGGCTTTCGACACCGTAAGCCGATCTGGCCTGTATGCAGTCCTTAAATCCATAGGCTGTCCACCAACATTGCTAAAACTTATTGCATCCTTCCACACTGACATGAGGGCATGTGTCAACTTTGAGGGCTGCACATCCAATTCATTTGCTGTAAACAGCGGTGTGAAGCAGGGATGTGTTCTTGCTCCTACCTTATTTGGTATATATTTTGCAGCCCTACTCAAGAATGCCTTTGGTCAATGTTCAGGTGGAGTACTTATTAACACCAGAGTGGACGGCTCCATTTTTAATGTTGCCAGACTAAAAGCAAAATCTCGTACAGAGCATATTATGTTACAAGAGCTCCTCTTCGCAGATGATGCTGCAATCGTGGCCCACGATGAAACCACGCTCCAGGCTCTCATCAATAGCCTTGCCAAAGCCAGTGACAAATTCATGCTAAGGATCAGTGTCTCAAAAACTGTAGTTTTGACACAAGGCTTGAGAAACCCCAACCCAATCATGCTGAATGGCTCTCCTCTGGAGCAAGTGGGAAAATTCTGCTACCTAGGCTCAACCATCAGTGGTAGCACAGACATAACAACTGAAATAAATGCCAGAATAGGAAAGGCGGCCACAGCTTTTGGCAAACTCTCAAAAAGGGTGTGGAACAATAGCAAGCTGACCATCAAAACAAAGGTACTCGTGTACCAAACTTGCGTCCTAAGCACCCTGCTGTATGGCTCAGAGACATGGACCACCTACTCCAAACATGAAAGATCCCTCAACTCCTTCCACCTGCGCTGCCTACGCAAAATTCTCAAGATCAAGTGGCAAGACAGGATCTCAAATATCGAAGTTCTGAGCCGAGCCAACATTCCATCAACTCAGGCTCTCCTAGGCAAAAAAAGACTGCGGTGGCTTGGACATCTCCACCGTATGGAAAATGATCGCATCCCCAGACAAATTCTCTACGGGGAACTTGCTACTGGCAACCGACCCAGAGGTAGGCCACATCTGCGATTCAAAGACACTTGCAAGGTCACGATGAAAGCATTCAACATCGACCCCAATGAATGGGAGAACCTTGCAAATGATCGAAGCAGATGGAGACAAAAATTGCGCAGTGGCACGCTCGCAATAGACTTCAAGGCAAAAGAAACATACCTGACAAAACGACAGAGGCGGAATGAAAACATTCGCCAAAGTGAACCCAAAAGACTGACCTGCAATCACTGCCATCGCACTCTCGGGTCAAACATTGGTAGAATAAGCCACGAGAGAAGCTGTCAGTCAAAGTGAAAGTGAATATTCTAGCTGCTAAGACCGTCTGTAAAGACGCTAAAGGCCATATATCTTGAATGAGTACTATTACTACTCACTATAGGTAGTGGAAAGGTCTTGTCAGTTTGCTAATAGGCAGCTTCTCTGTATGCTCTTAGTGAGTTGAGATGGTATTAAATGGTTAAATCAGCCTGTCAGGGACACCTTGTAAAGCGCTTAGAGCATTAGTGGATATTAAGCGCTATATAAAAGCTCTTATTGATTTTATTTTATTTATTTACTGTTAGTTTGAATTAAAATAAATAGCAAACAGCACTATACAGGTATTTTTAGTCGTTATTTGTCAAGTTTTGATTACGTCATCAAACGGGGGTGGGGGGGGGTGGGGGGGGGGGGTTATACCCATTTGATGACATGTGATGATAAGGGGGAGGGAGGGGGGTCAAAATTAGTCAATTTTTGACGACATAATATGTGAACGGTCCCTAACGGCAGTCGTCTCAATCGACTTAGCATCAAACTAATCTATCTCCCGACAAATAGCAAATGTTGGGCAGTGTATGGTGTCCTACAGCGATCTCTGCAAATTGCTCCATGTAGTTTGGCTGAGTCACCGTGTTCAGAGCAAGAGTTCCCATGTTTCTTGTTGCACTGGAACTTCAATTGCAGCCTGATCTTGCAACACGCCAGGGGCTGGTCTATGTCACAGTCCGTCGGTCCTGTGTTAAGAGTGTGTGGAGTACTTTTCAAGGGATGAACGTCTAATTGGGTTAGATCCATTTGATGCCGATGTTTTGAACGCGGGTATCTCCAGGAATCTTACAATAGGGTTCGGACTGAAAGTTTGGTGACGCACCAAAGTTAAAAGAAAAAAGAAAGCCAAAAAGCGCAGGAATGTGAAACCCAAGGGTGGAAAGCGGATCCATTCTGAGCAGGTACAAAGAAAATATAGCTAACATTCTATTCAGGATTTTCAGGCACGAACTTGATATTAGCGGATCCAATCTGAATGCACTGTGTAAGCTGGTAAACACTAACTTACGAACGTGATATTTACGAGGGAAAAGAGGACCCACTCTGGACAGGTACCGTACAAAGAAAATCATAGATCATTCGGAATCCTAAGGCACGAAATACCACTTACGAGCGGACCCACACTGAATGCACTGGAAGCTGGCAAATATTTACGAACGCTAAACCTGTGAATGGAAAACAGATCAACAAAATGCGCGCCCGCTCTGACTGAGTGCAAAGAAACTACATTTTCCTTCGGAACTTTTCACTCACGAAAATAAGATTAACGGATCCACTCTGAGTACGCCATAAACTTCTAAGTTTATTGTTGTCGCTGTAGCTTTTATCCTACTTTAAAAAGTTGATTGCATCACTAACTCATTGCCTACGCGTCGCTATCATGGCGACGAACAGGGTTAACGGGACATATGCACAGCTATCATGATGACGAGGGAGTTGTTCCAGTTTTATACGCCTTCATAGGGAGGCATCATACTTAGCCTGGTCAGGCTTTCAGATGCTGTCACTAATGTCAGCCAAAGCGAACTAAGATCGGCATAATAATATTCTAGGAGAGTTTTAAATATTGAGTTATTTACCTTTGACCACAATAGAGAAAAATTTAGATGAATTAAAAATAACTTATAGTTTTCTTCATGTGATTCTCTGAATGTAATGCTTCGGTTGAAGAGAGCTTTCAAAATGTCGCAGTGGCACTTCCTGAACGTTCACGACTTTACCTTCAGTAGGTTTAGCGGACAGGCATTAGAATAGAAGTGGTTTTTTGACACGTGACACTGACACGGATAAAACAAAGTGATTATGGCGAGGATTTTTATATTTGGCAGAGGGGGAGGGAAGGTCACTTTGCCAACTTATTATGGACCGTACAGGGAATATTTTAATATGGTAGAAAAGCTGCCTATATAGGAGGCTGGCTGGGCCTAAAGGTTAAGTAGGCAATGAGTTAACGCCCGACTTTACTATTACTATGGTGATCCATAGTAATAGTATGGTCGTTGACGTCATTACGTAACTATGAAAACATATTTATCGCATCGTTAAGACGCACCTTTATTGTTGTCGCTGTCACCGTTGTCCCACGTTTTATTGTATCATAAACGCCTACTTTAGCTCAATAGCTGTGCCTATCACCGTTTTGCAATGTTTCCTGTGGTGATTGTCATTGTCTGATCTATTACAGACTGCACAGCCTTCTCTTCGTCATTTTACTTCACATAGTTAAACTGCCGATTAAATATTTTAAGTGGTGTTGATGGCAATGCAATCGCCTCTGTCGTCTACTATAGCTCTATTGAACACCTCGTAAATCAACCAAAGAAGTTGATATTGGACGTGTCTACCATTACCTCGGCCAGATCCGCCGATCTCCTCATCAGCACCATATGTTTCCAGAAGATGAATCTGACTTTATGGTACCAAACAGATAGGTCTGGATCTAAATAATACCAGAGGAAATAAAAAAAAAAAAAGAAGAAGAAAAGGCAATAACTTTGAAGAGACTCTATAAACCGCCGTCTTTTTTTCATGTCCATTTAAGTATACCTTTCTTGGCAGGGAAATTGGATCAAATTGAATAAGAAGGGGGATTATGTACGGTAAATTTTAATTTTGCATTTTCTAAGCAGGTTCAAAAATCAAATAATAATCGTGAATGAATGGAAGCCAGCCTTTTAAGCATTATCTGCGAACCGATCAATGAAAGGATCATGTTCAAGAAAGTATCTAGCTAGAAAGTGTTTGTAGTCTGCAGTCTTGCCATCGAATAGATCTCGAAAATGTCTGGGTAGTTTACACCCCTAGGCCGTCTTGGCAGGAAAAGCATCAAAATAAACACATATCAAACATTGTCTCAGATGTGCATTAGTGCGCTAGGCAACCCGTTCCTGAATGGGAAAAGAGTGCACCAAATTGATCGACTTGAAAGGCAGTAAGATATTAGTAGTTGCTCTCGGTCAATGTCAGTGGACAAAAAAATAAAAATAAATCCCAACTTAATTTAAAAACCAACGATCAAACAACCAAAACAGACAAACGTGGGAAAGGCGGTTAAGCGTTTTGACCGTCTATGGATAACGGACAAATATACTGACAGACAGGGTCTTTTATTTATTGGGAGACTATTAAAGTCCTCTAGTCTCACAGACATTCCATGATAGAGAGGCGGGTCCAAACATGTTTTTCGATGTGCAAATGTATCATTCTCTTTGTATTTCAAGACATGCTACAGTGTATCACCAATTTTACAATTGAATAAATAGAAATTAAATAATAATCATATTATAGAGGAAGTAAGGCCCCCAATGTAATTATGAAAGGCTTCTAACTGCTGAGCCTTAAATTTTACAAACTTTCATATTACGCATAGAAAGGCGTATAGTGGTGTACGTGAGCATATTTTACAGGTCTTGAAGTTCGCTGATACATTCTTTGATTACCGTACTGAGTTGAACAGAAGAACGTGGTCCGACCTTCTTTTGAGCGGGGGAAAAAAAGACATATTTTCTCCGGGTAGAATTAAATAGTATGACAAAATTTCTTTCTGTGCCCCAGTCTACACACTGGGGATCGAAAATCAAATCTTAAAAATCATATCGGTGTATTTCGCGTGTCAGCGGGTCAACTTGTAACAATAATAGTAATTATGATAATCGCATTATTAATAACGATGGAGAAGTGAACGTGCTCTATCAAACTGCAAAAATGTCAAGGCACCAGACTGTGCGAGTATCACTGCAGATTTCGCGGCCAATCCGTGTCTCATCCTACACATTCATCACGAAGTAAAAATAAAAGTCTAGAAATGACATGCTCAATCAGAAGCCAAAGTTTGAGTTTGGGCTTTACGGGGCATCGGCATGATAACGGCCACTTCGTGCCTTTCACGTTTTATTTTGGGTACTCCATTCGTGTTTGATATTCAAAGCTTCTAGATTTCACACACAGAATAAAATAGTTCCGTTGTTTTTTTTTTATTACACTAGTAAAATTCTCAGAATTTGTTTTCTATATATCTGAAAAGAGGTTTGTAAACGTGTATAAAAGTTTTAACATCCAGTTGTAGATCTTAGCCTCTTTCAGAAAGGACAAGACGTGCTTTGGGTTTACGTTAGAATTAATTCTTTCATGGGCTATAGGCATAGTGCTTTCTCCGGATATGCATCAAATATACATATTCAATCAAAATATGCTTTATTGATAGTTGGTGAATTGCCAAAGAAGCTATTGGGAAATGTTGCATTGAATTAACCAACACTTAAGATCCAATTTCCAGCGCTTACATTATATTGCCATGTTATGGAGAAACACTGTATGTGCCAAAGTACAAAGTTAAAAGAGACTAAAAAAAAACTGTGTTGAGGTCTTTGTTTTCGGAGGATCTCTGCCCTTGGCATTGGCACATTTCTTATCTTATTCTTATTCTTCTTGTTGTTGGTTGTTGCTGTTGTTCTCTTGGCTTTCTTAACACTCAAAACAGCTTCCTAATGGGCTGTCCTGTCCATAGCTTGGCCTTTTTGCCTTCGTACAAAATTGTAACCCAGATGAAAATATTTTTTTCTAAAAAAAACTTAATTCATTCCATAAAATAATGTTAAAAAAGTGAAATGGACTTGGATCGGCATATATAACCTCTTTCCGCAACATGGCTGTAGAGTAAGTGCAAATCATGTTAGCCTTCGTCTAATCAACTAACGTATTATTTTAGATAGAAACGAAAGAGAACTGCTTTTTACACAGGGATCTATTATATGTATTCTCAAGAGTAAAGAACAAATGTACGCACCTTGCACAACAACAATAAACACAATAACAACAAAAGTACAATACACCGTCCCCCTAAAATAACTAGGTTCTAACTCCTTTCCAAAAATGTTTGAGAAATCGATGATCGAAGTTGCATATGCCCATAACTTAAATTAGAGATACATTTTGATTATATAGCCGATACGCTTGATTCTTTGACATGCAAGGGAGAAGGCCTTAGAAGTACTGTGTAAATCAGTTCTGTCAAAATGTGAAGACAGAACTTTGTCATTCAAATGGGACGATACACGGGCCGTCAAAAGCCTGTCCATTTTGCAAGGTAGGAGGAAGTCGTACATCCATAGACTTAGTTACCGGTGGTCTAAATTTTCCCCCATGACTTAGGCTATTTTTAGCCTAGTCTGGCCTTATGAATATTGCATCTGGTCAGCGGTACTTTTAGGCATCTGGTCATGTGATGGGAGTCTCTTTCTTATTTGAATGAGCCTTTAGACCTTCTCTAGGAATAAGAGGCCTGGGCCAGGCCGCGCAACCGCCGCGGAATTTGACGCGTTGATTTGTTTCCATATCCTGTATCCTTGGCTGTCACGAAAGAACGTATTTGTAGACCTCACTTGACTCAAGCGAGAATGAGTACAGGACGCCTTTCTATTTCGTACTTTAATAATTGGCCGCCTTCAGTGAAAACCCAATACCCCTGCTGTCGCGATGTGGGTTAGATGGGGATAATTCGACTGACACTCTTTCGAGGTCCGCTCCCACAATCGACGAACACAAAAAAAAATACTTGCACTCTGAAAACTAAATAAATCAATTGCTTTGATTTTTAGCAGAACTGTAGGGCAGTTTAATTACAGGAATTAATGTATCAAATATAATTATAAATATAAATATCAATTCAAAGGCAACTGAATCTACTAATGAAACTACAGCTTTCTATAAAGACTAACTTATTCACTCTAACTACTTGCAGGTCATATGAGTTATATGCCAAATAGAATCCGCGCACGTGGCGACGGATATAACAGTTTAAATTCTATTAATTCAATGAGACATGTTATGATATGGACATTTCCTCTAGACACGCCATGGAGAATGCTTGTACAACCATGCGTTGTCTGGCGGTAGCTCTGAAACTGTCTTCAAAAGTAAGTAGAACGGTTCACTTTCATCATTACAAATTAGTATGGACTCTCACCATGCGGCCCTCACTGGGAGTGAGAGCGCTGGATGTAAACGCTGTGGGTTTATATCAAACCAAGTAGCTTAGGCTCTGGAGCTTTAACTCATGGCGCTCCTCACAATATGGACTGCTCAACTGCGTCTCTTATGTCTCTCATCTGGCTGAGGACTATCGCCGTCCACCTCGTAAATGGATTGTCTGCATGTGGCATCTATCTAAGCTCTGCACGGGTTTAAATACTAAAGCTATGTCTCGACCTTCCGTCCAGATTCATACATTTGATTGGTGCAACCACCTCTAGCTCAGCTGCCGAACCGAGTTATTTTAAGTAACAGCCCTACGCAACGACCTTGGGTCGACATCAAAGGTCGAATCACTCAAGACAATAAAATGTAATTTTATAGCAATAAATTCTTAACATGTTCAAAACCCCGAGCTTTTACTCTGGATCACGGATTTTCTGTACGTCAACAGATGTCTCAATAACATTTAATTCCTACTCACCCCTTCCCTCTCTACTAAACCTAGTTCAAAACACGAGATATAAAAAGTGCTCAGTCATGCACACCTACGCTGTCCGTCTATCCTTCCCCACACCTTCTGTCTATCTATTAGGAAAAAAACTGTTCAAAACAAATTGTTTACGAGACCAAGTTATGCTGGCTCGCACAATAATTACGTTTGTAAAAATTACTCACTGCTCTCTCACAAAAATTTACTCAGTGGAAACATTTATGAATCAAATCTGTTCTTGACACCTGCCTTTTCTCCATTCTTTATTCTTTCTTTTACTTTCATCTCTCACCGTTCGAAAGTTCCCTTCCCTAACCGGAAATGTCACCCATGCTAAATCTCGCAAAAAAATAATTTAGACCACATGTGTGGGCTCAATGAACAAAACTCTCCGTGTGCACAGTTGCACACTGTTCCGTCTATCGATAGGTCTCCGCGTAGACGGCTCTTCGCATCTCAGCATTAATACTAAACAAACTTTTTTCATGGCGATTCCTTTGGGCCTGAAGCGATGCTTTATTTTTACCAGCCGAAGAACGGGACAGCTATAAGTTTACATTTTTGTGAGATTTCAACTGTCAGTAACTGGGAGACGAATGAAAAGTTACTAGGTAGTGGTAGGAATCGTTGTGTACTATTAGTCAAAATGCTCTCTCTCTCTCTCTCTCTCTCTCTCTCTCGGCTACCCAAGACATTTGGCCATGATACCTTCCGAGCATGGTTAGGCCTTGTGAACTTGTGCACAACCATCGACAGATACAACCCTAAAACACAAGCAGATACAACATCAATTCAAACGCCAACAGATATAAACCAACGACAGATACAGCCCCAAACACCGACATAAAACATGTACCTTATTACCCCAAACACCTGCAACACCGACAGATACAACCCCAAACACCGACAGATACAACTCCCAACGACCCCCGGATGACGAGAAGTCCTCGTCGGCTCGACGGACAAAGAAAAACAATTTTTAATTTCATAACTTGTGGACAAAACGTAAACCCAGTGAATCATGAATAAAGTCAACAGCTTGTATAATAATATGGCTATTTTGAGTTGGCGCTTAACATTAAAACTTATTACAGGGTTCCCAACTTTTTTCGTCCCAATTACCCCTGGCGATTTTCGACAGTTAATTTATCCCAGTTGCAACTTTTCCCAAGTAAGTTTACCTTCATCTTATTTGTTTAGTAATTCGAGCTAAAACATAATTTAAGCAATCGCCAAAGGGGAAATTCAAAGTACTGGTTTAAGGATTTTTATTTATTTCTGCAGGGCTAAAAAGTAGGCATCATCAAACTGCCATGTAAATTCGAGCTGTGAGAACCAGTATTTTTTGCAAACACACAGATAAACAGGCATTTGCATTTATTTATTATAGATATTTATTTAAAAAATTTTTTTTTTTAACCAAAGGCCCTGCTTAATATTTCCTTCTCAGATCCCACCCCCCCCCCCTTTTTTTTAAAATAGTTATTAAAAAAACAAAAAACAAACTAAAAATGTACAAATGAAGAATCGGCAAAATTGACCCTGGATAGACCAAGTTGATCCCAGGTTGGGATCCCACGGTTTAGTATATGTGTGCAATCTCATATAAATGCCACGGGGGATATAGCTTGAAAACAAATGGTTAAAAAAATCAATCAGAGTCTTCTTCCTGTCATAGCCCCCCCCCCCTCCTCCTCCTCCCTCAAAACCCGTTCATTAGGGGTGAATCAAACCAAGGCTGGCGTAGGCGCCAGCTGGCGGCTCACCACCCATAAATTTTGCTTCACATAATCACAATAGGCACTGGCCACATCGCCATTAATACAATAGGCGATGCCCGCACCGCCGCAGTGTGGATCGACAGTGAATAATACAATGTGCTAAAGCCAAGCAAAATTTATGAGCGGCAAGCCAAAGTCCGGCGCAACACCATTCTTGGTTTGTTTCACCCCTAAATTAATGTAAATGCTGATTATGTTTTAATTTTCTTTTCTTTTCTATTTGATTCTGTTATTTAACATGCTGCGCTGAGAACAGTTTCCTTATCTATCCATCGTCTTCCTGGCCTTCAACATAACGCTTGAGGAATGGCGCACCAGGACAGAATCCTCTACGATCCCTCAAGAAAATAAAGACCAAGCCTGGCAGGGTAAGGCATGTTATACTTTTATTTGTCCCAGTTGTCACGTAAACACAGGGCCGTCTTGACAGCTGTACAGGCCCCTGCGCAAAGCGATATGCTGCATTTAGCCCGTTTCAAAAACCAATGTAAATTTGCATGCATGGGGCCCCAAGGGCAACTGCCCAGTGTGCCCATGCGTTCAAACGGCTCTGTTAGTAGTTTTGTTAGCATTGTACATAATTTTTACCCAACTGTTTACGTTTCAGGACCAAAATTTTGGTCTCGTTAGTGAATAATTATATTTGTTTAATGTGCAACGAAGCGGAAAGACTTGGAATAATGTAAAGAGGCTGGCCCATGATAGAGAGGGATGGAAAGTGTTTGTTGGTGGCCTATACCCTGATCCAGGGTGAGAAAGGCAATGATGATGAATTATAGATTGGACAATTTTTCTCTATAATTATATATCGCCCCCAATCCCCCTCCCCAATGGACTAATTTTATTCCGATGAAAACTGCATCAACTTGAGTAACAAAAACAACCAAATTTATTTTATAGGGTAGACCAAAACAACAATAACTCAAACTGACCCACTAAATAATCACAGTATTTAATGTGATACGGTAAGTATTTTAAAGGAGACACAATATAGCTAAAAAAAAAATTAAAATACAAGTGTTAAGTTGCAAAAAAAAAGAAACGCTACAATAAACCACCAAAAAAAAAAAAAAAATGCTACAATAAGCCACCAAAGAATAAGCAATAAAGAAATGCTACAACAAACCACCAAAGAGTAAATCATAAAGAAATTCTACAGTAAACCACCAAAGAATAAACAATAAAGAAACGCTACAATAAACCACAAAAGAATAAACATCCAAGAACAGCTTCAATAAACCGTGATAAAAGAATAAACATGGGAGAAACCCCAACAAAAACCAAACAAGAGTAAACAAAAAACAACAACAACAACGCTACCATAAACAAACAGAAACGAATAGGCGATAACGAAACGCTGCAATAAACCACAAAAGAAAAATAAATCACAAAATAATTCTTCGGTGGTTCATTAAAGCGGTTTTTTATAGTTTCCAAACGCAGGATTTTGCAACATACAATATTTTCTGTATTTTTTTTTTCTTTCTTCAAAGCCCTGCTGCGAGCCAGTTATTTTTCTTTTGGTTGCTTTTTTTCTCTTATGCTTAGTAAGTTTGACCAGGATGAGTGCAAGAAAAATGAAATACAATGAAGCATACACATTAAGGCCAGTTTACACTGGTAGGTTTTAGGAATAGAAAAAAGGAATGGGGGACTGTATGGGAAGAACTCTCCTGGCTTTCCGTCTTTTGTTTTTCCGATTTCCCCATTCAAAACATGACCAAAACAAACGATGCGCATCATTTCTCGTTCAGACCAGTGTAAACAAACAACATTTCGAAGGGGGAAATCGGAAAAACGAAAGACGGAAAGCTAAGAGAGTTCTTCCCATACAGTCCCCCATTCCTTTTTTCTATTCCTAAAACCTACTAGTGTAAACTGGCCTTTAGGGTAAAAATCAACATTCAAATGTGTGTGTGGTCAAAACAACAACAACGAACGAACGAACGTGAGAACAAATTTATCGTGAAATCATTTCTATAGTGCTATCATTCGGGAGCGATGCGAAATTTCCGCCCTTCGTGTTTTATACCTCATTAATTTCATATTTTTACACCGTAATAAAGTTCTGGGCCCAGAAATGTAAGAGAAAAATTTGTGCGATCCTATGTAAAGAATTTGAACCGCTGATACTAGGGACAAGAAATAAACTGAAATTAGTACCACCACCACAGACAAAAGAACCATACAAAAATAATTATCTTTCGTGCCATCAGCAACGAGAATGTTACAGAGCAAGAATGAAAGAGTTGACGAAGTATAAAAACCACAGAAAAAGCTTGGCAGACGTGCTTCTGTGCTGCAACTGAGTGTACATAATAAATTCTATTTAAATTCTATATTTCATATTCAAATCTTTTATTATTAGAATATTTTATCTAGTCAATTCTCCAATTATTTTTTTCTAGAAAAAGGCTGTTGTCCAAGCAAGCGCATATCCGTACGTGGACAGTACATATCCGTACAACGCACACAATTCGATGACGTAGAACACACACCGGAATTGTATATGAATCAATCTTCTTCATTCATAGAAGAGCGCTTACATTTTACACTCTACACACAGAAGAGCTGAATGATCCAAGCAACCAATTTAGGCCCGACCAATCTAGGCCTATGCCCACGAGAGAAGTGTCACAATAGTGAAGCAATGTATCTGCAAGCAGTAACATTATCGTCATGAACTAGGTGGTCTATACTAGATCTATATAATAAGAGTTAGTAGAGCACCCCCGTCTCCAATCAGGTACAGCTACCCTAGCCCCTTTTCGCCCGAGTAGTGTAGTTAATCTGACTACCGCCCATTGATACAAACTGACTAGACCCTCAGCTCCCCAGGTCCACCAGACCATTCCAATGCACTTGCAACAATCACGTTATGACTAGAACTTCCGCTCAGCACGTTGTGGGTATGAAGACCGCGCCTAGCCTAGATAGATCTATCTTCAAAACATGTATGGATATAGACAGTGCATATCCTTACAACATGTTGTAGTGCATACATGTTTTACGGATATACACTTCCGTTGCCGAAATATAGGGAATTTTCTGTCTTCTCTTTTAGTTTGCGTTTCATTGTATCGTTTGGGTATTATTTCCTACGTGAGGGTTTGCTATAATATACAACTTTTTCTCTTTGTCAAATTTTGAGTGAAAGAGTTGTATGGAGAAATCTGTATCAGTGGTACTGAATGGACCAGGAGAAAAAAATGGATTTTGGATTGATTGCTGTTGTGACTAGTGCGTGCCTACCGGTACCTTCTGTGTTCTGGCCTAGGGGTACATATAATAAGCTTTTTGTGACTCCAGGGCTAGAGAGCTCCTTCCGACATAGCCTTGACAACAGCCTCGATTAGTTATTCTTTCAAATTTTATTTTCGTTTTCCTTCCGTTTTTCAGTTGAAAAGTTAAGGGGCCAGGGTTAAGGATTCGATAAGATTTAGGGTTGAGGACAAGGACGGAACTGGGGATAGGTTAGTATACGTACACGCCCCTAGCGCAAAACACTTGGGGTACGTATGTACAAGTCACAATAGCCTGACATTTTGAACTTAATTTTGAAGTATGTTCAATACTGTAACTCGCAACACACAAAAACCACTGTAACCATGAAAGTGCTTGCCAGCCTCGGCAATAGTTGTCTACGCAAAACGAAACGCAAGTGCTTGCTAACGGTGCAAACTTGTCACAGTGACCGAAATGTATGCTGGGTTTTTCTGACGTCAGCAAACCAACCATGAAACAGAAAAATTTGTACGGAAACTTTCCCCCCGAGCGGTCCAGGTCGGATCGGGGGAAAAATCGTTAAATTTTTATCAAAATCGGAAAATCGGTAAAACGACCATTTTCAAAAAAAAATCTGTAAAATACCGATTGAATCGGTATAAACGGCAGGTCTGGGTAACCTGGTTATGTTTTATAGATACTTAAAGAAGAAGCAGAATAGCCACTGTACGCCCAGACCTACAAAAATGTTTTATGCCGTTTTTTATGCATAAAATTTCATGGATAAAATTTAATGTCGTCCTAGAGTGTGTCGCCCAACTATCGAAGATGTCTTTGAGCTATTTACAACTCGATTTTTACTTAGAAAAGAATCTGATTCTTAACATGACAGTTGGGAACGAAACGTTTTTAAAATTTAACACATATTAATATGAACATCGTCTTTAGATTAAGTTTTATGACAATAATTTGGTGAAATAGTAATTTAGTCAAACAGTACACTTGCCAGTAAAATAGCAAATTGTAAAAGTGTATACGTATTGCAAAAACTTGGTAATTTGAAGGCCATCCTCATGCTTTGGAAAAAAAAAAAAAAAGCTGAACTCGTATTCATTATTCGTGAACCTTTTGGGGATAAAAAAAAAATATGGATTAGTTAGTGTTTTTTTTTACGGAGTGTTTTTTTTTTTTTACGGAGTCTATAATTTTAATTGTTAAGTAATTATACAGATAACAGAATGTTGCGAGGCTCAGGCGTTTCTTTCCCAACTGTTGAGCATCAGATTCTTTTCTAAGCAAAACCGATCTAAAAATAGCTCAAAGGCGCCATCTTTCGGTAGTTGGGCGGAACACTCAGGTGCGACATGAAACTATCCATAATATTCTTATGCCGACAAGGTAGTTGGGCATCTGAATTCTAAAATAACAATGGACACAAACCCGGGGAAATCAGAACAGGAATTGGAAGGTTCCGATTCAGCATTCGACTTTCAGATTCGACTCTTGCAGAATTCTGATATCGCAACAGTGGGCGTAGGCGTTCATCTCTTGCAGTTTCTGAATAAAATGCGGACATACACAAACAACTCGCATTTATTTACAAACAAACAAAATCATGACAGTGTATCATGGTGTGTTGCAGGAAGTCTCGCAATGAGAACGTCGGAACTACTTCTGGTGTTGTTGCCAGCACTGGCCACGACAGAACTGGTCAACTGTAAGGCGGAGAGGTCCTATCTACAGGGCTGGGGCACTGAGTCGTTCAATCTTAGGGGCTTGGGGGCTGAGCGGTCCGACCAACGGTGCTGGGGCTTCGAAGATGTCAACCATGTTGTTGTCCGAGATATTGATGATGACGATGATGATGATGACGACAATGTTGACGACGATACAGAGGAAGACCATAATACGGAAGACGACGCTGAAGGCGTAGCTAAACTTGAAGCGATGGTGAATGACGCGGCAAAAAGAGTGTGCAGTGTGAGTATTCAAAATAAAACCGTCTGTTTCTTTAAAATAGATGCAAATTTTCAGTATCCACCCATCTCTACGAAATCGCCCTCGGTGACCATTAATTTGAAACTTGATGTAAATAGCTCATTACAAAAAGTAGGTTACGAGTCGTATCTCTGTGGCCAAACAGCACTTGATAACCAATGAATTCTGACAAATTTAATCTGGTATGAAGTTGGTTCTAAAATTAAAAGTTCTTTGCTGTAAGAAAAAAACAAAACACACACACACACCCACATAAAACAAAATGGGGTTGGGGGTGGGAGGCAGGGGCAAAATGTTCAAAAATTAGTTCATTTTAATTTAACAGAATGTGGAAATCATAAATATTGATAAAATCTTGCGTATTTAAAGGAATTATGGATAATTATTTCAGAATCCATCTATGTTTGAGAAACAAAATAGCAGCAACTGATGAACAGATAACATTACCACCTTGATTTCTTGAAGAGGAAATAAGAAGAGAAAAGACCAAGTGTCCCTCTCTTCCCTTTATAGCACATTAATTTTGAATATATTTGCCAATGTTGACGGGGTCAATCGTGAAAATATTCTCCTACAGCGATTGAAGTTATAATTACAAAATATGAGAATTCAATCAAGGCCAATCGTGATAGCTGAAACTGAACAGAATTCAATATTTTTCCCTATCTTGGCTTTTAAAATACGGCATTGTTCATGACTTCCGCGCTTTCGCCGGTGGGTGGCGGTGCCAAATCTTATCACCCTAAATGTGCTAGCTGTCTCATCTTATTGTTTCTGGTATATTATCTTTGGTTCAATTACAAACCCAAAGAGGATACTGATTTGTACTTCCTGGTCAGTAATAGCTTACTATGAAAAAATATCACGGTCCCGTAACAACAGCTTTGCCTTTGGGAAGCGACGGACTGAAATTTTACCCTGACCTGTGTGGAAGCGTACAGGGAACTGTGGGAACGTGCTGTTGTCCTTACTTCCCCAGGAGCAGGGCTGTCTTGATAATTATAACTAGACCTTGCGTAACGCGCGGAATTTTCTTCCCTGTTTCAAAAACCAATATAGATTTGCATGAATAAGCTCCCTTAAACCTTATAGTCTGTGGGCCAGTAGGCGAAACCCTCCCCCCCCCCCCCTCCCCGCGGGGGATTTGCCACTATTATTTCTGAATTCTTCACCCATTAGGTAGTTGGAATCAACTTGTTTGCCATTTTGAAAGTGTAGCTTTCTATGAGATAATGCCCCTGAAATGTGCTGAGTTGCGTATTTCTTATTTAGGGGTGCAGGGTAGAAAACCGCCAAAAAGATAAAATATAATTACAAAAACTAGCTTTAATACAATTTTCTATGATAGCAAACATTCATAACAACCAGTGTATGCCTTTAGAACTGTTTGCCGGGGGACAAGGTGGTCTAGAGGCAAGGTGCTCGCCTCTCATGCCAAGGGTCCCGGGTTCAACACCCGGGCAGTGCAGGCATGTTGGAAATTAGATTTTTCTCATATTTTCAAGTCCCTGGTCCTATTGGGGGGTAGGATCGAGTACCTAGTCTTCTCGGATAAGGACGAAAAAATTCGGAGGGCCCGTGTGCACGTTGCGCACGTTAAAGATACCTTGGCAGTTGGAAATCGTACAGGCCGAAAGGCCGCTGCCCGGGCAAAATTGAAATTGAAATTAATAGATTAAGATTTATCCATATCATCCCCCCTCCCCCAACCAGCAACAACAAAATTTATTATTATTCATTATTAAATAGATATTGTTATTAATAAATATTCAAATATTATTTGAGCTGTATGTTGTGAACTGATGTGAGTTGTGAACTGCTGTGAGTTGTGAACTATTGTGAGTTGTGAACTGCGCCTAAACAGGCTGCGTTACAATTTGCTCTGAGATAGAGAGAGAGAGTGAGTGAGACAGGGAAAGAGAAAGAAGCAGTGCAGTGTGTTCAGCGCCTCGCAGGCAGCTCCATTCTGCTCTGTGGTTGACATGAGATTGTGTGCATATTATGTACAATTAGAATGTGGGAGCGAATGCGTTTGTAAAGTAGTAAATAAGTTCTGTAAAGCGCTTAGAGCCTGTGAAACAGGGTTAGGCGCTATATAAATGCCATTTATTATTATTGTTATTATTACACTTGTATTGATACAGAGCATAAATGATCATGTTTTGTTCAATTTGCAAAATTTCAAAACATAGCCGAAGAAATATCATGAGAGGGGACCAAATAATGTTTTAATTCACACTTTTAGACTTTATAAGGATCAGATAGGGCAAAAGATTAATAAGAACTAGAAATTACAAAATTTTATTACATGATGCATTTTATGGCCAAAGGATGTTTAATTAAACGTTTAAGTACTTATTCAGTTTCTGTTCAACATTTGGAGTAATTCATGTTTGCATGGAATACTAAAGTATTTTTCTCTTGTATTTTGCAAGCAATGATCTTTTGAATGAAATTTAATGATGGCCAATGAAAAACCTGTCCCATGAAAAAAGCAAAGACAGAAGAAGGCTAAAGAAAGAATAACAATATAATTATTGTGCACAATGATAAACTGAAGAATTTCGGGGCAGTCAGGACATTGACTAGCTGTGGCTGGGATAGAATTCAGCAAGTTGCTCAGATGAGAAAGGTTGCTTCAGATGATAAAGAACAACTACGACATTTTTGTGAAAGTATCCTCCCTGAAGTATCCATCGAGTATGCTACCAATCTTTTACCAATGTTAAATACCTGAGAAAACGAAAAGCAGAGATTGCCAATGAGGGTGAAGCATTTACAGGGAAGAATTCAAGAAAAGATCTCTGGCAAAAGGAACACTATTTCCTAAAGATGAATGTATCATATGTCAGAAGAAATCAAAGTATGTGAAACGGAAGAAAGAAAAACTAGTGAAATGTGTTACAAACGTAGCAAAAGAATCAATTCAAGAAGCAGCACAACGTAATCTAGACACCAGATTGATAGGACTCACTGAAGCCTACTGTTTCGTAGCAAAAGAAACTCACTATCATGAATCATGCAGACGAAGATTTATAAGAACTGAGAGAGAGAGGCAAGATGAAAATGAGTGTACCTCTAGCAGTCAAGGTAGTGCTCATGAAGATGCATTCAGGTACATTTGTTCATACATTGTCTCATCAATTATCGCAGGGGGCCACATTGAAAGAATGACAATGCTTAAAGAGAAGTATTGTTCATATATATGCAAAAAGAACACCCAGATCAGTCTAATCCAAACTATAAAACTGACAAATTGAAGGCAAAATTAATAAAACACTTTGGTAAAAAACTACAATTTTGGCAGCCAAACTACTTAAGCGAACTTCTTTATGCAATAGACATTCAAAAAGGTCTTGCCGTCGATGCAGCATTTGAAGCAGTGTCTTCTGATGAACCCAGAATTGAGGAAGCAGCTATGATACTCGGAAGAAAAATTGTGGATGCAAGCAACAGTGTTGAAGATATGACATGGCCACCCTCAGCAGATCTGCTAATGTTAGACAATTGCAAGTTACCAGATTTGCTCACACATTTTCTCTTTCATCTCTTTTGTAAAAGGCCTACATCGCCAAGCAGTCGTAGTGACAGACTGGTTAATTCTGTTAGCCAGGACACCTGTTACATTGTTTCCAATGGTCAGTGGAAGCTTCCAAAACATCTTCTTTGAGGAATGACAATCCGTCACTTTGACAGGAAGTTCTACTATCATTAACATTCTGAACCGTTTTGGAAATTCTATTTCCTACTCAAGTCTGTTAGAACTGGAAATAGCAATGTGTGATAGCATCACAGAGAGCAAATGTATTCTCCCAGTGTCAGTTGACCCACAGGCAAATTCTCTGTTACATTTTTGCTGGGATAACTTTGACCTAAATGAAGAAACTCCCTCTGGCGCAGCAACAACACATTCAACCCATGGAATAATCATTCAAGAACTCATTGACTCCCCCAGCAGTTCAAACGCTTCAAATACACGATCTCATAAATGCAGCAGCATAGCAAAGTCTAAAAGAAGATCTTTCAAGTATACTCCTCCAGAACTGGAACTATGTTACTTAAACCACAAGGAAGAGCCAGCATTATATGTCCTGAAAAATAATGTGGAACGTAGGCCTGATTCAGCAAGAATCTGTCGTGCTAATTTCTTGTGGTTCTTTTGCCGGGGCATTGTTTTATCAATATAGCAGCATGTATTATGTATAGGAATGGTTATAATAGGCGTACTACCGGTACGGGTCATTGTGTACAAAAAATTGACTTATGTGCATTGTGTTATCAATTAACCTTAAGTTTTGTATGAGGGGATTGGAATTTGTGCTATACAACTTATATTTATTTTCTTATCAATGTGTCAGCATATATTGTATGAGGTTATGGGTAAAACATTATCTATTTGGGGTGGTTGTAGAATGTAAGGGAGGGGAAGTATATATTGGGAGTAGGTGCAGTATGCATGTGAGGGAAGAAGATGGTTGTAGGGTTAAGAGTGATTGATATGGTGGTAGCTAAAATTTTGGTCAAAGAGAGATTAACAGAAAATGGGAAGGAGGAGAGGGGAAGAAGAAGAGGAAGATAAGGAAATGACCAATGTTCCTCTATTTTGTTTTTCTTGAAAAATGTTCTCATCTCTACATTTGACCTACTGTCTTTTAGTGATGCTTGGCTACTTAACCAATTTACTGAATAAGATTTTTGAAGTTCATGTATCATGTGCATTGCTTTGACATTGATTGGAATGCTCCTTTTAAGGCTTTTAACATGGTTTTAGTCAGTTTGACTGTGTGAGGTATGGAAGAGCAGTGTGTCAGAAAACTAATGTCTAAAAGTTAATATAATTTACCCCAACCCGCCAACACGCTAGTTCTATTTTCAATTCCAAATGGAAAATATCTGATAGTTTTTTTTATTTATTTTGAATATGGGCCGCTTTATAAACTGTGTGTAAATTTTGAATGATGTGGATGCAATATTAAGCATGAAAATAATTTTTTTAAAGATCACCCCTTAATTACTAAAAAGGGGCACAACCGCATATGTTCAAGGGTCCATAACTCATACAAGATGACACTTTAAAATTGGCAAACAAGTGAATTACACATACTTATACATCAAGCTAACTGAAAATCACACTGGTCAATCCCCGCCCGGGGGGGGGGGTGGGGGGTTCCGGTAGCCTATAGACTATTAGGGCATCTGTAGCCGGTTTCATGAAAAGTGCCCAGCCCATGGGACAGAAGTTGGTGCCTAAACGGTTTGGGCGCGCCCAACTGGGCGGGTACTTGTTGTAACCCAAGGGCGCGTTTCATGAAATGTACCCACACTTTGTGCCCAAGAGGGCGCTTGCTCAGCTGATTGTTACACACTTATTTTTAGAAACTGGCATCATGTGGCCAGTGTTGAACTGCGGTGGAACTCTTCACCGCAACACAAAGTTAAAGGTTTTGTAACTTTGTGCCATGTAAATTAGGATAATCCAATCGTAACTCGTTTCAAAATACAGTAAATTAATCAGAAAGACTACACATTATGTTACAAAGGTGAGAATTCGACTCGGAAAGTGCATGGGATTAGAATTCGTCAGTTGGTTAGGGGTTTTGCCGCCAAGAAACAAGCCTTGAGTAATCATGAATAACACTGTGCGCTGGCCAAGTCTAGGCCGCGCGCCGATGTTGGATGTAAAATGTGAATATTCCCCATTAGCCTAGATCAAAATGCTGACCTTCACTAAGCATTGGGTAGAAGAGGAAAAGACAGAAAGAGTTGTGTTCGTATGCACATACAAGAAAATTATAATTGTATGGTGTGGGAAAAAAAGTAGAATTGGATCGGCCTATGACGAACGGAAAGGCGCTCGGTTTTTTCGGGGGACGAGTAGATGAAGAAATCGGCACACGTCGGCTCGGGAATGGGTGAAAAAAAAAATAGTGTGAGGAACGAGGGAAAGTGACAGCACTTGAATAAAACGTCATGAAATTTAATTGAAAAATTGCATGCAATTGTTTATCCGCAACAACAAACAAACAAGCAAACTGGAATTATTCCTAATGTTGTTGGATAAAAAAAAAAAATTTTATAAGAAAAGAAGGAAATAAAAAAAAACATCCCCTGCTGACAATCGAACCACTGTCCCCCATTGACAGGACTGGTGTAGAAACAAAAAAAACCCAACAAAACTGAATTTCTTCTGTTATTGTTTTTGGATTTAAAAAAAAAAAAGATTGATGCCTAATACAAAGACATAAAAAGAAAAACCTGCCGTGCTGAGAATCGAACCACGGCCACCTGACTGACATTCAGAGGTGCTAACGACTACGCTACCGAGAACCTTTAGTAATTGTGGGGAAAGTCTTATTAAATGAGCATGACCAAAAATAGAAACCATTAAACCAATAACAATGGGGGGTGGGGGGGGGGCGCATGGTAGATAGAGCAACTTAGAAGGGTTCGAAAGGAGCGAGGAACATGACTGGGATTGTGCAGGGATAGAGTGAGGGCAGGGAATACAAGAATGAAAGAATGACCGAACGAAATTGAGAAGAAAGTAGATCTAGATCTAGATCTAGAATTATTATTGAATCGACCAATGACGAATCGAAAGGCAATCAGTTGATTCCAGCGGACGAGTAGATTAAAATTGTTTAATGAAAAAATCGGCGCGCATGTGTGAGAATGGATAAAAAAAAAAAAATTTCTAAGGAACGAGGGCTGTCAAAATGGATAGATGATACCCAGTTTTAGCATTTTGAACCTAATATTATTGCGATGCATCGCCTATCGGTGTCCGCTCACTCGCGACATCTGCGCACACCCTCCATGTTTGGGCTATTGTTTTGGCCCTTGGGCCTACTCTTTAGCTGTCCCAGGATCTGTGTCCCAAGGGACCGCCCAAACTGACGCGGCGCATTTCATGAAGGCCACGCTTATTCGCAGACGACGTCGTCTGCGAATAAGATCAGAATCTTATTCGCAGATGGATTTTCTGTTTGTGATTTTTATTTAGGAAGAACTCCTTATGCGTCACCTGACAACCTCCTCGGCGTAAAATAGCTTTCAATTGAGTTATCGATGAAACTTTCACCTAAACATTTTTGATGGTGAGAGCAGACTATGGGATACAAAATCGCCCAAGTGCCATAACAAGCAGGCGAGAACCTAAGCTCTCTGAATTTTAGCGAGTGATGATAAAAGTCTAAAAAGCTCAGATTAACTTCAAATACATACACTGAAAATCTGAAACGAACAATTCCTTCGCTCGACGAGTGAGAGGCCAGCGGCGGCCACCCGAGCGCATAGAAGTATTATGCCCGAGCGTCCATCTCAATCACATGACCAAAACAAACGATGCGCATCACTTTTCATTCAGAAACGGACCCTAGTGTATATTTATCTATGAACGGACCAGAGTAAACAAACAGCGTGTCGAGGGGGAAATCGGAAAGCCAGAAGAGTTCGTCCTCTACCCCACATTCCTTTTTTTCTATTCCAAAATCTATCAGAACTAAACTCGCCTGCCGGGGGGGGGGGGGGGGGGGAGATTCGAGGTTTCCCAAGACCTGGCGTTTTCTTTGGGTGACTTTTTTACTGCGTCCCCCCCCTCCTCCAACCCCACCCTGATCATCGTTGCTTTGCTTCAAAATATAAAATTGTGGCTAGGATTTTTAAAAATATTTGTTTACAATTTCAATTTTTTTTAGATGAATTATTATTATTATTAGTCTAGCCAATTTTGTCGGGTGTGAAATCACAGAGAAAGTCAGACAGAACAAATAAAAATGAATTAAAACTTCCATGGAAACAAAAAATGTACCGGTAATAAAATAAAACATGACAAATAGATCCAGGTTACCGTGGAGAGAGATGAGCTGTTCAATTCGCACTGACTAAAAGAAATCATTTACATGTTTAAAATTTGATTTTACATTTTGATTTCTGTTCAGTGAACAGGAATAAATAAACTGAACAGGAATAAAGTAAACTAGATCTAGTAACATTGATCAATTTCCCCACGACCTCAATAATTTGTAAAATCCTTTTTTTTTTAAATTGTTTTTCCTAAAAATGAGCAATTCTAGGTTAAAAAAAGAAAATGCTCCGCCGTGGGTTTGAACCCAGGGCCGGACCCATAGTCTCTGACTGATAACCGCAGATGCTAGCCATTGCGCCATCGCAGACCATGGAGTACAGGCGAACTTTCCCATAGTAGACATCACAAAATCAAGAAACCCCCCCATCTGCAAATAAGATTGGGATCCTATTCACAGACGTCTGCGTCTGCGAATAAGCACTACGTTTCAGGAAACGCTGCCCAGTCGTGTCAAGTACCCATTTCGCCATATTTGGGTGGGAACTTTGCCTTGGGCCGAAGCGAACAGAAGGCGCTTTTCATGATACTGGCCACTGGGCAATTGCCTAGTGTGCCCATGCGGCTCTGTCAAGAAGCCTAGATAAACGGGGAAACACGGTCTTGGGGCAAGGCGCTCACCTCTCAGGCTGAAGGTGCAGGTTTTGATCCCCGGCATGTTGGAATTTTGTAATTTTTTTTTTTTTTTTTTTGGGGGGGGGGGGCAATTCCTGTTCCTGATTCTGTGGTAGGTAAGATGGAGCACCTAATCTTCTCGGATAAGGACGAAAAACTGGGAGGGCCTGTGTGCACGTTGCACACGTTAGATATGTTGGTAGTTGAAAGCCGAGAAGAGCAGGCTGAACAAGGTCGTTGCACGGGCAAAATTCTTAATCTAATCCCTGCAACAGAAACAAGAACAAGGAAAGTGCGGTGTAGATGCCAGCAACACTGAACTTCCTAAATACACCCAGGTAAACAGCACTGAATGAATGCTTTGCATTAAAGAAAATTATTTTCATTCCAGACTTTCAGAGCCAGCAGTTCCAAAAGGGATGTTCTACAACAAATGAGAAAAATGGCCACTTTGAAAAAAGTCTGGAAGATAGTGAAGAGATTCGGGAAGAAAATCTTGCAGAAAGTCAAAGCCGGGGGACCGACAATTCTGAGGAAAATTAAGCACCTTCTGAAGACAAAAGGAAAAGAGCATACCATCAAATTTTTGAAAAAGCTGGATAGAAACCAGGACTTGGATCAGGCGGACATCACTGAGGTGAGGAAATGATTTGAAAAGTCTCTAATTTAACGAAAACCGTACGTTGAGAATTTTACATAATGTAGGCAATGGATACAAAGGTTCAATGATTTGTCTTCTTTTGTTACTAATCTCATTATTATAAAACATTACGACGGGGATCCAAGACTTTTTTACTGGAAATGGACTCGGACTCTAAAGCTTTATGATATATATTAACAAAGATACTAGATGAGACAGCTAGCGCCTTTGCGTGCACAGATTTCGCACCGCCACGCGGCGAATGAGGGAGTCATGAACAGTGCCGTATTTTACAATGCCAGAACGGGAAAATATTGATTTTTGTTCAGAGTTCAGCTGTCGCTGCACAGTAGGCCTTGATTGACGTCATTTTGTAAATCATAACTTCAATCGCTGTGGGGAAAACTGACTAGTTGTTTTTTTTATTGTTTTTTAGTCGCTATAGCATTGTAACCAATCCACATGATAAATATTATTATATCAAGCATTTTTTTCATGCAATGGGCCATGGATCCCGCCCCCGATCAGACTGGAAACTGTGTGCACAATTTTTTTAGAAGTGCGAAGAAGGGCGTGTCTGAACTTATCGTTTCTAGTATCTTTGGTTTATAATAAGGAAGACAAGAGCTCGAACGCTGGAAATTACGGAACTCCTGAAAACGGGTGTTGGTAAGTTTTCAGTAAAATGTGTTTGGGGACTTGTCGATTATTTCATATTTCTATTTTGTACGTTGTGAGTTTGAAACTTTCTGATAGAGTTTTCACCATTTATCATTAATTTCTAGTTATATTTAAATGGTTTTTCTAACCTTTGTCCCTGAGCAGTTTCTAACACTAACAGCGTGTTCACTATTTAAGGCCTGGTGAGTTTTAGGAAAAAGAAAAAAGGAACGGAGGAAGGGAAGCAATGGGGAAACAACTCTTCTGTAAAACTTTTAAAAAAAATATATGCTAATTTTTTTTGGACTATCTTCTCTGTAGCACCACCTGCGATGATCATTCGAAACTTATTTACGAAATAATATAATAGGTTCATTTCAAAAAGCTGGTTACGAGTCGGATCCCTGTGGCCAAACAGCTTTGAGTTTGAGTTTGGGTTTTACTGCGCGTCGGCACGAAAACAGCCACTTTGCACCTTTCACGGTCTATTTTGGGTACACTTTCTTTATGTTTCGCATCCAGAGCTGCCTAGTTTAACACAGAATTGAATACATTCATATACTTTTAACACATTGGTAACATTCTAGAAAAGTTGTTTTCTATAGATCCGGAAAATTTGTAGAGGGGTATAAACGTTTTTACATCGAGTCGTAGATCTTCAGCCCCTGTCAGAAAGGACAAGATGTGTTGCGGGTCCACGTCAGAAAATAATTCCTTCATGGATCCGCAGGCATAGTGCCTTCTTCAGATATGCATGAGGTCTACACATTCACTTACAATGTTTTATTGATCTTCCCCCCTAAGTAAAAATGGTGTGTGATGTGAATATGACCCAGACGGAATCTACTTAGGACAGTTCCATCTCTCCGATTTTGTTGAGAGGCCAAACAGCATTTAATAACCAATAAATTCTGACATTCAGTCTAGTATGAAGTTGGTTCTCAAAGTAAAAACAGTTAGTTCTCCTCCTCAAAGAAAAAAAAGGGAAGTAGGGCATGCAAAATATTCAAAAATTTGTTCAGTTTAGTTAAGCAGAATGTGAAAATCGTGAAAATCATGAAATATTCAGATTATCCTGCTGGCTTTAAGGAATTGTGAATAAATTATTTTGAAACCCATCTAAGTTTAAGATACCAGATGGCAGTAACTAATAAATGAATAACATGAAATTATCACAATTTGTTGAAGAGACTAAAACAGAGGGGATAGAGCGGTCCTCTCTTTCTTTAATGGAAAATTTATTTGCCAACTTGAGTGATGGGTTCAAATCGTGGAAGCGTTTTCTCTACCGGTTTTTGTTAGGGGACTGTAGTTGAATTACAAAGCCAAATAAAGAAAATGAGACACAGGATACCGTGAGGGTTCAATTCGGCAAATTCCATCTGTCGACTTGCCCGCGTATCGTCCATGCCAAGAATGCAACAATTTGCACAACACCCTTCATAATTGAACGACAAAGACTAGTACCACATAGTTCTGTGAGCAGTACTCACTGTGTTTATACGCCCGCAAGTTGTGGACATACAGTGAATGAAGGAATGGTCCGTCTCGGTATTCTGTGTCTCGGGTGTAAGTATGTGCGTCTATGGGGGACAACAGACTGAACACTTAACCGGAACTGTGTGGAAGCGTAAATGGGACGTCCTGTTTGTTGTCATAACTTCCCGGAGCTCTGGTACAAAAAAAATAATGAAAGCTTAGCAGTAAAGAAATCATCTTCTTCATTCCAGACTTCCAGAGATGGCAGTTCCAAGAGAGATGTTCAACAAATGGGAAAGAAAGCAGATTTTAAACGAAAAATGCTAGATAGAAAGCGTGAAGTGGATCAAGATCAAGAGGACTTCAGTGAGGTGACGAAATGATTTGGAAAATCTCTATTTTAAAGAAAACAAAACGCTGAGAATTTGAGATAATGTAACAAATTGATACAGGGGTTGAAAGATTGCTTTCTATTGTGTTATTGCTCTCACTATTATGAAACACTGCGACACGGATCCAAGTCTTGTCCTTTAAATGACCCCATTGTCCTGGAAATTGACTAAGGAAGACAGCAGTTCAAACACTATAAATTGTGAAACTCTTTGAAATGGGTAACTTTTAAAATGTCCGAAATTGGAACGAAACTTGGAATAGTCTCTACATGTAATTCAAGTTTTCAAGCGAAAATCGCAAAGTAAATTGGAAAAGGTCAGACCTCATTTCGATTTCGGAACAGTGTAAAACAAGGCTTTTCCCTCTCCATATAAGGTGCTTGCTTCTCAAGCAGAACGTACTGGGTTCGAATCCCGGTCGGTGCAGGGATGTTGAAATTTTGAGATTTTTCTTATTTTTCTGTCCCTGATTCTATGGCTGGTAGAATCGAGCACCTAGTCTTCTCGGACAAAGACGAAACACTGAGGGCTGGTGTGCGCATTAAAGATACCTTGGCAGTTGGAAATCGAGAAGAGTAGGCCGAAAATGCCGCATAAAATGCATCTCTACCACTCCCCCCACCCACACCCCTCCCCCCACCCCCACACAAACCTGCCGATCGGCTCTGCACTGGCGTGTCTGCCCTGCTTGTTAACTGGGCTGCAATAACATTAAGGCAAATTTCCCAAATGGGATTAAAGAAATACGAGTGGCAAATCAAAAATTTTCCACCTGAATATGAACGAATTGAGAGACAGAGGGTTGAAATTTTGGTTTTGTACACACACAAGATGCAAGTCTTGGCAACATTCCTCTCTTTGCACTCTCTGGGGAAGATCAGGAGACAAGGCTCCCATCTTGGACACACCTTTGTCATATTCGAGTGGTCCAGGATTCTTTCAGTTGACCCACAACCGAGCCCCGTTTCTTTACTCAACTGCGAATTGTCCGTCAGAGAGACGAGATTTTTTTTTAAATTTTGGGAACATTTTAATTTTTTTTATTGTCAGAACATTCTCCTCTGTCACTGCTGTGTCTGGCCATCGACCACGGTGGTCATCTTCAGTGGACATGATACATATGCATTTCTTACACCATTATTCTATTATATCATATGAAGGAGAATCATTTCTATAAACCGCTTGCATCTCCCTGCTTACCTTGTAATAATGATAAAACATTATAAGTGCCTTGAGCCCGATTTTCTCCATGTTGATGCTTAATTAGCACAAGATCAACACCTTCTTTCACTTGGAGTTTCCTATCCCCAAAATAAGTGAAAGGAAATTTCCGAAAATGTGCATGCACTCTAGCTTTAAGTGTGTACAAACACAGTAAGTTTCAAGACTGTTGATATTCGCGTGGAAAACTTTTTGGTTTGCCCCTCGTATTTAAAATACAAAATGCACCCCCCCCCCCCGCCCCCCACAAAATTCCATTCCTAAAAGGAAATTCCAAACCCTTGTGTAAACAGGCCTTTATCATAAAATAAAATTGTATTCTAAGTTTTCATATATCTAAATTTTTTTCCTAACCCCGTGTCTGGACAGTTTAAGAGAGAGGACCTGTGGGCTTTGATAAAGACGAAACGTGAGCTCTCCTGCCTGACTCGGGATGAAAGAGACCTAATTGACGCCGTGGACACACTGAGCGTTGTCACACAGCTGGCGACATCAGAGTCGGAATGCTAATAATGAGCTGGCCACAAAATTATATTATTGTACTTTCCCGCAAAAATAAAAGAAATAATGACAGAAAAAACGAGTTTTTCTTGCGCTCTTTTATTGTTGAGTGGTATTGTATATAATGTGGATCCGGTGACATCTCAGGTCGCCTGATCTTTTTCTGATTAATCGCGACGTTAGTTCTTGTTTGTTCTATCTCCGTTTTCTGAAAAACTGGAGATCTTTTAACAATAATGTAGAAAAGGTACAATAAATGCTTTGACACTTGTTTAAAATGCGATGTGGCACTTATCAAGCTGTTTCACTGGTTCGATTTATTCCAACTCTTTAACATATAATACTATAAAGTCGCAAACGTTTAAACTAAAGTCGAGTTTCTCGCTTGTGCAAAAAGTGGAGTTCGAACAATCACGAACTAGAGACGCCAAATTTCAAGATTTCAGATATCTCACGAAAATGGTGAGCTGAAATTGGTAGACCCCGTCTCGGTCATCCCCACCTTTCACAATGTTTCATACTCGGGGAAGAAGATCCCCCGAATGTATTGTGTGTCTGCCAATCATTGGTGGACCATATTACATGTATTCTTAATGCACTGTGTGGATTTCACGCACGTGCAAAGAAGGCACCTGGCCTGCGGATCCATGATAGACATTTTCTGATGTGGACCCACACTAAATGTCATTTCTGAAGGAGGCTGAAATCTTCAACCGGATTTCAAGATAAGTAAAGCTGTGTTTTCATGTGTACAGAACGGAAGCGTCAAAAATCCAAGTAGGTAAAACCAAGAGCGTTTCCATATTCATGAATATGACGTTTCCGTACGCAAAAAAAACTGTTTTACTACAAGAAGGGTTTTTTGATGTTTCCGTACACATGGAAACAGAATAACATACTTACAAAATTCACGCTAGAGCTATACAAAGCACATTTTGAGAACTCGATAAAACATTAAGTAATTGTCCCGTTCTACTGACGGTAAAAGGGCACCACCTCAGACACATTGGAATCAGCATAAAAGTATAGGTGCCGACATCAGTTTATAGGGTCTCCCACAAAATGCAACGACACATTAATTTCTAAAATTAACTACCCCCTCCCTCCCACTATCTCCTGTCGAGCCGTTTTGGGGGGGAGGGGGGGTGAGGGGGTCCATTGTCTAGGGGGTGAAAGAAAGTTGGCCTAATGTTAATGTCAGTAATACACATTAAAACTCGGTGTGCACCGCAGGATGAATGTCAAGTGAATGTGGATGATCTAGTGTAGGTCACGGGATCTGCGAGGGCAGAAGGTAATGACGCCATGAGCTCATTGTGTTCCTTTCATGGAATGGAAAAAGGCCAAATCAGCGTTACAAATCAAACTCATAAAAATTCTCCATTATGCCGCAGTCTCAGCAAGAAAACTCGCATGCGATTTTGATAATTATGAAGCTCGTGCGTGCTGAGGCGTGTTTTGACACGTGTTTTTGGCCCTCACACACCAACTCGTGTCAAACTCGTGCCTAGCTGCAGAAAAATAGCTCCAGCCTTATTTTTTCGGCAAGTCGTGTGCGATTTCTTGACATGCGAGCGGAGGCGTTCGCCTGGGTTCGTGTCAGCACGCACCAAACTGATGCGCGCGCATCCATTCAGGAATGTGAAAAATTCGCACACGAGCTCACGCGTACGTGGCAGCCTACTCGTGCGTGTTGACACAAGCCCACACGTTCGTGTCGACTCGGGCACGAGTACAGTGAGACTACCCTATATAATTATAGGGCCTGCTTGTGTTATTTCGCTTGGCTGCCGCTTTTATACTTGTCCTCCTCCTCCACAATTTGTGCGAGTATAGCACAACTCGTGTGCGAATTGTGCAATTTGGGCCTCAAATCAGTCCTGGCGGGAGGGGGCGAAGGTTATTCGTGTGCGAGTCGTGTGGGCACGCGTGGGCTCGTGTACGAACGTGTCAGCTCTTGTGCGAATTTTGCTCGTGTGCGTGTGGACACGTACGTACACGACTTAATTTGACACGTTCGCACACGAGTTTTCTTGGTGAGACTGCGGCATTACTTCAAATCTCCAAATGTAAATACTGGCCGAAAGGAAGGCACCTTCAAAATTTTCCGGAAATCCGAGCTACCTGAGCGGTGGTGGGTCTTGATAAAAATCCGAGATTTTTTTTTTTGCTTTTTTTTTTTTTGTATAGTGGTAGATTTCATATGGACCTTTTCTCGTAGTATTTATGACATTTTCAATTGATCAAGTTGTGAGGACCAAACCAACAGTAAAGTATCCCCCCCCCCCCCCGAAAAAACCAAAACAAAAAAAAACAAAAAAACAAACAAATCGAAGGGTGCAAAGTGGCCGTTATCGTGCCGACACATTGTTAAATCCTGACTCAAATCTTCAAGATTCAGTCGCACATAAACTTTTCAAATCCCTACCGGCTTTACAAATCGTGACCTGTCTAGTGTACAATTAAAATCCCCCTAGCCTTCGAAGCACCTTTAAGACTTCAGAGATCATTTATCATGAAGATTAAAGCAAGCCCCAGTTCCGTCACTTGCATAATCGTTGATACTGTATTTAACAAGTTTGTGTATTTGTCTATTATATCGTCGGGTATTGGTCAAACTGTGTGCATTTTTGCCTTTTCGCCAAAATGAGAATTGAAGTTTGGTCGGCAAAACGACAGAAAGGCCAGAACATTACGTCACAAACGCATCTCGAAAAGTTTTCAACGAATTGGAATGAGAGAACCAGTTTCATGACAACTGATCTCAAAATCTGCAAAATGTTAGGAATGAGAGAACCAGTTTTATGACAACTGATCTCAAAATCTGCAAAATGTCTTTTTCTGATATAACAATTATGGCAAATACCTTATCGATATGCTTGTCCATAACTGTTTGCATACCTAGGAGATGAAGGAAAAGCGTACTCGCACGTGTGTGTCTATCCCTCCCCATGCTTATCCACTGTGCAATTGTCCAAAGAAAACTGTCTCACATCACCTTTTCACATGCCCTACTTTCAGTGGCTTACAAAGTGCCAACCCACCCACACCTGTCTTAACGCATGGACACACTGGGCCCATGGGTTCAGAGGGTGCCATGCATGCAAATTTCTGAGTAGTTGCATGGAGGGAGGGGGACTGGGCACACAGCCTGCTGCCTTGCTCAGGGGCCCATAATGACGTTAAGACGGCCCCGAATCTACCCATCTCATGCTCACTTGGCGCCAAGAATACCGTGCTAAACCCAACTGCCGAAAAACCTGCGAAGTTTTTGCCATATCAAATTTTTTGCCGAGGGTCTTCAGCTCAGATGGTCACTGGATCGAGTGACAAAAAAAAATAAATACATGACTAACAGACCTAGATATAATCTAATAGCTACCCGCGTACATGCTACTTTAAATTGCTGTGTCACAGTTAGGCCACACTTGAAATCGGAGCGAATGAATGGAGATGCGCGCACATGCAATACAGGGCATGGGTCTATATCGCGGATTAATGAGGAATAATATGAAAGAAACGACTGCAAATTGCATGTGCGCCCGACCTTAGTTCTATCTCCATTCTTTACAAAACTGGGGAGTTTTTTTTTACTAGATCTAGATCTAGATCTATGTAGAAGAAAAAGTATAACAAATGCACACTTTGACACGTTTAAAATGTCATTATGGCACTTGTCAAACTGTTTCACAGTTCGAATCTAGTCCCAACTCCCTTTCATGGTGGGCCCTCGTGTTCGAGGAGGACGTCTCTGCAAAGCCATTTGAAATGGCTCCGTAATCCCAAGTTGGGGCTTGCAGAGTCGCGAGCATACAGGGCACTGGACGTCTCCTGTTGTAGCGGAGATGGACTCGGCTCCATGGCAACGTTCTCTGGCACTGTGGCGGGCTGGGCCTTAATGGTCCTTGAAGTTTGTCTTATAATACTAAAGCCGCAAACGTTTAATGTCGACTTTGTCAGTCGCGAAAGACGTGGAGTTGAACAAACAAGAGCTCGAAGACTAACGTTAGGTCTGAATATAGATCTATATTGTCTATTGATCTAAATCACCGTACTGCATTCACCTTATAAGCAGCACTCTCCTTGTTGTGCATCTAACAATTAATGATGTCACTCGGAGACTAGATTCTAGATCTAGAATCTGGGACTAGACTCTAGACCTACTTTGAATGCTGGTTCTACCTTTGGCTCACACGAACATCTTTGCTTGATTGCGAATGGATTTGAATTTGAAATATCACCCCGATTAGATCTATATGCTTAACCTTGAGACGACCACGTTTCTGCATGAAATTCACACTTTTCGTCTGCAACCAAATTGAAGCGGGGTTGCCAGATTGAAGTTTTAATTTTAAGCCAAACAATACTAGAAAACAGCCAGTAATAGGCAAACAAATTTCAGTATAGTTATCATACCTAACATGAAAAGCACATGAAAAAGCAATAGGAGGGGTACATCATGTAGAAGATGAACAACACCTGGGTGAAAGGTGAAAGATAAAAAAGCAAACAGCCAGATCTTTAAAAATCCAAATTTCTGGAATTTAGTTTTTATCCAAAAAAGCCAATCTGGTAACCCTGAGTTTGAAACCGCGAACAGCCCTCGAGCTAAGCGAGATTTTCTTTCTTTGTCAGTTAATTTTTTGTTTTTGTTTTTACAGTTTGCAAAGGTCATGTCTCTTGGATGCCCTCTATGGCCACCCATAAGGGGTGAAACAGACCAAGGCTAGGCACTAGTAACGTTTGGTGGTTCCACTGCTTTAGTCTGCCATTTTTGACTCTTCAATGGCTGACTCGATACCGATCGATGTCAAACTGCAGCGGTGATATACAGATAACTGCAAGGCCGCGACTTTAGGAGCGACCGTGCGCGTGGGTTCTGTGGAGTTTTCTCCTTTAGAGATGTTTTTTTTTAGTAAACACACCGCTCGGTGATTTTCTGCCAAGATTTCTGACTAAGGGCGCATGACTTGATAGGTATCGAATCACATGACTTTGATCGATATCAAGTCTGCCAAAGCGTCAACATGGCGAAATAAAAAAGCGGGACCACCAAAACGTTACTTACTAGTGCCAATGCTGGTGTGGGCACTAGACCGGTGGCTTGCCGCCCATCAATTTTGCTTCACACTAGCACAGTAGACACTGCCAACACCCCGACCTAGCGGGGTGCAGTGGGCGCAAAGTGCCTACTGAATTTTGGCATTTACAATTTAGATCACTTTTTACTTCTTTTTTTTTATTATTATTATTTATTGTTTTACTTGCTTTTTTTGTGCATTTGTATATTTAGTACACTTTTTTTTTTAGGGTCGGGAATAGGAATTAGTTGGTTTTTTATTTTATTTTGCAGGCTTGTTAGATCCATAGATATACACTAGTGAACTAGATTCCACGCGTCGCTTCGCCAGCCGTCTCTTTCCCTGCTTCCCGAGGCGAGCCTGAATGGTCCGCATTGAAACCCCATCTCACCATCGCGTTGTGGGCTGAGCGCTCGATGCTGGCCTAATCCAGCCTAGGTAATGGGTTGAAAAATAGCGGTGATTGTGATTGATTTTGTAGCTTTAATTTGATTGTGATTGATTTTGTAACTTTCATTTGTTTATAGTCTCTCACATACCATTCCCATACACTATGACATAAAATTGAATAAAATTCCTCGATTGAAAAAAAAAAACCCAACAACACCAGACTGAGTCAACCGACACAACTCACCACAACTACAATGTAAAGCCAATGATGTTAATGTGCATGACACGGTGCGAGAGGGTGGGGTAAGCCCAGAGGGAAGACAACGGATGATGAGAATAGATAGATAGATAGATAGATATAATTCTTAGATATAATTCTTTATTTCCAATTTGTCGGTACAGTATTTCACACACGATACCCATACAGGAAACAATAGAATGGCATTGTAAATATTAATCCGTTACATGACTGAACATAACTGCTGGCTCTTGGCTTATTTTATCCATAAATAGATGGTAAAAGTGGACAATAACTAAGACTGGCGCATTTATTATTGTAAACCTCTCATGGACATTTCCGAGACTGCCTATAATTAGCACAATGATTTCACAATGATACCCTATGGCGTTGATCTCTAAAGAAAATAGGTAGTACTTATCAAACTTTGATTTGTAAGCTTTATCAATATAAGCATCAAATGGATAGATAGATAGATAGATAGATAGATAGATAGATAGATAGATAGATAGATAGATAGATAGATAGATAGATAGATAGATAGATAGATAGAATATAGATAGATAGCTAGATAGATAGATAGATAGATAGATAGATAGATAGATAGATAGATAGATAAATAGATGGATAGGTAGACAGATAGATAGAACAGACAGACAGATAAACCTTAGAGAGACAGAGACAGAGAGAGAGAGACACTGATAGAAACAGATAGAGAGAGAGATAGAGACAGACAGGGAGAGAGATATAGAGAGAAAGAGAGAGAGAGAGAAGCGATAGATAGATAGATAGATAGATAGATAGATAGATAGATAGATAGATAGATAGATAGATAGATAGATAGATATAGATCAGAATAGATCAGATCAGATCAGAACAGATCAGATCAGATCAGATCAGAATAGATCAGATCAGATCAGATCAGATCAGATCAGAATAGATCAGATCAGATCGGATCAGATCAGATCAGATCAGATCAGAATAGATCAGATCAGAATAGATCAGATAATAGATAGATCAGAATAGATCAGATCAGATCAGAATAGATCAGATCAGACCAAAATAGATCAGATCAGACCAGAATAGATCAGATAATAGATAGATCAGAATAATCAGATCAGATCAGAATAGATCAGATCAGATCAGAATAGATCAGACAGGATCAGAATAGATCATATTAGATCAGAATAGATCAGATCAGATCAGAATAGATCAGAATAGATCAGATCGCAATAGATCAGAATTGATCAGATCAGATTAGATCAGATTAGATCAGAATAGATCAGATCAGATCAGAGGATCAGAATAGATCAGATCAGATCAGAATAGATCAGAATAGATCAGATCAGAATAGATCAGATCAGAATAGACCAGAATAGATCAGATCAGAATATATCAGAAGAAATCAGATCAGAATAGAAAGATAAGATAAATAGAATAGATAGATAGAATAAACAGAATAGATAGATGGAATAGATAGATGGAATAGATAGATAGATAGATAGATAGATAGATAGATAGATAGATAGATAGATAGATAGATAGATAGATAGATAGATAGATAGACAGATAGTACACAGACAGACAGACAGATAGACAGGTAAACTTTCTCATAGACAAAGGCCTACACGCTGCTCCGTTTACAGACACGATGACTCAAATAATGAGTTGCGACCCACCCCAAGATGGCCGCCAACGCCTTCTAACAATCCTATTCAGTCCCTGGCGTGTCTGGACATTGGGATAGATGTTTCTTATTCAAGGAAAAGAAAAACTATCATAAAATTGACTTTTTTTCCCGCTCGACCTTTTTTTTTTTTTTTAATGGTCAGTGTCCATGGTAAGGTCTTGATCCTTTAAAACTAGGGCTGGGCAGCGAATCGCTTTGTGATTAATTGGTTATCCGAACGATCCGAATATGAAAAACTGGTTAACCGGTTCGCGAACCGAATTTTTAGCAACTGACGAAAGTAAGTCCGGTTTTCAACGCGTTTTTGGGGGGGGCGGGGGCGGTGGAGGTGGCGGCAATTTGGGACGATCATCGCAGACAGGATGGCGTCATCGGAATGTGGCGGTGTCCCCTTTCAAGTTTGTTTAGGACTATTGGAAAAGACGGCCAGTAAACAAGTAATAAGTTGGTCAGATGGAAAAAAAAAATGCATTTTTGAATTCAGCGTATCAAAACTATCAGTCTACCCGTAAACACACCGTTTTAGTGCTTTGTTAAAAGATATCAATTTCATTACACAATTAATAGAACCAGATGTGAGAAACGAGTTGAAAAGCGAGTCGAGTCCAAAATTTGGTTAATCGGTTTAATCCGAATATCTGGTTAAACGGTTCGCAAACCGAATCTTTGCCCAAGCCTATTTAAAACTTCAATCAATATAATTATGCTTTATGCAAAAATTTAGCTGTTCCAATAGATACATGGCTTACATTCGATTTCTATCATAATCCTACAACAACAGCAAAAACTTTCAGGATGACCTCTATCTCCTGTTCGCTTTTTTATGTGTGTGTGGATGTGTGCGTGTGTGTGTAGTTTTTATTTCACATCAACACAAAACTTCTATTTTAGCCTCGCCATAGATTAATACAGTCGAATACACAAGGTCAGACAAGTGCATTCGCCGGGAGCAAAAAGAAAGAAAACTAGACCTGCCACTGAACACGGCCTTGTAAAAATGAGTTTCTTCATCACTGCATCCTCACCTCACCCAAAGACACTAGTCACGACAGATCATAAAAAAAACATTAAGTAAACACTCCTCTTTTTTTTTCTTTAAGATAAAAAAAATTACCCCCCCCCCCCCAACACCCTTTTTTTTTTAATGAAGAAAACTCCTTTTCAAACTTATTGGAGTACGATTTTGACTCCAACTTGCGTTTGGTGAAAACAAAGTTCCATTTAACGCCACTGCTGACAAAACCGAGGCAAATTTATCTATGTATAATTTATCTATCATCAAATAATAGCGCTGAACAGATGTCTTTCAATAAGGCTAACGTATAGATGCTGAACCATGCCTTCCTATGATGAGTGTGCGCATGCCAGCGAGTGCTGCGAAACAAAAGCAGTTGCTAATCAATACCCCCCCCCCCCAACCTTTTTCTTTCACCCCACCATCCAGCCAACCACACCAGACAGCTGGTACTAGCCCCCAGGACAAATGGGAAATATAGGACCCCATTTCCATCTGTTCAGTGTTCATTAAGAATGTTTGTGATTAGTGTATGTGAGAGGATGAAAGAGTTGTTTTGTTTGGTTGTTGTTTTTTTTTTATATATGTAGCCTACTTCTAACTGGGATGCTGGTTTGTGTTTGTGTAGGGGCTGAGCGGATTGATAGCATTGATGTTTAGACGAGGCGAGGGCGCGGGCCAATGGTTTTCCTTTATTATTGCAGTTAATTCCTTTGCTTTTAATCCCATGACATTTGTTCGCCCGTGTGACACCCCCCCCCCTCCCCGCAGTGGGAAAAGCGTGCTTTGATTGGTCCGCTAGAAATTGTAACACCCAAGCATCCCGTCCCTCAGGCATACCAAAGATACTAGATTGGTCATTTCTACTATCTTTGGTCATACTTCGAATTAATGTTTTCCTACCTAACAACTGTCAGTAAAATCGAAACTTGGATTCGTTTCTAAGAGTATGAAATTTGAAAATCCTTCACGAACAACTGTTGTTAGAGACGGAGATATGAACAGATTAAGATATCCTGAGCAAGTTTGCCGATTTTAGCTGGTCTTGTCAGCACTGAAAAATTGCATTAAAAATATTTTTAAGTTGATGACCCGAGAAGCCGGTCAGAATTGTAGCAGGAAGATTGAAGACACCTAAACACTCAGGTGTCAGGGTTGGGATGTTTCTGGCAGTTTAAGTAGCCCTTGACACCCGTTCATCCTACATGTCAGGTACATTTATGTATCTATATTTTATCAATATTACTTTCTATGAATCTTCTTAAAAGTATTAATATTTTGTGCTGAAAACTTCTCCTTTGGCTTTCTTTACGATATCAAAATGGTGGAAAACATTCCTGGTTTTCAAAGATTTCCTTTTCCATCCCCAAATTTGGCATTTTTCAAAATACTTCAGCATAGCTATATTTGGTATCATTTTAAAGATTAGCTCAGGCTTCTGAAACTATGGCTTTTGGGAGCAGGAAGGTCTTGGGCTATGGGGAAAGAAATTGAGTCAAACCAGACTACCTCCCCTGAACACAAAATTTCAAATTGAAAAATGCCCTAGTTGTGATGCCTTCTATGATGAATGAAATAGAATGGGGAAAACTTGCATTTTACATACATGTAGTACTGAAACACACTGCCACCACATATCATCGGATTTAAACTATTGCCACTGCTGATGGAGTCCGTATTGTTCGACGAGTAATATGAAGGAAAAATACAGACGAAACTTACACAAATACTTATCGAAAGAGAAAAGATACAGCATACAAATTATTGGGAAAGTATCGAAACACTGTTTAATGTGGAAATGCAAAGTTATTTTTAAAAAAAATAAATAGATAGCCTCTTTTATCCGTTGCAACCCAAGTTTAGGAGGGGGGGGGGGGGGGTTACGAACTTTCAGAAAAAGTTATAGTTTTAGGGGCCTACGGGGTTCCAGTTGAGATGAGACTTATATCAGCAGTGTCCTTCAAAACATACAATATCCACTTTTTCTCCTGAAAACCTTCGCATAAAAGTCATAAAAGAGACCACAGGGGAAGGAATTATAGCCTGAAAATAACAAAGAGAATACAGTTCATGTTGCACAAGCGTCTACCGTATGCCCTATGCCAAAGAAACACCATTATTGACATAAAACCCTACCGGGTCTGCGATCCACCATTCATACTGGTCACAAAATTGACCATGGTTCAATACAACTAAGGCCACGAAACCCTGTTATTCTTGGAGACAACTTTTGAAACAAGATGAGGGTGCATTTTCAAGAAGCTGCATTCAAAGGTCTATCAATGGCGGCCCCTGAGATTGTCGGTAGTGGAATCACATCAATGTCCACGCATGTTAAGGGGTATCCTGATGTTTACGAAAACCCTGTGAATTTACTGAGTGGACAACGCCAAGAATGATCCTTATCTCCATTTAGGGCCAGATTTTAAGTCATTAGACCCATCCACTGTTTAATAACTTCATGTTACCCAGTGTAACAGGCCAAAGTATACCCCCCGCCCAGACTATACCCGGAGTTAAACTGGCCTAGCCCAGAATAATGGGCTAGACCAGTTTATACCCCGGGTATACTTTGGGCTAGGCCAGACTATACCCCCCTAGTCCAGATTGTACCCCCTACTTTCAAAAAAAACAAACAAGTGAAGACCGCAGTTTATTTCAGTCTGGACTTTATCACTGTCATCAGATATCGTATTAATACACACATGAACACATCCTTGACACCCGTAAATCATAATACATGTACATTTTAGAGGAAATAATAATAACATTTTATTTCAGCCTGAGTTTAAATTGGTATACATACATACATTCTTGACTCCTGTAAATCATGACATAATTATTTTAGAGGAAGCAAACATGCATTTAAAATGCATTGATATACAAAAGGGTTGAGTATCCATTCAAACTGATATTAGACTTCAACATTAATTCACTAATGTCTGTTGATATTATTATTATTATTATTATCATTATTATTATTTTGATTATTGGTTGGCCATGAGTAAAACATGCATTGTATATTTTGTTACAATGATGCAGAGAGAAAAGGCCGGAAAAGAACATACATATAAAAAATAAAAAATAAAAACATAATAATAACCCAGCTGACAGATGATGCAATCCCATCATCCAGCAGATATTAAAATTTAATACTGCATATAAAACTAAATACGCACTAAATTTCTTTCGCCTGATGAACTCCACCAGTCCAGATCCACTTGAAACGTTACAGAATGCTAACCAGTAATATACAATAATAACAATAAGAACATGAAATCATCTTATGTACGCTTGAAAATAAAGAGAAATATCAATATCAGAATCATCATCATTATCTTGGAATAATGCAACGATATAAGAGGGAGTGTAAAAACCGCAGTGTAGGCCTACAAATCATTCTAGAATCTATAAGCAGCAATATGTGTGTATCAACTATATATATATAAAAAATGTGTTAAATCTTTTCAGCTATTCGAATAGAACTGGACAGAAAGCTTTAGTGAAATAGCCTTGAAAGTTGTGTAGACCGACGGAGTAAGTCCACTGAGACAAAAGTAGTGCACTGTAAAAAAGTAATTAGATCTATAGCATGTTAAGGCAAAATTGGATGGATCATGTTGCATTAACAGTATTTCTTGTTACTGTTAGTGAATATTATTCTTTGATAGCTTATTAGTAGAAAGACATACATCTCGTGTGCCTTATGGTTTAAGACACTGGATTAGTTTGCAATTAGGTATCTGAAAGATTGAACTTATGTGTTATAGTGAATCAGGGTATGTCACTTGCGAGTGGAATACAAAAACAAACAAAAAACTGACCTTGTCAATCTTTACCTTCCTATAAGCTTGACACGTCTCTTACCCAGGGATTTGGCAACTGTGTACATGTATTTGCATACAAAAAATCTCTAAAATGACTTCATTTTTATGAGTCCGTTAATTATTTCATCCATTGCGACCAAGTGTATATGTCACTTGTGTCACTGCCAAACAAACAATACAGTGTAGGTTTTACTCATGGGCAACCAACTACAAAAACAACCACAACATGACAGCAAACGTGAGTGAAATGAGGGTTAAACTTGAATCATATTAGCTTAAATGGATATTAAACCCATAGTATATCAATACATATTAATGCCCGTTTTTTCCTCTGAATTGTATTATAATTTACGGAAGTCAAGAATGCATAGGCCTATAAGTAATATTATAATATTATGTATGTATTACTATGACGCCCGATGACAGTGATAAAAAAGAACGGAATGAAACTATGATTGAAATAAACTGTGGTCTTTACTTGTTTAACTGGGTTAGCCCAGAACATACCCTGGGACATAAAATAGGCTAGGCTCCTTTAACCCCTGGTGTAGTCTGGCGGGGGGGGGGGGAGGGGGGGGCGGGGGGAGGATAATCTGGCCTGCTTCACTGGGGTTAAAGTGGCTTAGTCTATTTTGTACCCCAGGTATAATATATTCAGTTTATAACCGGTGTATACTTTAGGCTAGGCCAAACTTTATTCCACGAATCCAGATTATACACCCACATTCAGGCAAAATATTCAAGGGTACAATATTTAAGTTTTTTAAATTTTATTTCACCCGCAAGTGACATATGCCTTTATTCACTATAAGACACAATTGCAATCATTCACAAGCCCGGCAAACTAATCCAGTGCCTTAAACCATGAGCTACATGAAATGTACGTACACCTTTCTACAAATAAGGTATCAAAGAATTTAGTAACAAGAAATGTTAACCCAACGTGATCCATCGAATTTTTGCCGTAGCATACTGTAATTACTTTATACGGTGCACTGTTGTCTCATTGGATTTAATCTGTCAGTTTGCACAACGATGAAAGCTACTTTTCTAAAGCTTTCTGTCCAGTTCTGCTTGAATAGTTGAAAAGCTTTAACACATTTTTGACATATAGTTGGTACACACATATTGCTGCTTTTACGTTCTTGAATGATGTGTAGGCCATTTTTATATTTCCTCTTATCTTTGTGTTATTCCAAGATGATGATGATGATGATTCTGATATTGATATTTCTCTTTATTTTCAAGAGTAAACAAGATGATTTGGTGTTATTATTGTATATTACTGGTTAGCATTCTGTAATGTTTCAAGTGGATCTGGACAGGTTAAGTTCATCATGTCAAAAAATTTAGTATTTAGGCCTATTTAGTTTTATGTGCAGTATTTAATGTCTGCTAGATGATGGAATTACACCATCTGTCAGTTGGGTTATTAAAATATGTTAATTTTTTTCTCTGTGTGTTCTTTCCCGACCTTTTCTCTCTGCATCGTTGTAACTTTGTATGTAGAGTAGATCTAATTGTTCTGACACATAGCAAGCACATTTCTGATTTTCAAAATTTAAAAATAAAATTCAGATGACTTTACACTGAGTCTTATAATTATTTCATACCTTGCCACTAATTTTATGTCAGTGGTGCCAAACAAAGAAATACAATACATGTTTAACTCATGGGCAACTAATTATGAAAAAAACCAAAAAAAAACCAAGCAATAATAATACCAATGGACACAAGTAAAATTAGTGTTAAAGTCTCATCATATCAATTTTAATGGATTTTCAATCCTTTTGTGTATCAATGCTTTTTAATGCATGTTTATGTATGATACATTTGTATCATAATTTACAAGAGCCAAGAATGTTTGCTTCAATATGATACCTGGTGACAGTGATAATGAACAATTTAAAGTAAAGTTGAAATAAAATGCGGTCTTGACTTGTTTAAAAAAAAAAAAAAGTAGGGGGTATAATCTGGAGTGGGGGGGTATAGTCTGGCCTAGCCCAAAGTATACCCCGGGGTATAAACTGGCCTGCTACACCGGTATACCTAGTTTTTTTTTTGTTGTTGTTGTTAGTTGTTTCTAATGCTGGGCGTGTCTAACGCAGGGTGTTGCATACTGCGTCATACTCAACCTTTTCTCTTCTTTTTTTTAAAGCTTCCCAGTCCCCTGTGTTTCTGCACTCTTTTTGTGTTATTAATATATTTTAAAAGCTCTAAGTCTAAACATGGTCACAACAGAAAGTCAACATTCATTGACATACTGTTAGTGTTCAGTGATGATGTTTCACTATTCTGTTTCTCACTCTCCCGATCTCTCTTAACACAACAACTCATGTCCCATCTTCCAGTCATCACATTTAATGGAACGAAACAGCTAGCTGTTCTAAACAATAGACAAAATACATTTTTCTTTGATTCCATTTCTTGATGTTTTATTCAAATTTATTATGGCAATATACCAAAATAGTACTTGTTTGAAAATGAAATAGTAGCCCCCCCCCTACCTATGACTGCATTCGAACTTTCCATTTTCTACTTGACTTTTAAATACTGATACAAAAGAACAATAAATGTGTAATAATCATGAAAGTGTACACTGTCTGTACCACTCGGGACATGCAGTTAGTAGCATGGACACACAACTCGCGAAATGAACACAAAAGAAACAAAATTGTTCAGCATTTCTGAAAAACAAATTTCATTTTTACATCAAATGACAGGCGGTACTGAATTCTACTCAGCTGTTGTTATAAAAATACAGGTTTACTCTTTAAAAGAAACATTCTTCCTCGAACAATCACTTAGGATTAGTACCTATACAGAAAACAACTGATGTTTACATCATATGACCAAGAAAAAAAACATCTGTTCAAGTATTCAAATGAAGGGTTTGAACGCAAAACGCTGTAAGTGCCATTTGTACAAATCAAAGATAAGTGCATCAGATGATATCTCGATGTGAGTTACATGACATGATGTTTTTAAAAATCCACAAAAAGTAAGACATATACCCTAAGGTAAAAATCCACGAAATTATCTCTTTTTTGCAATCTGTTGTTATAAGTACGTATGCACCCCAAGCGTTTTACGATAGGGGCAATACGGATACATATCTATCCCCTACTCTGTCCTTATTCTCAAGTTTTATCAAATCCCTAACCCTGCCCTTTGAACCAAAAAAACAGGAGGAAAAAAAAAACAAAATCTGAAAGAATAATAATTATAATTAAGGCTGTTGTTAGGAGTCTTTCGGGAAGAATTTTCTAGCTCTGGAGTCACAAAAGGCTTTAAAATACATATCCCTAGTGCAAAAAACTTGGGGGATGTACGTAGTTGTTACAAAATTCTTTTTGCATAACGCGATAAACGTAACACTGCTTTTTTTAGAATAATTTAACAAATCCAAAGGGGAATCCCCTCACTTATCATAATCTACATCTACATCTACATCTAAAATAATGAATTATAAACAAGATTATACATTAGAACCTACATCAAGATAAAAGTCACATTCTACATCCAGAGTCAAGGCAGAAGCTGGATTCCACTCAGTCTGTGAGGTCTACAACAGGATCTCGCACAGATATTTCTAGACGTTGATCAAGACCTATAATCTAGACTGTACATACAGCAGATTTAGCAGAATTCAGCTTGAATAGAACCTATAGATTTAGATTTACCAATTCATTCATTTATATTTAGAGGGCAGCTCTAGCTGTTTGACAAGTGTTCTACAGAAATGTTAATGGATTTATCTTGTTTTGCTGAAAAAAAAATCCATTTGATCAGGGCTATCATCAAAAGCACATAAATAACATTTTTGATTCTTTTGGTATTTGAATGAAGCATATAAAATAACATAATTTTTATAGGGTAAGCTCATTTAACAGCAGTTAACACAAAGAGCTAATTGGAACAAAAATTGATGCTTTGCTCAAAATGAGAAAAATAATGTACAGTCGAGCCAGGAAAACTCAAATTCTTTGGGGTGGCTACATCTAGTTCGAGTTTACCGAATTTCAAGGAATACGTGAAGCATTAATCATGAGGTATTATTATTGTAATTTGTATATTCAAGGAAAATAATACAGCTGACAACGTGTACCAAGAATTACCTCGATTAATCCCCCCTCTTCCCCCTTTTCCATGGTCACTTGAAAGAGAAGCAAGTACATGTATTAAACTGATGCGCATGGCGACAGTGGCATGCGACCTTAGACTATACTCCGGCTAATCGAATGAAGTTTCTGGCGTTCTTCTTTTTTCTTTTCTACTTCTAGGCTAGTTGGATCACACTCGCAGCAGGAAAGCTGGTTCGACGAATCTGTGTCACAGTTCGAGGTTTGCATGAAATAACTACAAAGAATACTGAGAAATAAATTCACATCGGGACCTACATCTTTGTGGGATCCGTGATTTCGTCTTGGGTGTGTTTGAGTTTCGTGTGCTCGACTGTAGTCACATTTTCAAAATGCTATGATAAAGAAGAAGGGGGCAAAAACAGTATAAACAGCGATTTCAACCCTCGTCCCATATTAAGTGAACCTGTCCATATAACGCCTGATGCAAGGATAGCTGGTGGACAGCCAGCCACTTGCTCCTGTGTTGCTGTGAACGTCAACAGTCGAGTCAGTCAGGTCGTTTTGAACATATGCTGGATAAATCATAAGTGGCCCCTATGATATTTGGATGACTTTTATAAAGTAGCCTACTTGTAATGAGATACGATGACGATCATTGCTAAATAGAAGGCTTTTGGCATACAGACTTCTGCATTTACATGCTGTTTAAGACATACTTTAACCTTTTACCAAGAGGTCTGCACTTTTTTGTCTTGGTGAAATACTGCATTAAGGTGTCTCACAGTTAGATTTTCATGAAGGAAAACTAGGTGTAAATGACCGACTCTGTTGTTGGTCGTTGTGTTTATTTGATGTGGTATTCTGTTACTTTGGTTAAACCCCTTTTATAAGTACACATATGTATTCTATAAGCTGGAAATCAAATCTCTTGCCCACGTCATACCAGGTACTTGTACTTACTACACTTATCAAAACATTGCTTTCTCCCTCCTCCACTGGCTTAAGGCCCAACCTCCATTATTTTACAAGTACTTGGGAGTTGCTGAATGATCAAATGCATACTTTTTTTTCGACAAGCAATTATAATAACATTGAATAAGTCCTCAAATGATTATATATTATAACACACTCTTAAATAGTACAAATCTTCTTCATACTGTCCTCCATATCTCAGACATGTCCACTTGTAAAAAATGATTTGCCTTTGACCAAGGGCTTCCTTATGTGTGGGTCCTCTCCTTCATCTGTCATGGCACTAATGAAATAATGATGGATGTGCCCATAGTTCGGTAGAGCTCCAAAAGAAAATGCATTCCATCCTGTGAGAGCAAAATAGGAATAACACATTAGTTTAAATCGAAAAAGGTTTGTTTTCTTAATTGCTAATTTATTTCATGTTACCTCATAAACAGAGCCTAGTAACCTGAACTGATGTGAATGTAATACATACATAATTATATTTTCATTTCATATAATACTTTTCGTAATTCATGCTGCATATTTTTTCAAAGTTTGCCTGAAACTTGATAAACACAACTGGTCAACAGAAAGGAGACTGGGTTAGATTAGAGGACACTTAAGAAAACTTAAAGTTGCACCAACAATGAAATAATCTTGACCCACACCATGCGTGCGACGACTTAAAGCCTGTTGTCCGGCCAGTGACCTTACTCGCAGAGAATCGTGCCTGGGTCGCACTGACTCTTGCTGATGTACGATGACCACATTACCGCTGTCCATATGGTTCGCTTTTTATTGATCGGTATGAAAACATTCGCTGCTATGCTTTATCACGCTTGATAATGGATTAACCAGCATAACCTTTGTCTGTAAGTCTCTAACCAATGATCTGACTTATGAAACCAAACTTGACAGCTGTAGTTTTCATGAGAACAAAGCATGATAACTAGCCACGCCCCCAAAAGCCCTAAACAAATGCTTTCATCCTGATTGACACATACTAATGAACCAATGTGGACATTTGTGGGAAAGGTCATTTCAGAGCTTGTTTCTGATTGGTTCTTAGATACAGACAACTCTAGATGATAGTCAGCTTGTGAGAAAATGAGATAATATTGCAGATTTGTTGAGCAACAGTTTCGCATGTCGATGTTACACCTTTTGATATTGTGGGGAGAGCTAGAGCCTTTGAAAGCTTAGTCTTTGTGATTCCGATCAGTGGTTCACTGGTTAACATGTCCTTGTCACAGTGCCTTTGGTTTAGAGGAGATACAGTGAGCAATAAGATGTTAGTTACGTCTCAAAGAGGTCAATGAACCAATGCATGAAAATCCGGCTTGCACGCTGCATGGTCAGCTTGACCTTGCCGTATTTGTATGCCCGAGCAGACTGAGTGCATGGAAAGTCAATGCCCTATTTTGACGCCCTTCACAGGGTGAGGGTTAAGAATATTCTTTTATAATAAGATTTATGAGTATGTCCTTATTGTTTATTTTCAAACAAGATATAAATTATACTTTATTTCTGACTTCCCTCCTCGAGGTCACTCCTTGCCGCCAGTGAGGGGGTTTTAGTGACACCACCAGGGATGTGAAAACAATGTGACCGAGCCATATTCTCGCTGAGCATGAGCAAATTCTACTCTAGCAAAATAAGCTGAAGACGGAGGTATCTGGCTAGAGTAGGGCGCCTAACCTAGATACCACACACCCTTTTCACTCTTATAAAAAAAATGGTGAACGAGAGAAGACGAAGAAGATTTCTGACTTCAGTATTTATTTCACTTTTGGTTCAAAGTTCAAGCTGAGTAATGTCAAGTTGAGTAACGCAGATTTAACTTGAAAATAAAACCTACTCAAATTACTATGTATTGCATCGAGTAAATATTTCTATTTCTATCCCATACTGTTTCATTTGAAACAGTTGCAGTTTATAAAACTGACTTCTAAGTCTTCTTCTGTATTATAAATAGAGCTATGTGCACTTGTGAGAGGATGAACGACTTTCTATTTTTAATGTGCTTTCATGGTAACTCTGGTGCGTGAGTGAGGGACGGCCACTCATAGTAGTTTATCATTATGGACACTTGGCCGAGCACCATTAATTGGATTATTTCCCTTGTAATACTAGCGCGGGACCCGTTATTCACATCACGGTGAAAAGCGCGCATTTTGATTGGTCAGTTGGAAATGTACCGGGCTTCCAACTCTTATATCATGGCTTTAAGTTTCTTACAACTCGCTCCTTCGTTGTTATCCACCGACAGAAAGACGGGAACCCGAATTCATTTTTGAGAGTAGACAATACCCTATCGGTACAAAATGGGTACTCATGATAACGTTTGTTATCAATGGAGATACGTCGTATTAATGGACGAAAGTATCCCGCACAAAATTGTCGAATGTTGTTAGTCCTGACACTTTGAAAATTTATATTAAAACTATTACCGGGTTTCTGGTATAAGTAGTCAGTTAGAATTTTAGCAGCAAGTTTCTACTTTATAATGGTACCAATTTTGTTGTACTTTGATGCACATATCCTATTGAAATAATTAATAAGAGGATCTCGGATTTAAAGTAAACCACGAGTTAGACGCATGTTAGCCCCGATAAATCCAACCTGGGTCAAATTTATTCAATTATTGCTGGAGGGGTCGTTAGAGTAATTTCTGCAGTTTACTGGGATACCTAATTGACTTTTGTGTGCACCCTTTTGACCGTACTGTAAATTCGATTGTGTTAGGACCCTAACCGGTTATGTTGTCGGGCTGGACTCCATGTCCGAGCCTTTCACTTGTGCAACACGGGCTACGTAATAGCTCTCTCGGACGTCCGCGCGGGCTCATAAATAAGATGCGGTTCGAGTGGTCGACACACTCCATCATAGACGCAGGAGACAAGAGCCGACAGCACGGTGAAGCTAGGCCGGCGGCGGCCTGCCGTGGCGCGCCTCGCCCAAGACATGGCCTAGTCCAGTTGCGCCAGTAGCAGAGAGACTTTGGCTTATGGCTGGTTGGGCTTTTTTGTTTGGTAGTGATACCGTTGTTAGGCTTTTTGAATAAATAAGATTGCCAGCAGAACCCTGTGTTTGTTAATCCTGTGTATCCTTAAGGGAGTTACTATTGAACCCACGCAGTAACCACATTACCCACTCGTTAGTCCCTCCAACACACTTACTAATAAAATTTACTTGTACAGTAGGCCTGAGCCTCTAAAGTTATCATTCGGCAAATTGAGGAACACCTGCTCTAAATTCCTATAATAATACATGTCCAAACTTTATGGAATCTACATTTGACAAATACCAAATTACCTCATTCAGTAAGCAAGCTCGCTTTCATGTCCTGTGTACTGTTGTTTTTTTTTTTCTTTTATGAATTCATGCAGATCTGGCCATTGTTTGTATAATTTCCCAAAGTTTCTAACAGAAAATAAAGAAATGATGAGATAAAAAAATAAAAAATTGACACCCATTAGCCTCTCTAATTGTGCTAAATGAAAACTTAAATCATATCAGTCAGAATCACTCCATAAAAATCATTTGCCAGTTCAACACTTACCTGTGACAGGCAGGATGAGAATGCTCAAAACTGGCTACTGAGATCTATGCCTTCTGCGTCTCCTTTTTCAATTCAAACCACTTTCCAAAATCCACAGTGACATCATTTTCATTTAGATCGAGGCCAGTAGCATCTTCAACACTCTGAGATGAAAAAAGAAAAATACATTTAACACAGTAATTAGCCTTGAAATTTGTTGAAAATGTGTAACACTATAATAATAAAACTAGACCTAGATCTCTACAGTTGTGCTGTGACTTCATTAAGTCATTTATATTTGTTTTGAAGTGCTTATTTACACGTCTGTGCAAAAGATCCTGATCTTATTCGCAGATGGGGGTTTCTTGGTTTTGTGATATCTACTTTGGAAAAGTTCCACCAGCCTATCGTGGTCTGCGGTGGCGCAATGACTAGCATCTGCAGTTATCAGTTACAGACGATGGGTGTCACGAGCAGAGTTAGGGTCTTGGGGATGTTACGACTGCACGAGAGGCAGCTAACTCACACTCGGACACAACCACACAAGAAAAGTATTAAATAACTAGAGCGTATATATGTCAGGCCGTTAGCAAGGACTTCTTGTCTTCAAAGCACACAGTTCAGGTACTGGTCAACCGGAGATACTTCACGGCACGATGCTTCTGCTCGTCTGTATTCACCAAATCTGAACGTTACACGATGTCTTATACTATCTAACTACCCAGCGTGCTAGTCCGCTGGCCCAATGAGTTCAGCTATCTCATAGGTCGAAACCTCCCACCATTTTAATTGTAGTAATACGTCTGCACTATTCTACCAGCCAGTTAACGTGCAAAAACTTGTCTAGTCATACTTAACAATGTCAACTAGCCCCACCTTGTTTCACCCCTACTCCATTACTTATTAATCACGAACATTAAAACCCACAAGCGTGAATCTAACAGTTTAACTTTACATTTATTTACTCACCAACTATAATTTGGCGAGGACCGTTCAAGGCCACCAGCCAATTTCTCATGGCCCTGGTAAAACAACAACAACTCACTCTCTGCATGAGTTTTAACAACATCCGAATCATGACATATCCCCCACCCCAGTTAAAATTTGCAATTTTAACGATATAAATTATTATCGTAAGGGGGAGGCATGAGTCGAGAAATTGCTCGAAAGGTTAACTTAACTAAGAATACTAGGTAATAACTAAGACTAGTACTAAAGTTGAAAAAAACCTACAGGACGGGTATCATTGATGGACAAAACTTCATGAAAATCTTAAGGCTCCGTCCAAAAGTATATATCTCTCTGAGGATTAAATCTTACCTCTAAATACGTAGACATTAACAATCATAACTCGAAAATTTTAGAGTACAACATTGCTCCTGTGCAAATGTCATCAGGAATGCATACATACAATGAATAATACTCAAGAAAAGATAACTATAGTAGCATCGATGGCATTAGTGGATCTGGACTCCTGGTCTGCCATGACCTCATCCTCGACCCTGGGCAACAACGTCTGGTGTGGCCAAAATACGGGTCGACGTCAGTAAAATAGCTGTTGGACCAAAGGAAAGCAAAGGGGTAGGTGAAAAGTGTTCACAATGGGTGAACAATATGTGATACCATCCCTCGGTCTCTGAATGAGGTGCTAATCAGTATCCAACGCCAATACATATGACAGACCTAAATAGGAGAACAAAATTTCTGGTGCATCACAACTAGAAATTTCGGCATAGTTAAGCTTAATTAACACTAACAGAAGCGTCCTTAAGATAATTTAATCTGATGTTCTCGTTCAAATTTCATGTAGCGCTTCTCGCATTTAACACTAATCTAGATCTCAAATAACATTACAATTAAATCTTTCCAACATCCAATCCGGTATAGATGAGATGCCACGAGGCGATAGCAGTTAATTTAATGCGCCGTTTCCGTACGCAAGCCATGCACACGTCAAGTGTCACAGTCATCTCGGTAATATAGTCATAATCGGTTCAATTCAATATCCATATCGGGTATGTTCTTAGGTAACTCATCCACTGGCCACATGGATAGTCACAATCATAATCGGTTATTCTTACTTGTCATATATAGTATTACGTTAGATGGTCCACGAAACGCGGAAAACCATAGTCATAATCGGTTGTATAAAAAACAACTCCACACTTCTCCAAAACTTCTTAAAACGCGACCACGCAGTGTCCTCTGTTACCACTGCAAAAAACTCTCAAAAACGCGAACACGCAGTGTCCTCTGTTACCACTGCAAAATATCTCAAAACGCGAACACGCAGTGTCCTCTGTTACCACTGCAAAATATCTCTCAAAACACGAATACGCAGTGTACTACGTTACCACTGCCAAACATCTCTCAAATAATCGAAAAATACCAATATCATCCATCCCACGAGGCAATCTCATTATTGCTCTCCTCGGGTCGACGTCATACGCAGACGACTAAAAAAAAGTATCCTCAATATATATAATTCACATAGCTCTTATATTGATATCACCTCGACACTGATACAGATTCTCCCCCTGAGACAATTTATTGCTCCTTCGGGCGGCGGCACCAGCCGACAATAAAACCAATACTCACTATTCATCACTACACAAAAAAAAGGTCACCTCCCTGAACAGTCTAATACTGTCCTCTCGGGAGCCCGTCAATTTAAAGACGAGATCGGTATAAATTAATAATTAGCAAGAACTGGCAGTGTACTCACTGCACGGATTCCAACAATTGAATAATAGTTGTCACTCAAACAGTGTTGTCACTCTACAGCACAGGAGGGTTAATTCTTAAAACTTTTCCCTCTCACCAAGCCAAGTTACCTCTAAAAACCCGCTCAACGTGTCAAAACACGTGAATCAATGGAAGTATGTAATCAAAAAAAATATAAAAAAATAAGTGTAACCAAGAAAGATAAATACTATATAACGAATCTATATAATAAAGCTACAACAAAACCCCTAATAGTCCTATGGACTCGGAAACTACACAACGCACCGACCTGAAATTTGGCACAAAGTATTATCGGATAGCGAACATTGTTCCTATCGCTGTACACAAACAAAACCTTTTGTTATTTCTGAGTTAATCGGTAAATGCGGTTATAATTAAAGACTAAATTCACGAGAGCGTTTGATCCGAAATTTACGAACAATAAGATATTAATGTATGTTTCTAATAATAGCCCACTTCCGCCTACACATGACGTTATCACTTCCTGCGATGTGTTCGCTAACAAACAAACTAACCCGTGCGCAAATCATAGCCATTTGGCGGATGGTGACGGGATGCGCAGGATGTCAACGCGCAAAGGGAGAGCAGTAAAACTTATCTAAAAACAAACAAACAAAAATAAAATAAAGCTAAAGGAACAGGCAAAATGAACCAGGTCCGTAATAATCACCCAGAACTGAAACTAATAAATCGATTTATCCCGGGCAGGGCCGGGCAACTCAGCTAGTATATAAAAAGGTAATACATTACAAACAAGACGCAAGAGGAATAGAACGAACGATAAATTACAATAAGACGCTAGACTAACAGAAAGAACAAACGACAACAGACCCGACTAACCTGAAACTATGTACAGAAAGGTAAGAAAAAGAACAGGAGAGACGTCTTCCTAAAAGTACGAGGAAGATAGAACGCGAACAATCTATACGAATAACAGGTCCCTACAGAACTATTCAAGGCAAAGCAAATCTCCTATCCGTTTTAAACGCCATCTAGATCTGCTAGTCTGGCAAAAAGAGGTATGCTGAGTCTCGATCCCTTCCAACCTCCCGCCTATTTTAATTGTAGTAATACGTCTGCACTATTCTACCAGCCAGTTAACGTGCAAAAACTTGTCTAGTCATACTTAACAATGTCAACTAGCCCCACCTTGTTTCACCCCTACTCCATTACTTATTAATCACGAACATTAAAACCCACAAGCGTGAATCTAACAGTTTAACTTTACATTTATTTACTCACCAACTATAATTTGGCGAGGACCGTTCAAGGCCACCAGCCAATTTCTCATGGCCCTGGTAAAACAACAACAACTCACTCTCTGCGTGAGTTTTAACAACATCCGAATCATGACAATGGGGTACAATCTGTCTTGGGTTCGATCCCACGCCGGAGCTTTTTTTTTTTTTAAATCTAGTTCTGCTGATTATTAGGAATCATTTTTATTTTCCTTTAGCAAAATTGATGCCATGGGGAAACGGATCAACTGATGTGCTTCAGATTACTTTATTCCTGTTCGTTTTATTTATTCCTGTTCATTGAGTGGGACAGTACTTGCTAATTAGAAATAAAAATGTAAATCAAATTTTAAACATGTAAATGATTTCTTTTAGTCAATGTGAACTAAACAGCTCATCTCTTTATGATAACATGGATCTATTCTGTATTTAGCTTACTGAAAATATATGGGGGTCTTCTGCTTCAGCTATTTGTCATGTTTTGTTTCATTACTTGTTTTGTTTGTGTGGAAGTTTAGTTCATTTTTATTGGCTCTGTCTGACTTTCTCTGTGATTTCACACCTGACAAAATTGGCTAATACATTAGTAATTAATATATTATGCATCTAAAAATTTTTTTACAAAATAAAAAAAATCCTAGTCACAATTTCATACTCTAGAGCAAAGCATGATGATCAATGGGGGAAAAAGCAGAAAAAAAGTAACAAACAAAAAGAAGTCAGATCTTGCAGAGATTTGAACCCCCCTAACCAGCTCGGGAAGCGAATTTACTTAGTTCGCTAACATCGATACGTTTAATGTCAAATTTCTCAGATGTGCAAACAGGAGAGCTGGAGCAAACAAGAACTAAGGTCGCAATGTAAGGGAGTCTCTCACGCAGGATGTTTAAAATATACTGTGAATGATGATCATTGGTCAAACTGGAGTTTACAGCTTCAACACAATATTTTTCAATGATGTAACTCAAGTTTGGAAACATTTGTTGATTGTTGTCATGTTATGCATTTGTAATATCTCTTGTCATCCTCTCTTTATAGTTGTGAGTTTGATTTACTCAAATACTCATCAATCCATATTAGAAAATTGGTCTAAATATTAGGTGGCAAATGAAATAATATATCCTAATACATTTCATGGGTATGTTACTGAATACAAAGTGCAGCTAACATATGAGTAGATCCAGGGTATTCCAAGTCAACCTTTAAATAAGTCAGTCATCATGTTTACAGCTGGCATTGGTAATTCAGTCAGATTTCCTGTCAATTTTCATGCATCAGTCATTTTTGTCATAACAGTGATCACACCACACTAATGTGCTGTTTTTTAGAAATATTTTTTACAGTTAGGAATAGGATTAGATTTTGGTAACACTGCATAGGAAATAGCCTAGCACTGACCCAGCCAGCATCCTATGTCTGTCTGACAGATTTGAATAGGATTTCTGCAGGGTTGGTAGGATTACCATAAGGGTTGGTTCCCTACATCAAACCGACATTGGCACAATGTCAGCACAATGTCGTAACCAGTAAAACTGGAAAGGAATGATGTCATTTCTATATGCAAATTTGACATCAATCCCACAAGTTCAATTTCCATAGGGCTGCTGGCTAGGGATTAATTTCAATCAAAATCATGCTGTCAGGTCAGTTTATATTGTCACCTTTCCCTAAAACTGTAGTCATTGGTTTTGGCTACTTTTCAGGAGAAGCAAAAAAACTTTTATTTCAGCACAGCTGGTTTGGTGACTTTTTGATTGTTTGCTATTTGATTATTATTTTTGCTTAACAGTCTATAGAAGCAAAATCATTCGATATTGCTTTGAATGTAGTTGAACATTAATATAAATAAATTTCCTCAATAAGTTTACTTACTGTTTTGAGCCAGGACGGCATTTGTCTGAAAGGAGACACATTTGCCTTGGAGCATACAATGATGGAGGTCAGGATTGAAGCAGCACATAGAACACCACTAGAGAGAGAGAGAGAGAGAGAGAGAAAATGTACAGCTATAAAATATATATGGGTGAAGATACACTGCAACGACATAAAAATTGCTAAGTGGATCAAGTGATGAATTTTAGAAATGGCAAATTTCTCCTCCATTGAAAAAATAAATTAGTAGTGTAGAATTTATTCCTACCTTCCAGACAGAAGTTTCTCGATCACCTTGACATTTTGAGCAGAAATATGTCTACAAAATCAGTGGAGCCCTATTTTGCAAAACATTTCTCTCAATCAATCTTATTAGTTGACTGTATTTAAGTGTCGAGATTTCCAAAGTCTCATGATAATGATATTAAGAAGCAAAGTTTTTCAAAATTGTATTCAATCAGAATACAAAATATGAGGCTTGACACACACATACACAAAAAGAAAGGGATCTAAGGAGGCAAACAAAATTCATTTGGACTATGCCACAAAACTTTTTTTTGATATTCCAAGGGAAATAATCATAAAATCATGTAAAGCCTGTGAATGAGCAGTCAGTATGGTGTTTTGATATTGTCATTTTTGAGACCACATACAAATCTATAGTTCTCTGGCCCTTGATCCAGACTTCAGATTACCTTATGAAAAGGTGTAAAGTAAGTCTGTATTTGATTTGGCACTTTATACGGTCAGATAATAATGCTAGAGATCATCATGAAGACAACTGGCAAAAGACAGACATTAATTACTGCCGGCCCCATCACAATCATTCCCGTGGTGAATTATCTTTGATCATGCGCAATGTAAACTGTACATCGTCACTGATCTCATAGAATGACAGTTTGGTAGAGGATTCATCCTGAGAAAAGGTGGCCCAAGATAAAGACAACTCTCCTACAGACCAAGTTTTATTTGGATTTAAGTGGAAATTTTTCAACAGGGATACATTTGTGTTATCCGAATTCAAAAAGTGGAAAACCACACCTCTCTTCTTTCTATTCCTGATAATGGCTGAAAGTTTAATATGACTTCACAGGTTTACTTCATCATCGGGAATTGCGTGACATCAGGGATACATGATATACAGACCGAAATGGACATTTGCCACCTGATAATATTTCCAGGAGGTAGCAACACAGCTGACAACCCTGACTGTAAACGGATGATGGTTGTGTACCCTCAGGATAATGAAAATCATTAGCTGTGCAAACTGTTTTGACATATCGATCTTAACCCATACCCCGCGCGTTACCCGTAAAGCCCGCTGCACGGTCAGTGACCTTACTCACGGAGAATCTTATCTGGGGTCACTGACCTGTGCCGCTAGACGATGACCACAAACGCTGTCCACGTGGTTTGGTTTTTATTGATCGGTATGAAAACATTCGCTGCTACGCCTTCTCACGCTTGATAATGAATTAACCAGCAAAACCTTAGTCTGTCAGTCTCTAACCAATGATCTGACTTATGATTCCAAACTGACAGCTGTAGTTTTCGTGAGAACGAAGCATGATAACTAGCCCGCCCTCCCAAGCCCTACACAAATGGTTTCATCCTGATTGACACATACTAATAAACCAATGTGGGCATTTGGGGCAAAGATTATTTCAGAGCTTGTTTCTGATTGGTTCTTAGATACAGACAACTCCAGATGGTGGTCAGCTTGTGAGAAAATGAGATAATATTGCAATTTGTTGAGCAACAGTTCGCATGTTGATGTTACATCTTTTGAAAGTGTGGGGAGAGCCTTTGAAAGCTTAGTCTTTGTGATTCCGACCAGTGGTTTACTGGTTAACATGTCCATGTCACAATGCGTTTGATTTAGAAGAGGTACAGTGAACAATAACACGGTGGTTACGTCTCAAAAAGGTCAGTGACCTGATGTGTGAAAATACGGCTTGCGCTTGGCGCGGTCCACTTGACCTTCCCGACTTTTGCCCCCCGTGCGGCGTGAGCGATTGCGAGTCAATACCGACAATTGCCGCCCCTCGCAGGGTGAGAGTTAATTTGCTACATTTCATTTACATCACAGATGTAAACTGACAAGCATTTCCAAGAAGGCAAACAAATTTCAATATAAGCACTTGGACAATGCCACCAAATTTAGATCCTTTTTTGATATACTAAGGGAAACAATCATAGAATCTAGTAATGCCTGTGTGAATAAGCAGTCAGAGTCAGTATGGTATTCTGATAGTTATCATTTTTGGGATCACTTATAAATCCATAGTTCACTGTTTCTTGACCCAGAATTCAGATTATGTTATGAAAAGTCAACATGATGTACCAAATCTTGTCTCTGTTTCAGCAGTTTATGGGGTCAAATAACAATATTAGAGGCGGATCTGAATAAAGTAAAAAGAAATCAATAAAATTTATGGAAACAACAGTAAACATTACAAAAGTTCACACATGAAACACAAAGCAAATAAAATCATAACCTGCCATTAATTAGTATGAATGAAGAGCCAATTTATGTAGATCTATTAAATGACTTCAAAATTCTAGCAGTTAAAAAAATATAAAATTTCAGAGGAACACCACTGAAGCATCAAGCCAGTTGAAACCAAAACTATCATGACGACTTACATACCGCTGCTATTAATATCTACTAATCTTACTACCACTGCTAGTAAGCTTATAATACCAAACTTGCATTACCACACTATTACTTACATCAACCAATACTTACGTGACAAGGATTCAATCCTTGATTTCCAAACGGCATCATTAGGAACAACAAGAATTGTGACTCTGCCATATTCAGAGACGTGTTCCATCTCAGTCTCGCATCATGCCAGGAATAGATTGAAAATGACTTAAAATCAGTCATAAATAAAAGCAGCATATTTATTATCTTCCAAAAAGTCTTTTTAAGAAAATCCTGGTTTTGGGTGGTCCAATTTGCAAAAACCGCAGTCATATTATGTGTTAGTTAGTCTATCTGTCCTCTGGTTGATCAGCAGGACAGACAAGTGGTTTAATACTATACACACATGTAGATACATAAACGACTATCCATTTTATCAGTTCTTCAATATGTGTGCCTCAAATTTCATGTTTAAAAGACTGATCTGGTGTTCTATGGAAATATGCTAAAAACATGATGATACTCAAGGAAAGGGAGCTTTAGTTTGTGTCAGTGCCATGGAAAAAGATATAGTGAAATATTAACCAGAAATTATTACTAACCATTTTGATGGCCATGGAAAATGATGTCATCAGTCTCCACTTGAGGACAGGAAAGATGCGCTCTTAGTATTGTTAACATTGTCGGGTTCTTGTTAACACTGTTGGATCCACTGTCAACAATGGTAGATGCATTGTTAATGCTGCCAGGTGCATTGTTCGTACAAATTGGTGTTTGTCACACTAATGTATTCCAATTGATATGATGAATGGATGGATGGATGGACGAAGTGAAGGACATATGGATGGACGGATGGACGAAGTGAAGGACATATGGATGGATGTATGGATGAAGTGAAGGACACATGGATGGATGAACAAAGTGAAGGACATATGGGTGGATGGTCGGAAGGAAGGACTGACATGTGGACAGATGGATGGTTGGAATGGACGGATGGACGGATGGATAATTGTATGGGTGAACCGATGGACAGGGTGATAAAACACATGAAACTTTTAAAATAATCAATAAAAAAAATTTTTAGCAGACCGAGATTAGAGAAAAAAATTTATACTTGCCTGAGGTGAAATGGAAGCGACACGTAGCTACATGTAGCTCTGTAAACACATCCACCAACTCATTGTGATTGGCTGCGGGCCTCAGGTGTTTGACAGAGTGATGGTCATCCAGGATGTGGAAGAACAGCTAACTCTCATGGTCAAACTCAACTTGCATGTTAAAGATACCTCTGGAATTGAACATTGAGAAGAGCAGGCCGAACAAGGCCATCGCCCAGGCAAAATTCTAAATAACAAAAAAAGAACTGATCCCAACCACAAGAATACACAGAAACAAGAACAAGACAAATAAAATCAAGAAAAGTGAAGTGTGAATGCCAAGAGCAGCGAAACCACCTAAAATAAAGACCTAAAATACTCCCTTTTCAACCTATTTCTGCTATCCATCCCCTACCCACTACCCCATTCAGCACCCCAGGCATAGGCCTACTGCCATTGCTATTTCAGAACCCTGTATCACATAGTGCCCAATAAAGAATGTATCTCTAGTAACTGTCTCGTTTTATGAACGGTAAAAAACAGAATGCGCCACTTCAGTTACATTAATTAAGTGGATAAAAAAATAATTACAGATAAAAAAATAATTATATAAAATTGCGGTAGATTACGGTAGAACTATGGCAAGGGATACCACTGGGACAGCCACATATGTTTGAACTGTCTCTTATAGCTTTGCAACAACATTCCACGTGATTGGTACAAACATCCGTCATGGGGTCCACAAAATTCTGGATGTGAAATACCACCAAGTGCTGAAAAGGAGGTTGCACTGGAACAGTTGCAATATTATTGTATGATAACAACCCATCAGAATGAATTATGTTGCCAGGATCAAATTCTCTGGGTAACCAATGGCAGCAGAGTAGCGGCAGATCTAATCTTTTTCTGCCTACTCTTCGCCACCAAGCTCTTGTCATTCTCAACGACCTGGCCCAGGGCCCCCAATGAGGTAAGGATTATTGATTAAATGGTGGGAACATATATCATGAAAATAGTACTTACCACTGGACAACGGTGGACCGTGCCAGACTAATATAATGGTTCACACTGGTGACAGGTTCCTTAAAAGACCTGAGATAATAGCTGTACAATGTTAATGAAAGATAGGAATTCTCCCAAAATGAGCCAGTCTTCAGAGACAATTTCACACCCTGGTAAAAGTGCAGTTTAGCCCCCCAAACTTCTCCTGCGCAGGTCAAGTGTGCGCCTCCCAATTTCATTAAAAACATCAGCTGACCTGTTCACACGATCCATAAAAAGAAAAGTCATGTGCCTTAAGCCAGAATTATAGGGCAGGGAATTGTCGAGCCGGGTGTTTACTGTAAAAAAAACTACAACATCCTTATAGAAGACTAACATGTCCCCCCCCCCCCCCCCCAACATGGCCGCTCCTAAAACCTTTGAGCCCCCGCAGTTTGGAAAATGAACTATTACTGAGGGAGTTGGTTCTGCTCTGCGAATACTGGAACATGGATCCGTAGAAAAATAGGGGGTAAATGCACTTTAGCCCACACACTTATGGGATGGACATTCTCTGCCGCATTCTCTGCTCACCTCGACCGCATTTCACCTGGGACATTAAACAGTCACAGGTAGCCTATTGCAAGAAGGCGGAGTCGGCACTTATAACAAGTATAGCCCTGCTGCTTTGCCCATCATCTTCCCCAGATCTGAGCGGATTCAATATGGTATTCCTCATGTCAGTGGATTCGATAAGCGGAGAGGCAGAAAGAACTGAGGGTTCTACAAATCTGTAAATGAGACAATCATATTGTTAGACTGGAACATCAACCCACTCAAAACAATGCTCAAAATCGTGAAGTTTGAAGAAAGAAGCGGCTACCGCAATGATGCAAGGTATGAGACACCCAAAGTTTGGATTCTGTTCAGGACTGGGTCCAGTCTATATAATGTCTCCCAGCATTTACAGTAATTAGAATCACTCTAATTATACCGGTTGCCCCAAACGTCGTCTCTGATACAGCCTCATTAAATTGAAAAGATATAATCAACCTGCTCCCCATCAACAGTAATAACTCGAGAAAAGAGAAAAGTGCATTATACCTTCTTTAAGATTCTTTGAGGGAGTGTTAAAATATCCATGTCTTGTCTTCCCCACTCCGTGAAATAATAGGTTAAACAAAGCACAGCTGAGTTTCTGCTCCACTTCCACCTGAGCATTAAACATAGAAACGCTCACAAGACAGCAGACATATGTGAGTGTGCATGAGAAAACCCACAATAAGTCGGCAGAGCTGATTTTGAGAAAAACGGCTTTGAAGTGAAAATATGGGTCCGACACAAACTTCCAACTTGGCTGTTGTTTAGGGGACCGTGGCATGTTGCAGGGTAAACTGTAGATGAGCAGTGAACACTACTCACTATGATTTCTATAACGGCTTAGTTATTAGTCCACGGTCTCCTAACAGCAATCACTCCAATATTAATGGGTCAATTGGCTATTGCCACTTTTAGGATTAAATGCCGTTTTCTCAAAATCTTGTTTTAGGGACTTCAATTTATCAGAAATATCTTATCTTTTATTATGTGTACAGAACTCAAAATGTCATGTTGCCGAATTATTGTGAAGTGATTATTGCTCGGGAAATTTTAAGAAAGGAAAAAAAAAAAGTGGCACGGGGACTCCAGCACACATTACCCTACTTAGCTACACAAAGTGTGCCGTTTGACTATGTGGTTGCGAGAGCACTTTTCCCATGACATGGACGATCCTAAGTCTAATACCCTAAAGTACCAGTTGCCCCTTAAGATCCAAGGAAGTAGGTTCTAATCCGTATGTTTTGTCCGGCCTACCCCCGACCAAACTCCACCCCAGCACTCAGTCCCTCAGCGGCGTCTTAAGGGAGGAAACTCGCCAGATCCTAGGCTATATTACAGGTCAGTTGGGCATGACTAACCGTGCGAGTACCTTGGTCGACCGTCGACCTCAACGCTACATGGAAGCAGGAGCCAGTAACCACCCGGGTTTCCCCTAAGTGGCTGTTCTGTACTATAAATAAATTTGGGTTTTCTTATATGACACACAATCCACACCTTGTCTGCCGTTATGGGTTTGACCTCATTATGCATAAAATCATATATTAAATTTATTCCTTTATTAATCTTACTCAAAACGTTTTGTTTTCATTCAAGCACCTGGGCTTATTATTATTCTTTAAAGATATGCGCCTCTTAATAAACATTCTTCAAAATTTGCAATTTCAAAATATTAACAACTCAAGAACATGATTATCTACCTTTGCCCTTGACACTATCTTGGTTTTTATTACAAACCGGAAGTGGGAATCGATACTGCTTAATTAATCGACTGCCAATAACTTCATTGAATATTATGATAACGAAATCAGTCTGAAAAATCCCTCCTCTCCATCTTCTTTCTCTACATTTACATTTTCCTCATCACACCTTTTTTCCCCTATAGTTTTTCTTTGTTTTTAAATGTTCACATGACTTGGGCATGACATCATCATTTAGTATTAAGGGAACCAAAATCGACATCAAAAAGGTACCATTCCGAAGGAAAGGGCTAAACACACTTAACAATCTTATCTCCTCGAGATTTGAAAATGGAAATAATACATAAATTAATATCTGTTCAGACAAAAAACATAGCAGAAAATGAAAGGCATGAACCAGTTGTACATGTTGGCTCGGACTTTTTCCGAATTGTACATTTTCAAAAATGTACCAAATAAGAAAAATGAAAAAAATATCTTGGAGAACAGATTTTTTTTTTGTGATCACACACTCAAAACTTGCAACGAACAAATCACAATAATCATTACGGAGAAATAAAAGCAATTTGTCAGTTGGATGGAGAAAAAACTATAGTGATAAGTCTCCGAAATGAAATTGGCATTCATCAAAAAATGAATAAAACTATGTTATGCACAAATACTCCACCTTTAAATGCAAAGGGCTTTTTCATTAGGCCACCCACAGTAACCAAATTTTCTATGTAGGTTTCAAATACTGTGGAATGTGCATTGAAGTTTGTATTGTTTTATTGGTTTTGTTTTTCAATTTTTGTTAGTTTGCTTCGGGCCATTGACTGCTCTCCTTTGATCCCATTTTTTCACGAATACATGGCCCATGGTGTGAACACTTCATGCCGGATGATATAAACTACTTCAGCGTGCTGGCGGTGAAGTTGGAAGACAGGAAGGAGTACATGGTACAGAGAGTAGAAAGTGATGGGGCGGGGCAGTGATTAGAGGCCGCGCGGAGTGAGGCTTTTATGCTTGTATAAATATAAAATACTAAAATGGACCCTTTATACATTTTGTAAGTGCTTACATCTACAATTATTCCATTTGCACAAAGTGTGATTGTAAAATGAGTCTCGCCGTGCTGTAATTTAATGATCCGTGGCCGTATGCAAGAACTGTACATAAATGGTTAAATGGTGGATAGGCCCAACGCATTGATGCAGAACACTACTTGGCATCCCAGAACTTTGTGTAAGCCTAAATACGTACATCTAAAGTAGTTCGTAAATTGCATAATTTGCATAAATGACTCAACGTATTGAATCCGAAATTTGATAGAGATCTGCCTAAGATTAAGAAAAGATAGAGAAGCGCTTAATTTCTCCGGTTCTGTGTCAACTCTGCTATCCTTATTTGATTGAAGGTAATAATTCTACTTAACAAGTTGCAACATTCTGTTACTAATGAAAATTTTATGAAACTTCCAAATCCATTGCTGGTGTTGTCTCCCAATGTGGGTTAATGTTTTCAAGAAGTGTAGGAGAGAGGAAGAAAGTTAATTTTCCTCATCAATTTTAACTTAAACAAAACCAATAAAAAAGTTTCCACTTCACAAAATGACAATATTGTGGGATAAAATATTAGTTACTTTCTTTCTGTTCTTCACTTCAAACGATGAGATGACAAAGAGCAAAAACATGCTACAATGAATGCCAAAGTGTACGCACCATTAGTCTCACAGTCAGCAGCCCCCGCTTTGTTTACATCATTTTATATAGGCATGAGTGAATTTGTCACAGTGTCAAGTGGCTGGGATTGGCAGACACAAGTTCTGTGCAAGCGTAATGACAATTTTTGTTACAGCAGTAAGCAGCAATGGATGCATAGGGAGGGGTTGGTGTAACTTTTGTTCTCGCATACCGACTAAATTTGAGTTTACACCGAGGTGGCCGTAAGCACTACTAAGCCTGTACCATAATGCAAAACGGGTGGATTTACGCCAAGTTCATGCATCTGGCCACTGATATGTGCAAAAAAAATTCCAACCTTTTTCGGCCGTACCATGAAAAAATGAAATGTACTGCCACAGCCGGTGTTTCCATCCAGAAACCAGGTGTCATTTAGCCGGGCGGTCTGCCTTGAAACAGAATGTTATTTCGTCAGTCAACCAGAAATTAAAACTGGGCATTAGATAAGACATGTGCTATCTACATATGTGAATTTATGTGTGTAAGCTTCATAGAACTTACATGCAAAGATTCAAAGTGGAAATATGTCGTTCCATTTTTTTACGATACAATTACACGTGACCGGGACTATGCTTTGTTCCAGTTTGGCCAAATGAACCTAATTATTTTAGTAAACACCAACCAAACTACGACCGATACACTTTTTTCTGGAACAGCTGGATAAAGAACATGCTGTAAAACATTCACTTGAAAATGTATTGTCCAGTTGGCATCAAAATTATTCTGTGAACAGAACTTTTAAAAAACTAAAGAGTTAATGTTACTTGACCTCTGTAGAAACTAGAACATGAAATGATTCAAAATACTTTTGATCACTTACATGAAGGAAAAGCGATCCACCTCATTCATCACACATAATTTGTGAACACTAGTGAAACCTGGCATCAGTTGGTCGGGTGGGCTGCATGTGTTTCTCTTTTCAAAGCCTTATAACAGAATGTTATTTTCTTAATCAACCAGAAATTAAAACTGTGCATTAAATAAGATGCATGCTATCTACATGTGAGAATTCATGAATGCAAGCTGCATAGAATTTGTGCTAGAAGATTCCAAGAGGTGATGGGCTATTCCCCTTTCTTAAGGCACATCCACAAGCGATAGCCAGACAGGATTACACTTTGTTCTGGTTTGCAAACAAAACTAACTATCTTAGTAAACACCGCACAAAGGATATGTTGTAAAATATTCTAAATACAACGTCCGAAAATGTTTGGTAAAGATGGCATCAAATTATACTATTTAATTGAACTTTTAAAAAAAATAAAGAGTTAAGATTACTTCGGCACATTACAAACTAGAACATAAAATGATTCAAAATACTTTGATCCCTTATACTTACATCATAATCTGGGCTTTTAGTGCACTGTGCTTTCTTTTTAAACAACTACACTGCCATCACAGCACCAAAATAATTGGAACCGGAAGAGGTCCGGACATTCAGACCACCGTCAATCCCTAAAGCTAACACTAAACCAGTTTCTAAGCCTGTCTTTATCCCTGTTACCAATCGCTGACCCCATCTGTCTCTATTTTAACCAGAAATGAAAAGAAATATTGGGACAGTTTGCAAAGCATTGTAAGAGTTCAAAGTCATCAGGAACTCTCCCCCTCGAGGTCACTCCTTGCCGCCGGTGAGGGGGCTTTAGTAACACCACCAGGGGTGTGAAACAAATGTGGCCGAGCCATCTCGCCGAGCATGAGCAAACTCTGCTCTAGCAAAATAAGCTGAAGACGGAGGTATCTGGCCAGAGTAGGGCGCCTAACCTAGATACCACGCACCCTTTTCACTATTATGTCTAAGTCTGCAGTTAGTTATCGTCATGGTGCTCGCCCTGTGAAGTCCCCCCAGGCAGCGGCAGTGCCGGGCCCCCCAGCCTCGAAGGGGCCCACCCAAGCTACTGGAGGTCCCTCTCGACTGCCCCGGGGAGCCGGGGGGCAGGAGAGGAATGCTACTGGCCAAACCATCAAAGATAAGGAGCAACCTTTAAAGATAATGCACTGGAATGCTGAAGGAGTCAACAGCAAGAAAGATGGATACAGCAAGAAGTTAGAGCTAGAAAACATCCTTTTTGAGGAGAAAGTAAGTATCTGCTGCATCCAAGAAACCCACCTCAGCAAAGACGTTGCTTTCAAGGTAAGAGGATACCAGTGCTTTAGAAACGACCGGACAGACAGAAGAAAAGGAGGAATTCTAACCTTGGTGAGAAACAACATCAGAGCAAGCCAGATTCAAGTGCTAATGGAGGGAGCAGAATATCATCTACTACACATCAGGACAGATCAGACGGAATTCCACATCCTCAATTATTACTGCCCAAACGACCGATCCATGTCCCTGGATACAATTCCCTTTAGAGGTAGGCTAATAGCATGTGGAGACTTCAACAGCCACTCCCAAAGCTGGGGCTATGAACACATGGACAAGAGAGGTGAGGAGGTTGAAACATGGCAGGATGAGTTAGGACTGCTTCTCATAAATCAGCCCACAGACCCACCTACATTTTACTCAAGATGCTGGCATACCACCTCAACACCGGATATAGCCTTCTATACACCAGACCTGGACTGGAAGATCAAAAGGACTGTGGGGAAACAACTTGGAGGAAGTGACCATCGCCCTGTTTTCATCATGGTGGAAAACGAGCTAATAAAGAACAGCAGCACCCTTGCCAGATGGAACTACAAGAAGGCCAATTGGATGATGTTCAGACACAGAACAAGCGTGCTTGCCACAAGTATAATTTCAACAGGGAAAAACATCAACACCATTGTGCAAGAGTTCAACTCATCTATTCTTCAAGCTGCCAAGGAAACAATACCTCGTGGAGCACGAAAGAACTACAAACCATACTGGAACAAGGATCTTGACGAACTCCACCAAGAAGTAGAAAAGGCACGAATACAGGCTGAAAACAACCCAGGACAACAGCAACACAATGCCCTCCAGCAAGCTAAGGCAAGATTTCAAAGAGGAAAGCTCCAGGCACGACGCAAGAGCTGGAAAGAGAAAACAGCCTCCCTCAACTTTGAAAAAGACGGCAAGAAACTATGGAACCTGGTTAAAGCTCTAAATGATGAAGGAACAGATAGTAACATCAGAGTCACTTTGCAAGAGAATGGCAAGACCCTAACCAAGAAAACAGCAGCGAATGTTTTTGCAGATGTGTTTGCTAAGGACTGTAACATAGAGGTAAGTACAAGCAAGTTAAAGGAGGCAAGAAATGACAAGGCCCCGGAGAGAAACGAAGGAGACCAGCCAGAAGTCATGAACACAAAGATCACACGGCAAGAACTAGACCTTGCCATTAGCAAACTAAAACTGCGGAAGTCACCAGGTGCAGATGGAATACCAAATGAGATGATCAAGAAACTCGGATCCGGAGCTCTGAATAAATTACTAGAGATCTTCAACGTCAGCTGGAAAACTGGAGAAGTACCACAGATCTGGCGAGAAGCAATCATGGTCCCAATACCCAAAAATGGAAAGGACAAAGGAACAGCAAGAAACTATCGACCAATAAGCTTGACAAGCTGCCTCTGCAAGACCATGGAACGGATCGTCAACCACAGAATGAAGTGGTACCTGGAAAGCAACCACCTACTGGCTGATCAGCAAGCAGGGTTCCGTCAGTGTTATTCCACAGAGGATCAAGCAACCTATCTGTCACAGGACATTGAAGATGCCTTCCAGGACAAGAAACAAGTATTAGCAGTGTGGATCGACCTTCGAAAGGCCTTTGACAAAGTCTGGAAAGACGGACTACTCAGGAAGCTGCGAGACAACAAAGTGACTGGTAGCATGTACAAGTGGACCAAGAGCCTTCTACACAACAGAAGAGCAAGAGTCCAGCTGGATGGATGTCACAGCAAGAAGGTACTGCTGAGACACGGTGTGCCACAGGGAGGAGTAATATCACCCACCTTATTCCTGATCTTCATAAATGATCTAGTTCAAGAACTACCCTGCGGAATACGTACAGCTCTATATGCAGATGACCTAGTTATGTGGTGTACGGAAGAACAAGCCACAGTTGCCACAAGAAGACTACAAAGAGCCACTGACATCCTCTTAGCATGGACGAATAAGTGGTGTGTCACAGTCAACGAAGAGAAGTCGTCCACTACTCTTTTCACCCTGTCTCCAAAACAGACTGCTGGAGCCATCAAGCTCAATGGGACATCACTCAAGGAAGACAAAGCACCAACCTATCTAGGAGTCACATTCGACACCAGGCTCTCATGGAGGAATCACATCGAGAGGGCAGAGACAAAAGCTAGAAGAAAGCTAGCCATATTGAGGAAACTGAGCGGCACATCATGGGGAGCGACAGAAAGAATTCTCAAGAATGTGTATCAGCAAGGGATTCGCCCTCACCTCGAATATGGTTCAACAGCCTGGAGTTCAGCGTCCAACTCAGCCCTTCAGATGTTAAACAAAGTTCAGAACCAGGCTTTGCGCATCATCACAGGAGCAATGAAGTCAACACCCATTGTGGAGATGGAGAAGATCACCCAGATAGCAACACTTGCAGAACGAAGAGAAACCAGGGTGGCAATCCAGGCAGAGAAATTCAACAGCATAGAGAATCACCCAATGAAAGAGAAGCTAGGAGACCTGGCAAGGGGAAGGCTGAAACGTACGAGCTTTATTCACAAGGCAAAGCGAATAAGAAGACAGCTAACACACCTTCCCCAGATTGCCCACCCCCTGACATCTGTACCTGAACAGACCCCTTGGACGGAGGAGACAGAGACCCAAGTCCAGATACACACAGACGTTGATGGTGTCTTCAACAAGGGAGAACAAAGTGAAGTAGAAAGAAGAACTGCTGTACTCGGCCTACTTGATGACAAGTATCCAAGCGAATCATGGGTTCGAGTCTACACAGACGGCTCTGCTGAGAATGCTGTAACAAACGGAGGTGCCGGAGTGTATATAGAGTATCCAGACTCAACAAGAACGGCAATTAGCATGCCAACCGGAACCTTCTGCAATAATTATGGATCAGAAGCCAAAGCCCTCATGACAGCTGCCACAGAGCTTCAAGTAGAGGACAGCAACATCGTCTTCCTCACAGATGCAAGATCAGTCCTTGAGGCCCTTCAAGCTGGCAAGCTTAACGACCTGAAAAAATGTTTTACACAGCTTGGAAATAGAAGCAGGATAGTCCTACAGTGGATACCATCACATTGTGGAGTCCCAGGCAATGAGAAGGCAGACCAACTGGCCAAGGAGGGCTCCGGCCTGGAGCAGCCACAGTGCCTCCTAAACTACTATGAGAAGAAAAACCTCATCAAAAACGACAGACGGCAGCAAATAAACCAACAGGATAAATATCATCTCCTGAACAGAGAGGATCAAGTACTATTGTTCAGACTAAGAACTGGTCACAATAGGCTCCACCACCACATGTTCACCAAGTTCAAAATAGGAACATCTGCCATATGCGAGTGCAGCCAGTCTCCTCAAAACACGGAGCATATATTGCAGAACTGCACACTCCTCTCAGCACTGCGAGAAACATATTGGCCCCAACCCACCGACCTGAATATCAAACTCTATGGTGCTCTGCCAGAACTGCAGAAAACCGTAGATTTTATTAAAAGAACAAATCTGCAGATTTAGATTGGTGAACGAAAGAAGAAAGAAGAAGAATCAGGAACTCTTTCCATTAGACCTGGATCCTTCAGAAAATCAAGCTAAGCCGAGCCAGCATCCCTATGTTAATCTGATGCAGCATTGTATAGGATTTCTATAAGGTTAGTAGGATTACCATAGGTCTGAATTCCCTACATCAAACTGATGTCCGCACAATGTCATAACCAGAAGGTCTACATAGGAATGATGTCATTCCAATGTGTGAACTTGACATTATTCCTAAGTGTGGGACTTCCATAGGGTTACCGGCTGGGAGGCGACAACGTCAACATTGTTAGATTGGTTCGTTTTCTGAAGGAGCTTGATCTGCGCTTGTTGTGCCCTATTTTTTATTTATCTTTTACTGGTACACACATTTTATTAGGCTTCAAAAAGTAACAAAATAAGATAAAAGAGAAGAGAACAGGTACTTTTTTTTGTTTAATAAAAGGGAGTTAATGGCTTTTTCCCTTCAAATACGGCTGTTTTCCCGGATTCCTTCCCTTTATCAGTTTATGTGAGTTACATAACGTATTAATCAGATAAGCTATAAATACGGTGAACTTTATGGGAGGTTAAATCAAGCCATAATCATTCTATGCCAATTGGCCATCACAAAAGGCAGTATAAATTGCCAAAGGTTCTGTTCTCCACTCGTCTGCCTAACTGGCCGATGGAAGAATCTAAACTATGAAGAAGAGCCAATTATTGTCAAAGTAGTAAGGGTATAATGAGCCGATGACAGAAAATATAACCATTTAATTATTTTCGTCAGTGACGCTCACCTTGTCTCAAAATCTATAGATCTATTCCTTCCTGGGTATGAAACAGAGAAATTTATGTATTTTAAGTCAAAGACTCCAACAAAAATTAGTATGTTTATGCTTCAGATGAAAATAATAATAATAATAATAAAGTTGTACGTAGGCAGAGTCAACAGTGCCTATCTCATCTCTAAATCCAACACCTGCGATCAGTATTAGTGCCATTTCAGCCATATGGAAGGTTAGACATAATGCCTGTGTTACTTTCGTTTCAGAACATTATCTTCACAGTATTTTGAAACTATTAGTTGCATCCAAACTAAAACTAACGAAACAATCTGAACTATGCTTGAAAAATATCGAGGGGCTTATGCGTGGGAGAAGGGGAGGTCGAGGATGAAATCAGCGGTAGTCAACAGTTCAGCATTCTGTGTGAAAATATTTAAAGTGGAGGTACAGAGAGACGGGGGAGATAGGAGGAGAGGAGAAAAAGACGGGGAGAAAGAGAGGGAGAGAGCGAGCGGCGAGAGAGAGAGAGAGAGAGAGAGAAATAAAGAAATTAAAAGATCAAGAAACCAAATTTACACTTGTTAGAGGCCTCTAACTTATTAACAGGCCACGCCCCCCCTCCCCCACGATCACTCTCTATTTATCTGTTTGTTTATTTATTTAATTATTTATTGTACGGTAGCATTAGCTATATTACACGGTTTACACGTCTACGGTATTACCATTGACAAACTGGCAGTCAAACGATTGCTCAATGGAACATTTACCTCCTCACCTTGTACAATAAATACAGTCGTAGATCCTCATGGACTTCACCTTGTAAGGAACGGTTTCAAAGTACTGTAGCTTATTTAACACTGCAGATAAGGTAATCCATCATGGTTTGAAACACCCCATCACTTTTGCTAAGAGTAAATTCCACGTGAGCAACACACCTGACTTAGTCTAAACTTGTGAAACGTAAAGAGTGGACGCGCATTTATCCCTTAAAACATTCAAAGAGACGACCCTGAACTGCGGAGATTCTGTGCAACACATTAAACAAAGTGAGCTGATAAAATGTACTTGTGAGCATGTCTTTGGACATGTGAGGGAGGGGTGAGGTGGGGCTTTGTGGTGAGCGGTTCATATAGCTTTCTCATGGCACACCTTCCACTGTGGAGCTTCGCAAAATAAAGCCACTCCTCTCTCACTCTCTCCTTTTCTCCCTCCCCCACTCTCTCTTTCTCTCTCTCTCACTGTCTCGGGCATGTAGAAAGGGAGGATGGGGTTGCTTAATGGTGAGCGATTCAGTTTTCTCGTGACTCACCTTACACTGTGCTGTGGAGCTTTGCAGATAGACCCACTTCTCTCTCCCGACCCCCTTTTTTGCTCTCTCTCTCTCTATCTCCCTGTCTCTCTCTCTCTCTCTCTCTCTAAGTATCTCCCTTTCCTTCTCTCTCTCTCTGCACTGGAAAGTTCTTTGGTTTCTCGGGCTCGGGGGCCTCAGCCGAAGGCTGTTTGTCCCCATTCTTTTTTCATCTGATTTTGTTAATACCTCCCCCCCCCAACAGGTTTTTCTTTATAAATGACATGGCCCGTCTGTGACCCACATGAACTGTATCCTTTTAATTCATGACTGCCAATTATCTAGAAAAGAACAAAATTCAAGTAATATATATTTTTTTCTGCTTTCGTTTCATTGCCTTTCATCTTCTGCGTCAGCTGCATGCGCCTTCAGACGAGGCGACTTACAAGCTTGGGTTTTGTTGTTGTTATTGTTGTTGTTTTGTGGCACATTGGAGGGAGGGAGAGATAGAGAGAGAGAGAGACAGAGAGAGAGAGACAGGAGAGAGAGAGAGACAAACAGAGACAGAGGGAGAGAGAGAGAGGGACGACACACATACAGCTAGGGAGAGAGAGGGAGAGACAGAGAGAGAGAGAGAGAGAGAGAGAAAGAAGGAGAGACAGACAGACAGTTTTAGGTTGTTCATTTCGATTTGGCTATTGTGCCCCAACACATACGATTTGTATTTTAATTTTATATATTATCTTATTATTGCATCTTTTATGCTGGCTGTTGAGGTTATCTGTGTCCCGATGAAAAAGAAAAGCACTGTATGAAGGCAAAACTTAGAAAGACAAGTGTCTGACTAATAGTGTGCACCATAATAGAACAGTGTTACAGTATTTTACGTGAACAAAATTGTTTTTCAGTTGATTTTACATACCGATACCCGAGACACAGGATACCAAGACAGTTCAATTCCCCAAATTCCGTCTGTCGACGTCCGCGCATCGTCTATGTCAACAATGCAACAATTCGCACCACACTTCTTCAAAATTGAATGAAAACAACTAGTACTTTTTTTTTTTCATTTAACGTGGGGGCCACTTTTTGTGGACCCTGGCTCAACTGCACCATTTGCAGTTTTGTACCATATTACATGTATTGTGGTCCATCCGGCAATGAAAAATCTCTGTGCTGTCCCCCTTCCCTTGATGCACTAAGCACGTGCTTATTTTGCTTAATAAAATTGTTAATCCAGCCCTGGCAACAACAACAGTGACAAACAAATTCAAATAGCATGTAAATATGTAGTATAACAGGGGTGGCCAAACCGCGGCTCCCGAGCTATATGCGGCTTTTTGATCTACAAATCAATAAATATGCGGCTCGTGGAAATGTTTCATCACAGTAAAAAGTAAAAGATGAATAAGAAAGAATTTCAAGCTTTATAATTACTGGATGAAGGGGGGGAGGGGGGGGGGGTCAAGATGTTTAAAAATACATGTATATCCACGCACACCTTTACGAATTTAAGGCTCAGCAGTTGAAAAACCGTTCATGATTACGTTGGAGGCCTTACTTCCTAGATCCTTTATACATGTAATATGATTTATTGGGTGTGAGCTGAGACCCTACTGTCTGAACATTGTATTGGTCATTCAAATAAGGGCAGATTAGATGATGATGAGCCAGTGAAATTAATGATGGCCATGGGCTCCTATAATTTCAACCATGTTGAGTTGTTTTTTTTAAATTACATGTACTTTTTTCTTCCTCCACATTGATTTGTTCACAGTTGAACATACTGCAACACAGGCTTATCTTATCACTGGATAAGTGGTTTAACTCCCTCAATTCATGTACAAACCCAGGCATAAACAATATGTTTTGATCTTGTCACACAAATTTGTTAAAAAATGACATTCGCATGTTTTTCTTAGATGTTCCCTTAGTTCATTACCACAATTAATTCATTCAATATACTTAAAACAATCATCAGTCAAGATTTGTGATATACACATATGTGTGTACTTTGTGATTACTGGAACTAATGCAAATTAACAGTTTAAAAAACTTGTGTACATGAGTAAATCTTTTTACGTACATGTATTTCTTCTTATTTATATTTAAAATGTTTATATCAAAATGTGTCTGTAACAATAAAATTATAAAAATATATGTAAATTTGTTCTGTATCTTATGGCTCTCGAACATCTGAAGTTTATCATATACATGTATGGCTCTTACATTAAGCAAGTTTGGCCACCCCTGTAATATTAGGTAGTCCAAAGTGATTTTTACTTTTTAACTCACAAGTTATTGTCTAATGTGATGGAAAAGCTACAAAATTTGGCTTTGTTTCTTTCGGAAAATGCTAAACTTCTTGTCTAAGTTCCTTTCAATCTGAACTGGTGTCCTTTGAACAACTGGTGCAATCAGGTCATCGCCACCACGGCCGTTCCTCCTCTTCCCCCCCCCCCTCCCGCCATACACAATCACTGTCTATGCAGTGGACAATATCAATGAGAATCGAATTTAGATTGACTAAAATTTGCCAATGTCGTCATGAGGCATTCGAGCCATTCAGCGTTTGGTAAAGCACTACTGCTATGGATTTGTTTGAGCGATTCACGACGCAAAGACCAGCTGCATGCAAAAGATGTATTTTTTTTATACCTATAATAGTATAAAGAACTGGAGAAAGCCAGGGCATGGGCGAGAGCCCGTGGAAGGGCTAGTTTTGATAAGTGATTTCTAAGGCTTCAGCGAGTTACACTCAATCTAAGTACATGTACCATATTGTAGTTTTAAGTTAGTTTTACAATCAGGCAACGTCAAAAATTGTTATGTCGTGTTCATTTCTAAGCGGGAAAGTTTTCCATGAGCAGGAAGGCTTCAGTTATCCAAGAACTGCCATCAAAGAAAAGCAAAAATCAGCATGGAAATGCCAAATGACAATGCAGTGTCACTCATTGTAAGCAACGTTTAATCACACACAAAAAAAAGCTAGCTTTCGACTTTAAGAAACTGGAATATTTTCAAAATATAAAACACACAGCAATCAGTGAATTATCCATTACAATTTTGTGTTTGTTTATAATTGATGAAAAACTTAAAATCCGAGAGATCATACACGTACATTTTTCCATTTTAAATTCTTTTTGGAATTCACTGTATACCGGTGTGACAGGCCAAAATATACCCCCCGCCCAGACTATATCCGGGGTTAAACTGGCCTAGCCCAGAATATAGCCCGGGGGTATATTCTGGGCTAGGCCAGTTTATACCCTGGGTATACTTTGGGCTAGGTCAGACTAAAACACCCCCCCCCCCTCCCCAGTCCAGATTATACCCCCTACTTTTAAAAAAAAAACAAGTCAAGACCACAGATTATTTTCAGCCCGTTCTTTATCACTGTCATCAGATATCATTTTAATACATACATGAATACATTCTTGACACCATTAATTCGTAATACAATTTAGAGGGAATAATAATAACAGTTTATTTCAGCCTTAGTTTAAATTGATGTACATACATACATTCTTGACTCCTGTAAATCATGCTACAGTTTAGAGGAAACAAACATGTATTAAAATGCATTGATATACAAAAGGGTTGAGTATCCATTCAAACTGATATGATTAGACTTCAGCATTAATTTCACTCGTGTCTGTTAATGTTATTATTATGCTTATTGTTTTGATTATATTGATAATTGGTTGGCCATGAGTAAAACATGAATTGTATGTTTTGTTACATTGATGCAGAAAGAAAAAAAAAGTCCACCTGTCCAGATCCACTTGAAACATTACAGAATGCTAAAGATGTTCAAATAATAACACTAAGAACACAAAATCATCTTACTAATTACTTACTGCCTTAATTAACCCTCACGCTGCGCGGGGCGGCAAAAGTCGGTATTGATTGGCAAGCGCTCACGCTGCACGGGCGGCAAAAGTCGCCCAGGTCAAGCTGACCGCGCCACGCGCAAGCCCTATTTTCAGGCGTCGGGTCACTGACCTTTTTGAGACGTAACCACCGTGTTATTGTTCACTGTATCTCTTCTAAATCAAACACATTGTGACATGGACATGTTAACCAGTGAACCACTGGTCGGAATCACAAAGACTAAGCTTTCAAAGGCTCTCCCCACACTTTCAAAAGATGTAACATCGACATGCGAATTGTTGCTCAACAAATTTGCAATATTATCTCATTTTCTTACAAGCTGACCACCATCTGGAGTTGTCTGTATCTAAGAACCAATCAGAAACAAGCTCCGAAATAATCTTTGCCCCAAAATGCCCACATTGGTTTATTAGCATGTGTCAATCAGGATGAAACCATTTGTGCAGGGCTTGGGAGGGCGTGGCTAGTTATCATGCTTCGTTCTCACGAAAACTACAGCTGTCAGTTTGGAATCATAAGTCAGATCATTGGTTAGAGACTGACAGACTAAGGTTTTGCTGGTTAATTCATTATCAAGCGTGATAAGGCATAGCAGCGAATGTTTTCATACCGATCAATAAAAAAAGAACCACGTGGACAGCGTTTGTGGTCATGGCATAGCGGCACGGGTCAGTGACCCCAGATAAGATTCTCCGTGAGTAAGGTCACTGACCGTGCAGCGGGCTTTACAGGTAGCACACAGGGTGAGAGTTAATTATTTTTCAGATTTTCTTTTTGTTTTCCCTCCTGTTTTTTGGTTGAAAGGAAAGTGGGGGGTACACCTAGCATAAAACACTTGGGGTGTGTACGTACTTATAACAATAGCCTAGTTATTGAATATCCCAACAGAACTACTGTGCAAGAAGGCAGGCTGGATACTTTATCTCTACTAAGTATAGACGCAAATTTGTTATGCAAGATTAGTTTTGAGGATCTGAGCAAAGGCTTTGCAATTAGAAAAGGTAGGAGAATACTTTTCAAATAAAAATAAAGTAGAAATATACAAAAAAAACATGGTTTTTCCATCTTACTGCAAGTTTTGTTTCATTTCAAAAAAATGAAAGTTTATTTATGATTAATTTTTGTTTATGTTTTGAATTAAATGTACTGTTAATCTTCTAAGTACTTAAGGCCTCTGAAGGCCTTAATCCGGCACTGCCACCCCCCCACACACTGCAGATCCCTGTATCTCCCTGCACACTCAAGGATGCAGGGGAAAGTTAACTGAGAAGGAGAAGATTTTTATAGTAGTAGGATCTCAACCAAAAGACACGTACATCATGCGAAACGTCATTTTCCATAGGCCTACTATAAACAGCTACTAAATGTATGGCTGTTTGTCATACAATGAAAGCAAACGATTTTAGAAAGGATGGATGTCAGAAATTATTGTCAAAACCGCGACTGGCGTGGCATGAAAACCTGGATTGGGGACCCTTTTCACCTTGCTCATAGACAACTGCTAATTATTGTTTAGTTTATTTGTTCGTACAATATAAAAGACTAAGAACGGATCTTTCTATCCATATGCAACACTTTAATTTTTGTGACGTTAGGATCACAAAGAAAAAAACATCAATTTAGTGCTTGAACCACAGAGGACAGTCCGTTTGGGTACCTAATACATGTATCACTATTGTATACACTACAGACACTAACAACATAAAGAAATAATAATAATAATAATAATAATGGATGGCATTTATATAGCGCATATCCATTTAAAATGCTCTATGCGCTTTACAGAAGCAAGATCCAACCACAGAGCAGAATGGAGCGCCTGCGAAGCGCTCAACACACTACACTGCTTCTTTCTCTCTCCCTGTCTCTCTCACTCTCTCTCTCTGCCTCTCTCTGTCTCAGAGCAAATTGTAACGCAGCCTGTTATGCTCAGTTCACAACTCACGACAGTTCACAACTCACATCACATACATGTATATCACAACTCAAATAATATTTGAATATTAATTAACTAGATGACCTACCGCATTGCCCGGAATAAACAATCATGTGCCCTCTCTCTCTCTCTCTCTCTCTCTTTCATATAGTAAAACTAAAAGTAATAATCTAGGGTCTTGCTTCAAAACCCATTCGCACCAGAACATTACGCACCAAACTGAACGCTTGATACGGTTACTTTTTATGACATGCATGGTACTATACATTACGAAACAAACATGCAAAAATACAGATGTTACATAGCAATGAACATGTGTTATTTTTAAAAAATACATGCTTGAATTAAACAACTTTTAATTATAGCCATCATCTTCCTTATCTCAATTGCCACCTTCCTGCCAAATTTAAGGCCTGAACAGTGTATAGTCTGGTCAGTTAGTCATGCCAAAGGTTGCAAGTTACTGAAATATATAATAGATAATATTATTATATATTTAATAATGAATAATAAATTTTGTTGTTGCTGGTGGGGGGATGATATGGATAAATTTTCAATCTATTAATTTCAATTTTGCCCGGGCAGCAGCCTGTTCGGCCTGCTCTTTACGATTTCCAACTGCCAAGGTATCTTTAACGTGCGCAACCTGCACACGGGCCCTCTGAATTTTTCGTACTTATCCAACAAGACTAGGTACTCAATCCTACCCCCCAATAGGATCAGGGACTTGAAAATATGAAAAAAATTCCAATTTCCAACACACCTGCACTGCCCGGGTTTTGAACTCGGGACCCTTGGCATGACCCATGCCTCTTGGCATGAGAGGCGAGCACCTTGCCTCTAGACCACCTTGTCCCCAACTACAATAACAATCAACAATAACTTGTAATAACATTGTCAACCCAGTGTTAACACAAACATTATTCCTAACGATAACAAAGATGAAGGCAAATGTGTGGAGTGAGGAAAATGATGAAAATCTTTCGTTTTAACACTGTCAGTTTCAAAACTTGTGGATGAGATATCATCTTTTCTTCTGTCTCTGCTTCTCTTTTGAACACTGACACAGAGATACATAAAATCATAGGTGAAAAGTATATTCTAAGAAAGAGACAAAGAGGGGGAGAAAGAGAGACAGATAGAGGGAAAGAAAAGAGAGAGAGAGAGAAAATAAAGATAAAAACAGAGAGAGGCACAAAGAAATAGAGTCTAAAGAACGATGGAGAGGGAGAGAAAGAGTGAGAGAGAGGCAGAGAGAGAGAACGGGAAGGAGATACAGAAAGGCAGACAGACAGACATGCTAAAGATTGAACGACAGACAGAGGGTAACCCTTACATGCACAGGCCTAGTATATAAAATCTGCCTTCACACACTTTCACGGACTTAAAAAAAATTAATTGACTAACCAAACTATGCACATATTGTGATCCATCACTGAGCAACAGTGATTTCATTTGCTAAAATCAAGAAACATCAACATTGCTTTTATATTCTAGGAACAGCATTTTATAACAAAATTGTCATATGCTCTTTGTGTTTTTTTACCCATCTTATTCAATCTTAACACCTCCTTGTTTAATAGCATTTACCTCCCCTGTAGTCACTGTAAACCATGAAACAGTGCCAGTTAACAATGCAAGTCATAATCAGTGAAACAGTGGAACACACAATAGAACATGATACTGATAATGTTTAAAGGTATTTGTAGTAAAAAGGAAAATACATGTACACCGTGAAAAATATTATCATTATTATTATTATTATTATTATTTTATATAGCGCATATCCATTTTTAAAATGCTCTCTGCGCTTTACAGAAGAAACCTGTCAACCACAGAGCAGAATGGAGCGCCGGCCTAAACTTCAGCCTAAACACATTTATAAGTACTTAGGTAGAGTTGCCCAACCATGCTCGAGATAAACCTGTTTCCGCCCTTTGGCCATTCGCCATTTCTGACTGTCTGCCTGTCTCTTTCTGCCAGCCACAGAAATCGTATACAATGTGCTCCAATTGGTCAGGTCAGTATGACCCTACGATATGACAACTAACATTATACACTCTCTGATATCAATATTAACCGACATTGTATGTCGCTAAAAAAACCATGCACGGCGCACATCATGGTATCTAACCGACATCACACACCTAAAGAGCAATTTATTGGGATACCCTCTTCAAAAGTGTAGTGTCTGTCAGACCCAAAACACATAAGTTGGGATATAATAGGTACTCCAAACTAATTTTTCAGAATGGAGATTCCTACAAACAAGTTACATGTAATTCATTAAGCAGAACTTCTTATTATGAACATTTTGGCACCATATTTATTATTATATCTCTTCAAAATTAAAGAAATTACACGATTTTTAATGTTTAGTCAATTACGCTTCATTTCGCATGTGCCAGACGCAGTTTTCAGTGAGCCGTAATTTAAGACAGAAACACCACAGAGTGCCCAAACTTTGACAAAAAACAGTCTCCATAGATCAAATAATAAACGATTTTTATGGGGAGAATTTAAACATTACAAATACAGTTTTTATTAGCATAAAAGTGGCTTCGGAGCAAATATTGCAAATTTTGTAAAGGGAGACAAAAAAGTGAAATTTTAGCAATTTTCAAAAGATCATAAAAAATCAATGACTTTGCTGTCAAAGATAAAAAATCAATCAAATTAATTGGAATTAAAAGCTTTATTCTCATAATAGGACAGAAAGTGTCTTAAACATTCACAAACTGTGCCAAATACATTTGAATACTATCGCATGACAAAATCTTTAAAAAAACTTGACAACTTATAAGTCCTCTAGATCCCTTATAATACAGTCCAATCTATTTACCTCGATATGGCTTTTGTCGATATTCTGGGTAACTCAACACAATTTTTAAGTCCCAGTCTGTTCCTTCTTTAATGCTACTAAATATTTCCCCGTAGATCGATGTGTTATTCCATTCTTTCCTCTTATATCGGCACATTCTCCCCGACCAGAGCACAACAAGTGCACTAGAGCTACTACTGTGCCACCGAAAATGCCCATGCAACTCCTCACGTATAACTTATAAGTCCTATTTATTTCTTTTTGCAGTGCTGGCGGGGAGGGGTAGGAGAGGGGGGGTGTGGATGACCCTTGGCTTCAGTAACGCGAGTGTGGAGTGCCATGCATAAGCGCATGGCAGTAAAAGTACAGAACACTAAGGACTGAGTTTTTTTTTTTTTTCACGAAACATTCGTGTCCCATTGATATTGGGCCTTGACCTAGATCTCTTGGTTAACAGCCCTACTGTATGTGTATCGGCCTCATCACTTCTTCTGAAGAAACAGTCAGATTGAGGTTAAGAAGAATCAGCAAAACACCGCGCATTTCATGTATAGCTAAAGCATTTTGCTGATATCGTCGAATCTTTGCCATGCAACTGCTCTACACAGCAATGATATTGGAGGAACAGGTGACTGCTGCCAATAATTAAAGAAAAAGAGACATAATTGCATTATTTATTGGACACTTTTTCCATAATGGTGATGTTTGATCTCCCCCTTTCTTTTGTTCTCTTCCACCACTAATCTGCTATTTTGACTTTCTCTTTATTCAACGCAAGTCAGACGATCCCACTGATGTCGAGATATTAGGATTGCACTGTATTTGCTAAAGGTTATGAAATCAGAAAAAATGGGCAAACGGGACCAACTCCCCTGAATTGATGTTACATTTCTGTACATAATCCTTCAACATCTGTTGGGCAGCACCGTTTCTAATCTCATTAAAACTACCAATGCACTGACTAATCTTCTGAGTTGTCTCTTAGCATTTATCACATAAATTGGAAACTTTCAATGACAGTTCCATCTCTTTGACTCCGTCATCGTCACTCTGGATTCTTCCCACACCCGACCAATTTATGGCAAAGACGCGTGTAATTTTTGCCTGCCTCAAACAGTTTCTCTGCTAACTGCAAGTTGTGGCTCACAAAGACAGCATAAGTAAAATTCTCTTTGACACAACTTGTCACATTCAACGTTCTATTCACTCACGAATTTTGGTCTGTTTGATCATCATTGAAATCAAAATAACAAGTTGTCATTCTCCCCTCTGAATAGTCAAAAATACATGTGTGGCTGTGATTATTTTAATTTCTTTGAACTGCGTGTTGGGTCTCCAGAACTTCTGCATTTGTCACGAGGGCAGACTTCGTTTCAGAACTCTGGGTAGATCTGTGCACCCTAATCTGACTCTTTTCCTGTCCCTTGGGCCAGAGAATGGATATTCTACGGTTGGAACTGGCATAAATTCAGACCTTTTGCTACTGCTTCCCCCAATTCTCAGCAGAGCAGCTGAACCTATCCGTGCCTTCACTGATGCCAGCATGGTTTCAGTCCTGTAGTGTTCAGGAAGGTGGTCCAGACAGAACTGAGAGACAAGTACGAACTTGCTGTGTCTGGTTGCCTTGGTGCATCGCTTGTTAGAATCTTGCAGGGAGCCTCTTCATCACCTTCATATACCACTTCCATTTCATGACAATCTGTGGGAAAGATATGCAGGTGGTTACTATCTTTCTCTTTCATTTCCTTATCGTTGGCACCATCATATTATCAACAGTACCAACTTCATCATTTCATCATAATTATTATCATAAATAATACCTGCAATATCGTCATCTGATCAAAAACAGCAAAACAAAACCCCCATCATCAGTTTCACCAATATGATTAACATTATTTCATTATGTATCACTCTCATTATCATCATCGTCATTATCATCATCATCATCACAGCCATCATCTTCATCATCATCACTACCAACTTCACCACTACCATCATCATCATCTTCACCACTACCATCATCATCATCATCTTCATCACTACCATCATCATTATCACCAGTACCATCATCATCATTATCACTACTATCATCATCATCATCATCATCACTACCATTATCATCATCCTTATTTCTGCAGCATGTAATCTTCATGCTAGCAGGTGAAGAAGAGAAAGTACAGAGGAAGATGTAATGCAATACAGATAGTGAAATACAGAGAGAGGCAGAGTGAGACAGAGAGAGAAAGAGGAGGAAAGGGAGAGATGATGCACGTTCACCAGTTCTTTTCAACAATAACATTTTCGTACAGTTAAACCAAATTGTTGTCTCAACAAGAAACTTGCCAGACAGATGCACACACAAACACAGTCACACACACAAATAGTATCTTACTATACTTACCATTGCACATCCTTCCCTCTCCAATCCCTCAATTTTGTTAACTGTTTTCAAAAAAAAGTTAAAAAAGTTAAACTGGAGTTTAGGTTCATTCCGTAATCAACCCTCTTAATGCCAAAGCAGTACTGCAGAGATTATGTATGTTCTTCGTCTCTTTTGAATGTGATTAATTTGGTTATTCAAAAAGTAAATGGAAACTTTGAAAGCAAAATTTATAAATTCCAAAAAGTTCTTTTATTTAATTCCTAATTTATTAAACAAATCCACAACCAATAAACAAAAGATTGTTCTTGACATAATTATGTTGTTGGCATTCAAGGGGTTAAGAAAAGACATCCATAAAGGATGCAAAATTTTGCTTTTGTCTTGCGAAATTCAACAAAAAAGAAGATGTCAGAGTTTCACAAAATAAGCCCTGGAATGAATACAATCCACAGAACCATATAACTAATTGTCATTGACTCAAACTAATAACGAGATCCCATATCATAATACAGTGGTGACAGGCACAATGTGGCCGTTATCATGCTATCAGCTATAGACACAAGTCTCCAAGGTTTACAATACTCACTGTGATCCTTGGCTTCTCCTTGAGAAGTTATGATTCCAGTGTACACTTGTGATGACACAGTGGCATCAGGTCAGGAACCAGCAGGTGCAATCATTATATCACGAGCCAAAGGTTGTCATGTCACTCTTGAAAGACTAAAGTGCTGTATCAAGTGCTCACTTGTCTGTAACATAAACCATGCAAAGAAAATCTGGTTAGCTGAGCTGAAGAAAATATTTTGGGGATTGTTTCTTCATTCTGTAACATAAAAAGTGTTATCTCAGATGTGCAGAATTTACGCTCATTACTGAATACCCAAACTAAAAAACTTGAATATAAAATAATCTGTCCCCGCGGAATTATGCAAAAAAAATCTTCAAATTATGCAAGCCAAAACCCCAAATTATGGAAAAATTATGCGACCTTTGATTAAGTCCTACAATTTAACTATCTGACCAAAAAAGGCTTAATAATAATACAACACCATTGAATTAAAACCAAAAGAACTGACTACCTGGATATATCATTCGCATTTTAATGGAAAAAAAAATATTACTCAAAAAAATCACGACCGGCAAAGTGGTTATAAAATAGAAACAACAGTTTCGCAATGGTGTCCTCCTCAAGGCTTCTCCTCCTCTCGCTGTGAATCAAATTGTAGAGGCTGAAACTGCGTTCCGCATCTGCGCTGTTGGTTGTCGCGAACATGAACCGGAAAGCAAGCTGTGCCAGTGTAGGGACATCATGATAAACACCTTTCCAGAATAGCTGGAGATCAACCCCAGAAGGTGGCGCATTCCGTTGTACTGCAGGCCCCAAATCTTCTCTGTAGCGCTTTAATGTGATCTAGAATTTCATTGCACAAAGTACAAAACAGTCGACCCCCTGCAACATGGGTTGTTGGTGGGTACTGACCATGCTGATCTGCTGCAGAGGTCTTCGTTGCAACCTTAGAACTAGACCTACAGCTTTCACCGCTCTTCTTAAAAAAACCTTTCCATACTTTTAGAATGTCTACACTTCAACATCCGCAGAACTAGAATGTAGAAAGCGTGGATCTATCTCATATCTGAACACTATCGCAGGAATGCAGATCTAAATAAGTATCGTACCGGTAATATAAAAAACAGAAAATTTCGCAGATAAAGATTGTTAAGTTGATCGATATTGGAGGTATCGTAATGAGTCTAAACTAGTAAACAAAGATCGATGATGAATGACTGTGTTGACGATAGGAATCATGGATTGTGCTTTGAGTTTGAGATTGAGAACAAAGAAAACTCGATAATCTATGACTATGCCTAAAGGAAATCACTCCAGTTATAGTCGTTTTTTCGTAGGTTCAGAATATCGCAAAATATTAACTTCTAGGCCTAGACTGCAGCCCAAAACGAAAAAAAAAAATTTTCTGGAAAAAAGTCTAGATTACGCGGCCGCGTTGCGGCTGATGGGAAAATATGCCGCCGCGGTGGACACGTAATTCCGCGGGGACAGAATAATTAAGCAAGTCTTGATTTATAATGGAAGGAGAAGGACTCCAGAACGTGTTCTACAACATGAAAGCACAATGCACTCACCATTTCTCTTGAGTCCTAGAACTTTAGTTTTGTGTGCCATTAGATGATGCTCTGTTACAGACCTGTCTTGAAGTAGTAAAATTGTGAGGTGCTGACATCAGATATAGGCCAGATAAGTCTTATTACTCAATGCTCAAGCATCACAGCTGGGTTTTATTCCATGATGATGATGATGGACTCTACTCTGTAAGTAAAAGTACAAATACAGTTATATCATCCTACCTTCAAATTCTGGTCACTGTTATTCCATCGTTTTGCAGATCAACTGCAGTGCAGTTGGAAAAAGTGTGGCCATGAAGTTCTATAAAATGCAGTTGCTTTTCAAAAGGAGGAAGGAAACTTCCAGCTATAGTGAAAAATGCAATACACTGTACTTGATTTTCACAAATCTACTTATGGCAGTTAAAGATCACTTAACAATAAATTCAGGACAGCACAAAGAGCCATGGCAAAGAAGATGCTGAATATTAAAGACAAAGTGCCATGCTATGAAATAAGAAAGAAGACAGGGGTCACAAGCACATCAAAGTACTTATTCAAACAGAAATGGAAATGGACAGGACAGACAACCACAACAGATTGGCAAAAAAAGGCATACTGACTGGTAACCATGAACTGAGAAGAGAGCCACAGGAAAACCAGCAAAAAGATGACAGCATGACATCAGAAAACGTGAGAGCACAGCATGGCAGAAACAGAACCGGATAGAAGAAGTCTGAGGATGGCTACATCCTGCAGTGGATAAAAAAAAAGCTTGGAGAAAAAATAAATAAAAATAATAATCATCACGATATGTGAAGTTTTGTAAGTGTTCAAATCCACAGAAATCAGATAAATTTCTGACAAAACTTGCACAAAATGACCAAACACAAAGAACAAGTTATAAAGTAATTTAAACCTGTGGCCATGGAATACAATTCTGTCTAAATTACCTTTCAAACATTGGTAAATATTGTAGATCAATCATTGAAAGAAAATACCATGGCATAATATGATTATGACTGACTCAAAATTTTACGCCATGTATTACACACTAGCTGAGACACCTGGCCCTACCCAGGATAAATCTGTTTAATAATTTCAGTTTTGGGAGATGATAATTGATTTGCTTCACCTTTCCTGTTCCTTTAGGTTTATTTTGTTGTTGTTGTTAGTTGTTTGTATTTGGATTTATAAATCTTACTGTACCCCCACACACCCCAACAGTATTCATGAAATGGCATTAATATTTGCAACTGGTGGTGTATTTAATAGTGAACACATCGCAAGAAGTCGTGGTCTCATGTGTTCGTGGAAAAGAAAAGGAGCAAAATTAGCGACACAAAGAAATCTCAAAAAAATACTTCCCCACCATTTCAAGTCTTCAAATCTATGACAGTGTCTTCTACAGGTCAAAAGGAAGGCACCTGTAAAATTTCAAGCCAATCAAAGCTGCATGAGCAGCAGTATCATATCTTGTTAAAAATCTTGCGAGTTTTTTTTATTATACAAGATTTGACTGAAGTCAAAATAATGATCTGATGATGGAAAAAGCCAAATATCAGGCAATATTATGTAACATTGACATATCTGTACCACCATGATGGTAGAAATCTTTAAAGAGTCAAAACCATTGTATTATATTACTATTAGATCCAATAATGAAAATTCACAAAACCATTAGTCATAGAATAAGGACCATCATTTTACTACACTTGAGCAAATCAATTGATTTGAAAGCATAATGTCACGTTTAGAGGATCAATAATATTTATGTAGGTTATTTAAATACATATCAAAAAGATATTGTATCATTGTGAGATGCTGTCTAAGTATATAAGCCAGCCAAGAATGTAGTTATGACATCTGCAACCTAAATCTCAGTGTTCCAAGCTCAAGAGCTATTGCACAGTAATATTCTATGTTCGAGTTCTTGACACAGGAGGGCAGCATATCATGAAATGTGCCCAGTCAGTTTAGGCGGTCCCTTGGGCCACAGATCTTGGGACAGCTAACTAGCAGGCGCAAAGCCAAAACAACAGCCCAAACACAGTGGGTGTGCCCTGAAGTAGCACGTGAGTGGACACCAATAGGTGATGAATCACAATAATATTACATACAAAATGCTAAAACTGGGTATCACCTATCCATTTTGATCTTCCCACGAATTTTTTTCCATTCATTCATCCCACACATGTGGGCCCAATTTCTTCATTAAAAAATCTACTTGTCGCCTCAAATCAACCAAGCGCCTTGCGGTTCGTTACTGTCAATCCAATTGTCGTTTCTTCCCACACCATATAGATTTTTGATTGCATCATCATCACACAGCTTTTTCTTTCTTTTCCTCCCCCGCACAATGAAGCCGAAGGCCTGTATTTTGATCTAATCAACATAAACAGGTAGCCATGGCCGAGACTCAGCGAACATGCAGTGTTACTACAAGGCTCGTTTCGTCAGTGCCAAACCTCTAGCAGAAGACAAGTGCAGCGGAGTGATTTCATTTCATTCGTTCATCCTTTTATTCCCTATGCTCACTTTATCCCTGCATACTACTAGACATATATCCTCCCCCCCCCCCCCTTTTTTGATATCACTTAATTCGGTCTATCAGATCGTGACCGTCATGTCATGCCCCCCCCCCCCCCCCAAGTCACGTTTTTTACAGTTCAGTACTATTATTATGTTTTTTCATGTGAATGCAACAAAGTCATCTTCATCTAAATTTTATGTATTATTTAAAGGCTGGCACCATGTCCACATTTGCAAATCTCTAGGTCAACCTTTAGATATATTTCTGCTGTTTTATGGTGTTTTTAAAAAAAAATTATATAACATGCTTTGAAGTAGAGTGTCAATAGACACTGATATGTGATGAATCGCACTTAATATTAGGTACAAAATGCTACAACTGGTGTCACCTATCCATTGTTTTCCCTCGCTCCTCACTCTAATTTTTTTCAAACATTCCCCCACATGTGCACCGATTTCTTCATCAAATCTACTCATCTGATTGAATCAAGTGAGCGCCTTTTGGTTCATCAAATGACAATCCAATTCTACTGTCTTCCTATACCATGAAATTATAATTTGATTGTATCATCATCCATGGGCACGCAAACACACCTTTCTTTTCCTCCACCACACAATGAAGGCCAGTATTTTGATACACCGTAATAAATATTCACAATTTACATGTAGCCACGGCTTAGACTTAGCCAGCCCACAGTTCTACAAGGCTCGTTTCTTCATCGACACACATCTAACTAAAAACAAATTTTAATTGCATACACTTTCCGAGTCATATCTTTACCTTAGTAACACAGTTTGTGGCTCTTTCTGGTTAATTCATATTTCTTAAACTGAAAGTTACAAATTGGAAAACCCTAATTTACTTTTAATTTTATCTAGTAACAGTAAGTAATAAGATTAAGAACATTTGTGTAGCGGTGAAGAATTCCACTGCAGATAAATGCTGGCAAAATGATGCCAGCTTCTGAAAATAAGTGTGTAACAGTGAGCTAGGCAAGTGCTTACTTGGGCACAAGTGTGGGTAAATTTTATGAAACGTGCATATGGATCACATCAAGTAGCCCTGCTGAGTGCACTCAGACTTTTTAGGCATGAACTTCTGTCTCATGTGCTGGCCACTTTTCATGAAACTAAGCACTCTAAACTAAAATTGTACTTTGCTCCTACAGTCATGCAAACTGTTTTATTGGACAGAACTTTTTTTCCTGAGAAAAATGATACCAAAATCTTTAAGATTGGTCGAACAGGAAAGAAGTTATGACACTTTAAACGTTCGTCAAAATAAGCCTTTTCGGGGGATTTTTTCAACGGTGAAAATTCCCATTTTTGACATCATGCCATTTGAAAGATAACTCACCTATATGTTCAAAAATCTTAGAAATAGTTCATTATAGTGCATACTTAAAGCCAATTTTTTTTGAAGGCTTGGTAATAATATTTGAGAAAATATTGCGCGACAAAATCGCCTTCAGGCACTATTTGGCATTTTTTCTCCGAGGATGATAAAATGGTACTTCTAGCCGAATGTAAAAATTCATAAAAAATTTATTTACCAACCGATTTTAATGATTTTGGTGTCAAAATTATCAGAAAAAACAAGAACTAATAGAATAACAGGTTAATATAAACACGCCCTTTGAAAGAAATTGACAAACAAAGCATGAACCATGTCAGTTTTTTTATTTTACCAAATTGAACCGAATTTGAAAAATTCATTAAAAATTTATGTACCAACCGATTTTGATGATTTTGGTATCAATCTTATCAGGAAGTCTGTTGGTCACTGTCAGGTTGGTGGCAAAAATTTTTCGGCCGTCCTTTACCTTAAAGTGAAGGAAGCTCTCCTTCAATGCACTATAGACATCATCTGCTGTGTAAAGAAAAACATGATTTATATGTGAACATGTATTATATATTATATAATAATATTCAAGATGGCAACTATAGGCCTAATTATTCAATTTCATCTGATCTGAGTAAAAAAAAATTAATGCCTAGCAGCAACCATGACTTAATTACTTATAGATCTACTTAACCCATACCCTACGCGCTACCCGTAAAGCCCGCTGCTCCGTCAGTGACCTTACTCATGGAGAATCTTATCTGGGGTCACTGACCCGTGCGGCTAGACGATGACCACGTGGTTCGGTTTTTATTGATCGGTATGAAAACATTCGCTGCTATGCCTTATCACGCTTGATAATGAATTAACCAGCAAAACCTTAGTCTGTCAGTCTCTAACCAATGATCTGACTTATGATTCCAAACTGACAGCTGTAGTTTTCGTGAGAACGAAGCATGATAACTAGCCCTGCCCTCCCAAGCCCTACACAAATGGTTTCATCCTGATTGACACATACTAATAAACCAATGTGGGCATTTGGGGCAAAGATTATTTCAGAGCTTGGTTCTGATTGGTTCTTAGAAACAGACAACTCCAGATGGTGGTCAGCTTGTGAGAAAATGAGATAATATTGCAAATTTGTTGAGCAACAGTTCGCATGTTACATCTTTTGAAAGTGTGGGGAGAGCCTTTGAAAGCTTAGTCTTTGTGATTCCGACCAGTGGTTCACTGGTTAACATGTCCATGTCACAATGCGTTTGATTTAGAAGAGATACAGTGAACAATAACACGGTGGTTACGTCTCAAAAAGGTCAGTGACCCGACGCCTGAAAATAGGGCTTGCGCGTGGCGCGGTCAGCTTGACCTGGGCGACTTTTCCCGCCCGTGCGGCGTGAGCGCTTGCAAGTCAATACCGACAATTGCCGCCTCGCGCAGGGTGATGTTGATAACCCAAACTGTGTTTATGTGATTATACTTCATTAATCATAGGACAGGATTAGAGGTGGGGGGTGGGGGGGGGGCAATATTCTATTACCAATATTGTTTTGCTTTACCTATTTCCACACCAATCCACTGCCAGTAAATGGAATCACTGCTTGCTATATGTTGCTTTATTAGAAAAATTATCAAAATTGCTTTATTAAAAAAATGATCACACCGTACTGATTATACCGTTCTCAATCAATGCTCTGAAGAATAGGCGAAAATGCATGGGGGTGTCAGAGCTTTCCCACTCTACCGTAGATCTACGTTTTATTACTTAAATATAGAGGCAGATTGTAAATTAGCCTACGAATCTCATTTATAAATGGGTGATTTCAAAATCAAATTTGACATTTTCACTGACATTTAGGGCGAAACATTACTGATGGATGGCGGCTATTATATCATTATAACCTAAAAGGAAAATCCCTTTGCAATAATACGTCAGACCAGTCAATTGACAAAATGGCCGCCGATTTCGTTCTCATCGATGGCAAATTTTGAGTAACGTTGCTACAGCACTTAGGACTAAAGTGACACTGTTCTAACAACTAGCATAAGTTATAAATATACTTTGATTACTGTAGTTTTCATGGAAATAAATATTTCTGACGTGAGACGCATAATATACAAAATTAGCAATGTCAGTTTGTCGGCCTGCATGACCTCGTTGATTCGAATCGAGAGTGCAGTCCATGAAAGAGACCAGAAACCTTCGTGAAATTTTCAAAATAACATAACATTCGCTTGAAATAGCAATAAAATAATACAAAATGGTGTAAAAAGAATACTAAACTTACCAACAAGCTCTTCCGTTTCCATAATCCAGCAGGAATTTGGGTATTTGGCCTTACGAAAGGCCACAATGCCTGAGGCAGTCACTCGAGTCACTTCTTGGCTTGAGCCACTGGTCTCGGCCTCAAAACAAGGAGTTGTTTACAAACTTATAATCGCTGACGCTGCGATATCCGTGGATCAATTCATTTAAAACTTCACACATAGTTAGAAAATTGGATGAACAAACTACAAGTCGCTCGACAATTTTGTATTTAAAATATTTCTATGAAAATTTTTGCTTTAAAATCTTTCCACTTGTCTCCTTCTGTTCTAATTCATGCTCTGAAGTCGTCGAAGCACCCCTTGAAAGGTTATTTTTAGCACTTTCGAATGAGACCAACCAGAGCTCTCTAAATATTCAGATACGCCAGCGCGGAGCGAAAGAAGAGGTGAGGGGTATGCCGCGACGAGGGTGCGCAGCAAAGTGAAAAATGTCGATGACGGGTTTCTTTCAACAACCATAACAGTCGTTCTAACTGCACAAAAATGCTACCAATGCCACAATGGTCATATTTAGATAGAGGAAAGATTAATCTTTCTGTAGGTACCATTTTTTACTAATAAATATGCATTTGAAACAGAGATAATTGACAGTAAATGAAGGCAATTTTCGCTGAGTTGATAGCCGCGGGCCCAGCTGAGAGCGGGTTTGGAGTGCCTTAGAATGAAACTGGCCACAGCACTACTAGATGATGTAAGGACTTCGACTTCGCCATTAGACGAAAGTCTCTGGTCTAGATAAGCTCGTCTATTGTTAAAGTGAAGATTCGTTATAAGCATGCCTCAGGAACCATCTAGCTAGATCTAATGCGACTAACTAGATCTAGAGATCTAGCTCTAGATCTGTATCAGTGTGCGGTTTTGATATATGTTCACTGTGGTCACCTTTTGTAAAAAACTGAAACGTTGTCATTCGCAAATGTGCACTTTAACTACAGAATACTGCTTTCCACTTCTTATCAACAATTTTTCCCGTCTTAAATTGGCTGCCTCGGCCAACGTCACGAAGAGCAACGCTCGCAAGTTTCGTTCTCCCAAAAGTATTAATCCTTCTTTTAAGTTTACTTTACCATACAAAATTCGTCTGTTATCATTTTGTAAACAAATCAAACGTTTAGTCATTCCCACCACTTATGGTAGGTTTCAAACTTGTGGTCTGTAATAATTATATCCAAAAATGTTGAAAAATAATCAAGAACCAATCATGGAATATCACTTGTTGAGGAGACTCATTTGGGGATCTCAAAAACGATCCGAGCCCGAGGCTCATCTAAAATTTCCTAATTATTGTCCTGAAGTTACCTGCCCTTTGAAATTTAGTCGTCGACTGAAAAGAAAATCCTCTGGTAACGCACTTTTAAAATACAATAGCAACACGTACATGGGTAGAAAACAACTAGGCTAGGACATGCTTGTAAAAGGGAAAAAGACAAGATCAGATTTTTAAAAAAGAACCTCCACCGAAAGAGGTATTTAATGTAGAAATTAGCGCGTAACAAGACAGCGTGTCAAATCATAACAAGAAAGTTAATTATTACATCATTTTATAGGACTAAAACTTTAATGACTAATAAATGTTAACAGTATATTTCACATTAATAAATGGGTGCATATTTTAAGGGAAAAAATGTTCACATTGGAAATGCAATTTAAGGTATGGCGAGATCAACCATCTCCGTTAAAATCATTATTATATTATATTATTATGTTTAGGCCTAAAGTATTCTGCACCTGCACCACATATTTTTAAATAAAAAAACAAAAACGTGACCTTAGTTCTTGTTTGTTCCATCTCCATTTTCTACAAAACTGGAGACATTTTAGTATGCAGAAGAGGTGTAACAAATACACACTTTGACATTAATTGTTTTAAATGCATTGTGCGCATATCAAGCTCTTTCGCAGTTCTGATTTATTCTAATTTCTTGTCATAATACCAAAACCGCAAACGTTCAACATGGATTTCCTGAGTTGTGCAAAAATTGGAGTTGGAACAAACAAGAACCAAAGTCCCCAAATAAAAGCAAAAATGAATCTATGAATCTAGATCTATAGGCCTATACAAATGAAAAGAAAAGTAATCTATAAATTATTCTTTATCCACACCAGAATTTTTAATAGAAAAAAAAAGGCTAAAAGCAATAAAAAATTCTAGATCTGCATCTAATTTACAAAGCTAGAACTATTGAAGGCATAGATAATCGACAAAAATAAAACAAAAAATTCGCTCTGTTGTCCGTAAACCCTGCTGTGTGACACTCGGATCACAAGGTGACCATTGATATTTACCGATACTAAGCGTATTTTTTGTAAAGAAAAAAAAATTCTTCTTTTGTAAATGATTCTGACCTCACATGGTGTTCTCTTTCGATTAAATGGCTTTTATTTGAGAGTCTGTCCAGAACCTTCAGTTCAGTGCACCTTTCCCTAAAAGAAACATCGCGCATAGTGCATTAATGCGCTCTGGAGACTGTATTTGACACAAGTTGAATTTTCTTCGAGGTATAAAATTGTGGCTTTATCTAAAATCCTAACATTTCTTATCAAGTTCCATAGGGAAGGGTTAGGAAAACGTGTGCCGATCTGGCTTCATAGAACCTACCTGGGTGAGAGAGAGCGAGAGAGAGAAAGAGAGGGAAAGGGACAGAGAGAGAGAGAGAGAGAGAGAGAGAGAGAGAGAGAGAGAGAGAGAGAGAGAGAGAGAGAGAGAGAGAGAGAGAGAGGGAGAGCAAAAGGGAAAGAGAGAGAGAGAGAGAGAGCGAAAGAGAGAGAATGAGAGAGAATGAGAGAGAATGAGAAAGAGTAAAAGAGAGAGAGAGAGAGAGAAAGAGAGAGAGAGAGAGGTCAGGGCGGAAGAAGGCTTGTACGTTGCAACACTGTATGGCTTAGTTAGTCCTGGATAAACGCTTACCATCCAGTTGACAAAGGGCGGATGTCTGTCGGGTGGTAGGAAGGGAGGAGATGCCTCAAGCAGCATTTAGGCTATTTTACAGGCCTAGATCTAATAACATCATCAAGACTGTTCAAGTTCCCATAAATTTTCAGAAAGAGATCTACTCTTGGACAATTTATATACACATTTACCTCACATTTATATGTAGTAAACTCTAACATGGTTTGAATCGGTTCATAATTCTTTTCTTTTCCTGTCGATCACCTAGAATTTGCCATTATGATTTTATGGGAGTTTTACATTTTCCAGTTGGCGCATTTCTTTTTCTGTAATATTATCTGATAGCCCTCGTGCTCAGGAATGCAGTGAACCGCCAGTTGCCGTTTGGCATACGTCTGACATAATTATGCCATTGCCGTAGAGCAGTGACGAATTACATTCAAAACCTTTGACGTCTTACCGTTGCCGGTTTTACGTGACTGTATGTTGCAGCTGGTCAGTTGATTGATATTATGAATGGCAAGCATGTCTCGTTTATTGCAGAATAATATAATTCATAATTAATATTCCAAGCCCATTAAACCTACGCTATTCTCAATCGTAAATAAGTTACATTATTTGGGTGATCCATGGTGTTGTTTCAAGAGACACCTTTGTGAGACCTTCTGGAGTAACATTATTTTTAACGAGAGGCCTTTCAAGCCTGTGTTAGCTTAGAGGCCCACCAATTCTAAACCGGCCCCTGGATTAACCTTTTCTTTTGCGTATGAAGTCAAGAGCGGAGGGGAAACGGGGGGCGGGGGGCAGTGCCACCGTGGTACAAGTACTTCCTCATGTCTCAGACATTAAAATCTTACTTCTGGGCTCCAGAGAGATGAGGGCTAACGCAAAGCGAGATAACGAAAGAACCGTGGAAGATGCAATGTAGCAGTTCTCATTCTGACCCGCCCTTAAAACCAGACTCAAACTCAATTAGTAGAAAAACAGAAAATTCAAGCAAATTTCAGAAAAATAAAAGCCGCCCCTGTCCATCATTAGATAAAGGCCACGCTTATTCAGAGACTTCTGCGAATACCATTTGTAAATGGATTTTTGGTTTTGGGCTTTTTATTTAAAGGAGCTACTTTATAATTAGGCTCTTTACTGAGTTAGATGGCTCAATTCGGAGTAACGCACGGTGTTCCTTACGGTAATGGTGCACCAGGTTTAGCGATACTTATCGGTTGTTGTGTTCTCGGTAGCATAAGAGAGACCACACTCGGTATAGTAACGCTTTTCTCAGGTTACCCGGTGGCACGTTCAGTAAACTCTCCTGCCGAGGTAGTAAGGGGCGTTGGAATCTCCGCAAAGAGCTGACTTTTTTTTGTTTGTTACTTTTCTTCTGCCCCCCCCCCCCCAACCCCACCCCTCTCATGGAACATCGTTGCTTAGCTCCAGAGTATAAAAATAATTGTGACTAGGATTAGCCAATTTTTCCGGGTGTGAAACCACTGAGAACCTCAGACACAGCAGATAAAGATGAACCATGCAAAAAAATATGTAATAAAACAAAACATGACAAATAGCCGCAGCAGAAGACCCCCAAAATATATTTTCAGTAAATACAGGATAGATCTGGATGAAAGTCACGACAGAGAGAGAGACGAAATTTTCAGTTTACACTGACTAAAAGAAATCATTTACTATTTAAAATTTGATTTACATTTTTTATTTCTAAAAAGCATCTGTCCCGTTCTATGAAAAGGTATAAATAAAATGAACAGGAATGAGTAAAAGAAGTAATCTGGTGCACACTGGTAATGATCAGTTTCCCCACGACATAAATTTAGCAAAGTCCTAGGAAAAAAAAGGATTCCTAATAATGAGCAGTACTAGGTTAAAAACAACAACAGCTACTACTACAAAAACCTCCGGCATGGGATTGAACGCAAGAAGGATTGGACCCGTTGTCTCCAATTGATAACCGCAGACGCTAGTCATTGCGCCACCGCAAGCCATGATAAGGTGGAAGAACTTTTCCGTAAAGGACACCAAAAAACCAAGAAACCCCCATCTGCGAACAAGAACGGTATCTTATTCGCAGACGTCTGAGAATAAGCACTTCGTTAGATAAATGTTCGGACACGAGATGAAAAATTCCACGAAATTCCAGACAGCTTCCTCTCTTCAAAAAAAAAAAAAAGTCTCCTTCACGCCTAGAAAAAAAAAACCCAAAAAACACCAGTGTGTACACAGTCCGGCGCTGTTAAATGGAGGGAGGAGGTGGGAGGGGATTTTGTGGGATCCGTGATTTCGTCTTGGGTGTGTTTGAGTTTCGTGTGCTCGACTGTAGTCACATTTTCAAAATGCTATGATAAAGAAGAAGGGGGCAAAAACAGTATAAACAGCGATTTCAACCCTCGTCCCATATTAAGTGAACCTGTCCATATAACGCCTGATGCAAGGATAGCTGGTGGACAGCCAGCCACTTGCTCCTGTGTTGCTGTGAACGTCAACAGTCGAGTCAGTCAGGTCGTTTTGAACATATGCTGGATAAATCATAAGTGGCCCCTATGATATTTGGATGACTTTTATAAAGTAGCCTACTTGTAATGAGATACGATGACGATCATTGCTAAATAGAAGGCTTTTGGCATACAGACTTCTGCATTTACATGCTGTTTAAGACATACTTTAACCTTTTACCAAGAGGTCTGCACTTTTTTGTCTTGGTGAAATACTGCATTAAGGTGTCTCACAGTTAGATTTTCATGAAGGAAAACTAGGTGTAAATGACCGACTCTGTTGTTGGTCGTTGTGTTTATTTGATGTGGTATTCTGTTACTTTGGTTAAACCCCTTTTATAAGTACACATATGTATTCTATAAGCTGGAAATCAAATCTCTTGCCCACGTCATACCAGGTACTTGTACTTACTACACTTATCAAAACATTGCTTTCTCCCTCCTCCACTGGCTTAAGGCCCAACCTCCATTATTTTACAAGTACTTGGGAGTTGCTGAATGATCAAATGCATACTTTTTTTTCGACAAGCAATTATAATAACATTGAATAAGTCCTCAAATGATTATATATTATAACACACTCTTAAATAGTACAAATCTTCTTCATACTGTCCTCCATATCTCAGACATGTCCACTTGTAAAAAATGATTTGCCTTTGACAAAGGGCTTCCTTATGTGTGGGTCCTCTCCTTCATCTGTCATGGCACTAATGAAATAATGATGGATGTGCCCATAGTTCGGTAGAGCTCCAAAAGAAAATGCATTCCATCCTGTGAGAGCAAAATAGGAATAACACATTAGTTTAAATCGAAAAAGGTTTGTTTTCTTAATTGCTAATTTATTTCATGTTACCTCATAAACAGGGCCTAGTAACCTGAACTGATGTGAATGTAATACATACATAATTATATTTTCATTTCATATAATACTTTTCGTAATTCATGCTGCATATTTTTTCAAAGTTTGCCTGAAACTTGATAAACACAACTGGTCAACAGAAAGGAGACTGGGTTAGATTAGAGGACACTTAAGAAAACTTAAAGTTGCACCAACAATGAAATAATCTTGACCCACACCATGCGTGCGACGACTTAAAGCCTGTTGTCCGGCCAGTGACCTTACTCGCAGAGAATCGTGCCTGGGTCGCACTGACTCTTGCTGATGTACGATGACCACATTACCGCTGTCCATATGGTTCGCTTTTTATTGATCGGTATGAAAACATTCGCTGCTATGCTTTATCACGCTTGATAATGGATTAACCAGCATAACCTTTGTCTGTAAGTCTCTAACCAATGATCTGACTTATGAAACCAAACTTGACAGCTGTAGTTTTCATGAGAACAAAGCATGATAACTAGCCACGCCCCCAAAAGCCCTAAACAAATGCTTTCATCCTGATTGACACATACTAATGAACCAATGTGGACATTTGTGGGAAAGGTCATTTCAGAGCTTGTTTCTGATTGGTTCTTAGATACAGACAACTCTAGATGATAGTCAGCTTGTGAGAAAATGAGATAATATTGCAGATTTGTTGAGCAACAGTTTCGCATGTCGATGTTACACCTTTTGATATTGTGGGGAGAGCTAGAGCCTTTGAAAGCTTAGTCTTTGTGATTCCGATCAGTGGTTCACTGGTTAACATGTCCTTGTCACAGTGCCTTTGGTTTAGAGGAGATACAGTGAGCAATAAGATGTTAGTTACGTCTCAAAGAGGTCAATGAACCAATGCATGAAAATCCGGCTTGCACGCTGCATGGTCAGCTTGACCTTGCCGTATTTGTATGCCCGAGCAGACTGAGTGCATGGAAAGTCAATGCCCTATTTTGACGCCCTTCACAGGGTGCGGGTTAAGAATATTTCTTTTATAATAAGATTTATGAGTATGTCCTTATTGTTTATTTCCAAACAAGATATAAATTATACTTTATTTCTGACTTCCCTCCTCGAGGTCACTCCTTGCCGCCAGTGAGGGGGTTTTAGTGACACCACCAGGGATGTGAAAACAATGTGACCGAGCCATATTCTCGCTGAGCATGAGCAAATTCTACTCTAGCAAAATAAGCTGAAGACGGAGGTATCTGGCTAGAGTAGGGCGCCTAACCTAGATACCACACACCCTTTTCACTCTTATAAAAAAAATGGTGAACGAGAGAAGACGAAGAAGATTTCTGACTTCAGTATTTATTTCACTTTTGGTTCAAAGTTCAAGCTGAGTAATGTCAAGTTGAGTAACGCAGATTTAACTTGAAAATAAAACCTACTCAAATTACTATGTATTGCATCGAGTAAATATTTCTATTTCTATCCCATACTGTTTCATTTGAAACAGTTGCAGTTTATAAAACTGACTTCTAAGTCTTCTTCTGTATTATAAATAGAGCTATGTGCACTTACTAATAAAATTTACTTGTAGAGTAGGCCTGAGCCTCTAAAGTTATCATTCGGCAAATTGAGGAACACCTGCTCTAAATTCCTATAATAATACATGTCCAAACTTTATGGAATCTACATTTGACAAATACCAAATTACCTCATTCAGTAAGCAAGCTCGCTTTCATGTCCTGTGTACTGTTGTTTTTTTTTTTCTTTTATGAATTCATGCAGATCTGGCCATTGTTTGTATAATTTCCCAAAGTTTCTAACAGAAAATAAAGAAATGAGATAAAAAAATAAAAAATTGACACCCATTAGCCTCTCTAATTGTGCTAAATGAAAATAACTTAAATCATATCAGTCAGAATCACTCCATAAAAATCATTTGCCAGTTCAACACTTACCTGTGACAGGCAGGATGAGAATGCTCAAAACTGGCTACTGAGATCTATGCCTTCTGCGTCTCCTTTTTCAATTCAAACCACTTTCCAAAATCCACAGTGACATCATTTTCATTTAGATCGAGGCCAGTAGCATCTTCAACACTCTGAGATGAAAAAAGAAAAATACATTTAACACAGTAATTAGCCTTGAAATTTGTTGAAAATGTGTAACACTATAATAATAAAACTAGACCTAGATCTCTACAGTTGTGCTGTGACTTCATTAAGTCATTTATATTTGTTTTGAAGTGCTTATTTACACGTCTGTGCAAAAGATCCTGATCTTATTCGCAGATGGGGGTTTCTTGGTTTTGTGATATCTACTTTGGAAAAGTTCCACCAGCCTATCGTGGTCTGCGGTGGCGCAATGACTAGCATCTGCAGTTATCAGTTACAGACGATGGGGTACAATCTGTCTTGGGTTCGATCCCACGCCGGAGCTTTTTTTTTTTTAAATCTAGTTCTGCTGATTATTAGGAATCATTTATTTATATTAATGTTCAACTACATTCAAAGCAATATCGAATGATTTTGCTTCTATAGACTGTTAAGCAAAAATAATAATCAAATAGCAAACAATCAAAAAGTCACCAAACCAGCTGTGCTGAAATAAAAGTTTTTTTGCTTCTCCTGAAAAGTAGCCAAAACCAATGACTACAGTTTTAGGGAAAGGTGACAATATAAACTGACCTGACAGCATGATTTTGATTGAAATTAATCCCTAGCCAGCAGCCCTATGGAAATTGAACTTGTGGGATTGATGTCAAATTTGCATATAGAAATGACATCATTCCTTTCCAGTTTTACTGGTTACGACATTGTGCTGACATTGTGCCAATGTCGGTTTGATGTAGGGAACCAACCCTTATGGTAATCCTACCAACCCTGCAGAAATCCTATTCAAATCTGTCAGACAGACATAGGATGCTGGCTGGGTCAGTGCTAGGCTATTTCCTATGCAGTGTTACCAAAATCTAATCCTATTCCTAACTGTAAAAAATATTTCTAAAAAACAGCACATTAGTGTGGTGTGATCACTGTTATGACAAAAATGACTGATGCATGAAAATTGACAGGAAATCTGACTGAATTACCAATGCCAGCTGTAAACATGATGACTGACTTATTTAAAGGTTGACTTGGAATACCCTGGATCTACTCATATGTTAGCTGCACTTTGTATTCAGTAACATACCCATGAAATGTATTAGGATATATTATTTCATTTGCCACCTAATATTTAGACCAATTTTCTAATATGGATTGATGAGTATTTGAGTAAATCAAACTCACAGCTATAAAGAGAGGATGACAAGAGATATTACAAATGCATAACATGACAACAATCAACAAATGTTTCCAAACTTGAGTTACATCATTGAAAAATATTGTGTTGAAGCTGTAAACTCCAGTTTGACCAATGATCATCATTCACAGTATATTTTAAACATCCTGCGTGAGAGACTCCCTTACATTGCGACCTTAGTTCTTGTTTGCTCCAGCTCTCCTGTTTGCACATCTGAGAAATTTGACATTAAACGTATCGATGTTAGCGAACTAAGTAAATTCGCTTCCCGAGCTGGTTAGGGGGGTTCAAATCTCTTCAAGATCTGACTTCTTTTTGTTTGTTACTTTTTTTCTGCTTTTTCCCCCATTGATCATCATGCTTTGCTCTAGAGTATGAAATTGTGACTAGGATTTTTTTTATTTTGTAAAAAAAATTTTTAGATGCATAATATATTAATTACTAATGTATTAGCCAATTTTGTCAGGTGTGAAATCACAGAGAAAGTCAGACAGAGCCAATAAAAATGAACTAAACTTCCACACAAACAAAACAAGTAATGAAACAAAACATGACAAATAGCTGAAGCAGAAGACCCCCATATATTTTCAGTAAGCTAAATACAGAATAGATCCATGTTATCATAAAGAGATGAGCTGTTTAGTTCACATTGACTAAAAGAAATCATTTTCATGTTTAAAATTTGATTTACATTTTTATTTCTAATTAGCAAGTACTGTCCCACTCAATGAACAGGAATAAATAAAACGAACAGGAATAAAGTAATCTGAAGCACATCAGTTGATCCGTTTCCCCGTCAATGAATGTTGACTTTCTGTTGTGACCATGTTTAGACTTAGAGCTTTTAAAATATATTAATAACACAAAAAGAGTGCAGAAACACAAGGGACTGGGAAGCTTTAAAAAAAAGAAGAGAAAAGGTTGAGTATGACGCAGTATGCAACACCCTGCGTTAGACACACCCAGCATTAGAAACAACTAACAACAACAACAAAAAAAAAACTAGGTATACCGGTGTAGCAGGCCAGTTTATACCCCGGGGTATACTTTGGGCTAGGCCAGACTATACCCCCCCCCCACTCCAGATTATACCCCCTACTTTTTTTTTTTTTTAAACAAGTCAAGACCGCATTTTATTTCAACTTGACTTTAAATTGTTCATTATCACTGTCACCAGGTATCATATTGAAGCAAACATTCTTGGCTTTTGTAAATTATGATACAAATGTATCATACATAAACATGCATTAAAAAGCATTGATACACAAAAGGATTGAAAATCCATTAAAATTGATATGATGAGACTTTAACACTAATTTTACTTGTGTCCATTGGTATTATTATTGCTTGGTTTTTTTTTGGTTTTTTTCATAATTAGTTGCCCATGAGTTAAACATGTATTGTATTTCTTTGTTTGGCACCACTGACATAAAATTAGTGGCAAGGTATGAAATAATTATAAGACTCAGTGTAAAGTCATCTGAATTTTATTTTTAAATTTTGAAAATCAGAAATGTGCTTGCTATGTGTCAGAACAATTAGATCTACTCTACATACAAAGTTACAACGATGCAGAGAGAAAAGGTCGGGAAAGAACACACAGAGAAAAAAATTAACATATTTTAATAACCCAACTGACAGATGGTGTAATTCCATCATCTAGCAGACATTAAATACTGCACATAAAACTAAATAGGCCTAAATACTAAATTTTTTGACATGATGAACTTAACCTGTCCAGATCCACTTGAAACATTACAGAATGCTAACCAGTAATATACAATAATAACACCAAATCATCTTGTTTACTCTTGAAAATAAAGAGAAATATCAATATCAGAATCATCATCATCATCATCTTGGAATAACACAAAGATAAGAGGAAATATAAAAATGGCCTACACATCATTCAAGAACGTAAAAGCAGCAATATGTGTGTACCAACTATATGTCAAAAATGTGTTAAAGCTTTTCAACTATTCAAGCAGAACTGGACAGAAAGCTTTAGAAAAGTAGCTTTCATAGTTGTGCAAACTGACAGATTAAATCCAATGAGACAACAGTGCACCGTATAAAGTAATTACAGTATGCTACGGCAAAAATTCGATGGATCACGTTGGGTTAACATTTCTTGTTACTAAATTCTTTGATACCTTATTTGTAGAAAGGTGTACGTACATTTCATGTAGCTCATGGTTTAAGGCACTGGATTAGTTTGCCGGGCTTGTGAATGATTGCAATTGTGTCTTATAGTGAATAAAGGCATATGTCACTTGCGGGTGAAATAAAATTTTAAAAACTTAAATATTGTACCCTTGAATATTTTGCCTGAATGTGGGTGTATAATCTGGATTCGTGGAATAAAGTTTGGCCTAGCCTAAAGTATACCCCGGTTATAAACTGAATATATTATACCTGGGGTACAAAATAGACGAAGCCACTTTAACCCCAGTGAAGCAGGCCAGATTATCCTCCCCCCGCCCCCCCCTCCCCCCCCCCCCCGCCAGACTACACCAGGGGTTAAAGGAGCCTAGCCTATTTTATGTCCCAGGGTATGTTCTGGGCTAACCCAGTTAAACAAGTAAAGACCACAGTTTATTTCAATCATAGTTTCATTCCGTTCTTTTTTATCACTGTCATCGGGCGTCATAGTAATACATACATAATATTATAATATTACTTATAGGCCTATGCATTCTTGACTTCCGTAAATTATAATACAATTCAGAGGAAAAAACGGGCATTAATATGTATTGATATACTATGGGTTTAATATCCATTCAAGCTAATATGATTCAAGTTTAACCCTCATTTCACTCACGTTTGCTGTCATGTTGTGGTTGTTTTTGTAGTTGGTTGCCCATGAGTAAAACCTACACTGTATTGTTTGTTTGGCAGTGACACAAGTGACATATACACTTGGTCGCAATGGATGAAATAATTAACGGACTCATAAAAATGAAGTCATTTTAGAGATTTTTTGTATGCAAATACATGTACACAGTTGCCAAATCCCTGGGTAAGAGACGTGTCAAGCTTATAGGAAGGTAAAGATTGACAAGGTCAGTTTTTTGTTTGTTTTTGTATTCCACTCGCAAGTGACATACCCTGATTCACTATAACACATAAGTTCAATCTTTCAGATACCTAATTGCAAACTAATCCAGTGTCTTAAACCATAAGGCACACGAGATGTATGTCTTTCTACTAATAAGCTATCAAAGAATAATATTCACTAACAGTAACAAGAAATACTGTTAATGCAACATGATCCATCCAATTTTGCCTTAACATGCTATAGATCTAATTACTTTTTTACAGTGCACTACTTTTGTCTCAGTGGACTTACTCCGTCGGTCTACACAACTTTCAAGGCTATTTCACTAAAGCTTTCTGTCCAGTTCTATTCGAATAGCTGAAAAGATTTAACACATTTTTTATATATATATAGTTGATACACAGATATTGCTGCTTATAGATTCTAGAATGATTTGTAGGCCTACACTGCGGTTTTTACACTCCCTCTTATATCGTTGCATTATTCCAAGATAATGATGATGATTCTGATATTGATATTTCTCTTTATTTTCAAGCGTACATAAGATGATTTCATGTTCTTATTGTTATTATTGTATATTACTGGTTAGCATTCTGTAACGTTTCAAGTGGATCTGGACTGGTGGAGTTCATCAGGCGAAAGAAATTTAGTGCGTATTTAGTTTTATATGCAGTATTAAATTTTAATATCTGCTGGATGATGGGATTGCATCATCTGTCAGCTGGGTTATTATTATGTTTTTATTTTTTATTTTTTATATGTATGTTCTTTTCCGGCCTTTTCTCTCTGCATCATTGTAACAAAATATACAATGCATGTTTTACTCATGGCCAACCAATAATCAAAATAATAATAATGATAATAATAATAATAATAATATCAACAGACATGAGTGAATTAATGTTGAAGTCTAATATCAGTTTGAATGGATACTCAACCCTTTTGTATATCAATGCATTTTAAATGCATGTTTGCTTCCTCTAAAATAATTATGTCATGATTTACAGGAGTCAACAATGTATGTATGTATACCAATTTAAACTCAGGCTGAAATAAAATGTTATTATTATTTCCTCTAAATTGTACATGTATTATGATTTACGGGTGTCAAGGATGTGTTCATGTGTGTATTAATACGATATCTGATGACAGTGATAAAGTCCAGACTGAAATAAACTGCGGTCTTCACTTGTTTGTTTTTTTGAAAGTAGGGGGTACAATCTGGACTAGGGGGGTATAGTCTGGCCTAGCCCAAAGTATACCCGGGGTATAAACATTTTCTCTCTCTCTCTCTCTCTCTCTAGTGGTGTTCTATGTGCTGCTTCAATCCTGACCTCCATCATTGTATGCTCCAAGGCAAATGTGTCTCCTTTCAGACAAATGCCGTCCTGGCTCAAAACAGTAACATGGACACTGCTAGTATAATACCAAACTTGCATTACCACACTATTACTTACATCAACCAATACTTACGTGACAAGGATTCAATCCTTGATTTCCAAACGGCATCATTAGGAACAACAAGAATTGTGACTCTGCCATATTCAGAGACGTGTTCCATCTCAGTCTCGCATCATGCCAGGAATAGATTGAAAATGGCTTAAAATCAGTCATAAATAAAAGCAGCATATTTATTATCTTCAAAAAGTCTTTCTAAGAAAATCCTGGTTTTGGGTGGTCCAATTTGCAAAAACCGCAGTCATATTATGTGTTAGTTAGTCTATCTGTCCACTGGTTGATCAGCAGGACAGACAAGTGGTTTAATACTATACACACATGTAGATACATAAACGACTATCCATTTTATCAGTTCTTCAATATGTGTGCCTCAAATTTCATGTTTAAAAGACTGATCTGGTGTTCTATGGAAATATGCTAAAAACATGATGATACTCAAGGAAAGGGAGCTTTAGTTTGTGTCAGTGCCATGGAAAAAGATATAGTGAAATATTAACAAGAAATTATTACTAACCATTTTGATGGCCATGGAAAATGATGTCATCAGTCTCCACTTGAGGACAGGAAAGATGCGCTCTTAGTATTGTTAACATTGTCGGGTTCTTGTTAACACTGTTGGATCCACTGTCAACAATGGTAGATGCATTGTTAATGCTGCCAGGTGCATTGTTCGTACAAATTGGTGTTTGTCACACTAATGTATTCCAATTGATATGATGAATGGATGGATGGATGGACGAAGTGAAGGACATATGGATGGACGGATGGACGAAGTGAAGGACATATGGATGGATGTATGGATGAAGTGAAGGACACATGGATGGATGAACAAAGTGAAGGACATATGGGTGGATGGTCGGAAGGAAGGACTGACATGTGGACAGATGGATGGTTGGAACGGACGGATGGACGGATGGATAATTGTATGGGTGAACCGATGGACAGGGTGATAAAACACATGAAACTTTTAAAATAATCAATAAAAAAAATCTTTTTAGCAGACCGAGATTAGAGAAAAAAATTTATGCTTGCCTGAGGTGAAATGGAAGCGACACGTAGCTACATGTAGCTCTGTAAACACATCCACCAACTCATTGTGATTGGCTGCGGGCCTCAGGTGTTTGACACAGTGGTAGTCATCTAGGATGTGGAGGAACAGCTAACTCTCATGGTCAAACTCAACTTGCATGTTAAAGATACCTCTGGAATTGAACATTGAGAAGAGCAGGCCGAACAAGGCCATCGCCCAGGCAAAATTCTAAATAACAAAAAATGAACTGATCCCTACCACAAGAATACACAGAAACAAGAACAAGACAAATAAAAGCAAGAAAAGTGAAGTGTGAATGCCAAGAGCAGCGAAACCACCTAAAATAAAGACCTAAAATACTCCCTTTTCAACCTATTTCTGCTATCCATCCCCTACCCACTACCCCATTCAGCACCCCAGGCATAGGCCTACTGCCATTGCTATTTCAGAACCCTGTATCACATAGTGCCCAATAAAGAATGTATCTCTAGTAACTGTCCCGTTTTATGAATGGTAACAGACAAAATGCACCACTTCAGTTACATTAATCAAGTGGATAAAAAAATATATAAAATTATGGTAGATTGCGGTAAAACTATGGCAAGGGATACCACTGGGACAGGTGGAGAAGAATATTATTCAAACAATCCCGTGGGTTCTTTCCGAATCTCTCCCTCCACATGAATTCATCCGAATGGCCAGAAAGCATGGTGTTGTGCACACCAGCCACATATGTTTGAACCGTCTCTTACAGCTTTTGCAATAACATTCCACGTGATTGGTGCAAACACCCGTCATGGGATCCACAAAATTCTGGATGTCAAATACCACCAGGTCCTGAAAAGGAGGTTGCACTGGAACAGTTGCAATATTACTGTAGGACGGCAACCCATCAGAATGAATTATGTTGCCAGGATCAAATTCTCTGGGTAACTAATGGCAGCAGAGTAGCGGCAGATCTAATCTTTTTCTGCTTACTCTTTGCCACCAAGCTCTTGTGAGTCTCAGTGACCTGGCCCGGGGCCCCCAATGTAGTAGGGATTATTGACTAAATGGTGGGAACATATATCATGAAAGTAGCAGTACCACTGGACAACGGTGGACCGTGTAAGACTAGTACAATGGGTCACACTGGTGACAGGTTCCTTAGAATACCAGACCTAACAGCTGTATAGGTCCATTGCGGATATTGGCCATTTTAGCTGTCAGGACAGATGCATAACCATGGCGATGGCAGCATTGATTTTGATTCGTTAGCTGATTTGCACTGCGAGCACTTCAGGCATCGCAAACCAATCGGCGGAGAGATAAGAAAAAGTTCACTACAGTAAACAATCACACGTGTTTTCACGTACATGGGAGACGTTTGGTCAATTCTTTCACTTCCTCTCCTTTGTTTACACGGATGGTAGGGAATCTGACCAGCTTGGATCCATCATTTCCACCCCTGACATAACAGTCAACTGCAATGCAACCAGCAGGCATTTTAACCTCTTAGACATTATCTCAAAGTTACATTCGTCAGCTGATCCACCCGCCATTTTAGGTGTCGCAAGTACAAAACAAAAACACTGTGACATTCGTAATGGGCCTATAATGTTAATGAAAGATAGGAATTCTACCAAAATGAGCCAGTCTTCAGAGACAATTTCACACCCTGGTAAAGTGCAGTTTAGCCCCCTAAACTTCTCCTGTGTATGGACAAGTGTGTGTCTCCCAATTTCATTAAAAACATTATTTGATATCTTCACACGGCCCATAAAAGGAAAAGTCATGTGCCTTTAGCCGGAATTCTAGGCAGGGAATTGTCGAGCCGGGCATTTATTATATTTAAAAAAGAATCCCTTAGGAAGACTAACGTGACCCTCTGTGACAACCCATAACCGCTTCCCCCACGCATGGCTGCTGCTAAAGACACGTCCTTGTGGGGGATCCATGAGCCCCTGCAGTTTGGAAAATGAACTACTACAGATAGATTTGGTTTCGCTGGAATAGCGGAACATGGAAGCGCAGAAAAAAAATGTACTTTAGCCCACACCCTTACGGGATGGCCATGTCAATATTCTCTGCTCAACTTGACCACATTCACCTGGGATATTAAGCGGCCACAGGTCGCCTACTGCAGGAAGGTGGAGTCGGCAAACAAAGCACGGTCAAACTTCTGCTCCACCTTCACCTGAGCATTGCTGACATGAGAAACACTCACTTTAAGACAACACACTTATTTGTGAAGTGATTAGTGCTCTCCCGAATTTTAAGAAAATTTTTTTAAAAAGTGGCACGGGGACTCCAGCGCACATTACCCTACATAGCTACACTACGTGTGCCGTTTGAATATGTGGTTGCGAGAGCACTTTTCCCATGACATGGACGATCCTAAGTCTAATACTACAGTACCACTTGCCCCTTAAGATCTAAGGAAGTAGGTTCTAATCCGTATGTTTTGTCCGGCCTACCCCCGACCAAACTCCACCCCAACTCTCAGTCCCTCAGTAGCGCCTCAAGGGAGGAAATCTCGCCAGACCCTAAGCTTTACAGACTGGTTGGGCATGACCAGCCGTGCGAGTACCTTGGTCGACCGCCGACCTCGACGCCACATGGAAGCAGGAGCCAGTGACCACCCGGGTTTCCCCAAAGTGGCTGTTCTGTGCTATAAATAAATTTGGGTTTTTCTTATATGACACAGAATCCATACATTGTCTGCCGTTATGGGTTTGACCTCATTATGCATAAGCTCAGATATTAAATCCATGCCATTATCAACACTGCTAAAAATATCTTGTTTTAATTCAAACGTTTATGCTTATTAATATTTTTTTAAGATGAATTCCTCTGGATAATACATAGCTTCATGATTTTGCATTCTCAAAAAGGCTATACTCCCATCACACAATTATCGTCCTTTGCCCTTGACATAATCTAACAATTTCCTATAAACCGGAAGTGGATTCGATACTGTTTACGTATCCGATTACAAATGACATCGTTGAATATGACAACAAAAGCAATGCCTATTTTTGGAAAATTCTCGTGGCTCTATTTCTGTTCTTGCAATCACAAGCAGGGGGGGGGGGGGGGGGGTTGAGCATCCTTATCCCTTCACATTTTCAATTTTATTGACCTTCCAAGTTACAAACAAGATAGAAAATGAACCCAAGGAACATAACAGAATGTCAAGAGAATTGACACAGTTGTCAACTTGGACCTGACAATAGCTTTACATTCGGTGAGTAACAATGAACCAAAGAAAATCTTACGGAACAAATATACGACCCCAGACTCAAATGATACCAGGCCTGATAACAAACATCAATAATGAGAATTATAAAAAAAGAGGAAATTGTCACTTGGGTATAGAAATAAAACAAGAAAAGATGAGACTGCGAAATGTTCTCGGCATCCATCAAATCTATTTTATAAAAAAAAAATAACTGCCGTACCCATGCGACACAGATTTGGATGAAATTTTGAAGGTGCCTGTCTTTCAACCTGCAGAAAGTTCTTTATTAATTTGAAGACTTGAAATTGTGGGGGAGTATTTTTTTTACGTTTGCTTGTGTCGCTGATTTCACCTAGATTCTTTATTTTTCACAATCACAGAAGCCCAAGATGCTATCACTTCCTGCCTAAGCTAGACCATTCATGCTGGGTCAAAACTGCACAAATGGTGGACAATGATTCTTTTTTTGATGAATCAAATTGATTCGGATCAGTGGGTTGAGTAATTCATTTGATTCGAATCAGTCCATAAGCCAGTGGTGACATGAGCAAATCACGATTCGAGTCATTCAGTGACCTAGTAGTGACAGGAATTGTTTCAACAATGGGTCCTAACAGGGATAAGCACTGATTTGTTTGTACTATGGGGTGATGACTCTAATCTATGCATTATTCCCTTATACTAGTCCCTCATCAAAGTCTGCTCCGCTTGCTCCTTTGTGCAATGAGCCTCAAGCGAGAGGCAAAACAAAGATGATTTGAATCATAATTCATATAAAACACTAAAATGGACATTGAAATTCACCTGTGCTGATATTAATTTACACTCATTTCATTTTCAAAAAGCATATTTAGATCTAATATTCATACTTCATATTGGTGCTGAGTCCACAATTTTCATTGTTTCCACATACTGATGAAGATGGAAAGTTTGCTTATATTTCTGTCAGCGGACAATATTAAATGATTGAAAAGTAAGTTGCCTCGAAAATTTTTTAATTGTTAAAAAAAAAACAACCTGCAGATCTTTCCAACGTCTCACAATCCATAATATTTATTATTTCTTGTCTTGCTAGAAAAGTGCACAACAAGTCAAGTTTATCTTCATCAAAATCTCATCTGTTCCTCTTCTCTCTATAATAAATGTAACAATGGTTTGTTTACTCAAATCATTCAAATGATAATTGCTTGCCAGTTTTTGAGAATTTGTGCATAAGTCTACAGCAACCTGTACCAATGGAGTGTTCCATACCATTTATCTGATTAACCAAATGACAGTAGATCTGAATATGATATGAAGATTTAATGAAGAGAATCAATTCAATGTGACATCACATGCCAACTGCTCATAAATGATTTCATTAATTGGGTTTCATTCTATTTTTAAATGTTAATCATTATGTTTCGTTTCAGCTCTGCGTTTTTTCCACTCTTGAATATCTCATCTCCGTTTTGTTTTGCTTAGTATTTTGACATAAGACATGTTTTATCTATGACTTGTGTTTTAGCAGTTGAAGGAAGAAAAAATTAATGACTAGAAAATAGAAAAATGTCAAGGTAACGGAGTAAACAAGAAATGGTTACAGTATTAAATATGAATAGAATGTCTTTCATTCGTTTGTTTTACCAATGCTTCGGCGATAAATTGCTGTTCTTGCTTTGTAACACCTAGCCGATGATCACTGTTGCAGAGAACTCCAATTTCAGATAGTAATAGCTCCTGTGCCATTCATAACGTGAAGAGTAGACTGGTCCTATTGGTGTCTGAAATAAAAAGAGAAATAACTATGGCAAGTAAAGTCACAGCACTAGGGTGCTTAAGCATAGCAAGAGGTGATATGTAAAGGTTAATATTGTATTGTTACTGATGTAACCAGGAGACCTCAAATGAATTCTATCAATTACGGAAAGTAAGTGATGGATTGTTCAGTTTCCAAATAATTATCAGCAGGTATAAAGACCTGCGAATCAGTGTTCTTTACAAAAAACAAAAATAATAATAAAAATATCCCAATCAAATCCATTACTCTGTGATTCTCACTGTATAATGAATAGGTCAAATTTGAGATATTTACTCTTTGTGATTGTCAAAAGTATCTTGGGAGGGGGGGGGGGGGGAGGGAGTTACCAACATAAACAATTTTGTTATTAAATCTCATTTAGTTCTTGTGTTATTTAGTATGACCAAAGAATTTAACTAAACTGACCTAGAATCAGCGCACTCGCAGTTTCCCCTCCCTATCGTTAGCAGAGCGTGGGACCATTAGAGAGGCGATATGGCTATTTTGAGAAGGGAGAGGCCCACTGTTCACATTAAGTACCGATAGAGAAAATACGACTAAATGATCACAATGAGTTAGTCTAAGCTTCCCCTTGTCTATGTAATTTGAAACAAGCGAAAAATAGGGAAGTCAATAAATCAAGAAGAAAAAAACAATCATGAAGAGAACAAATCTTCAGAAACTGAAAGACGCCCATCTGTTAAAGACTGCTGAAAAAGAAATAGAGAATTATCGCCTAGATCTAGCGAAAAGACGAGAAGGGAATGATTAGACAGGTTTATTGGGAATAACAGATAATTGCAGAAAATTATTATAATTTAGTATAATATATTCTACTTAATATCCTCTGAACTAATGAGAGAGAGAGAGAGAGAGAGAGAGAGAGAGAAAGAGAGAGAGAGAGAGAGACAGAGATGGTTTAAAGTTGTTTCCTGTTGTTTTTTATGGGAAGAGGCACTAGATTAGATCTAGAGGTAGATCTGTTACAATAATGAATAAAACACACAAACGTGATACTGTTAAAGCATAAGAAACAAACAAGAATGAATAATATAACATTATATAACAAATTGACACACTGTAGGCCCTAGTTTAGGAGTTAAAAAATTGGAGAACAATTAAAGGGCAACAAAAAAAAAGGAAGAGTGCATTTTGCCAAGTTCTGCTATGACATAGTAGGCCTGCTAAATTTTTTGCTATCTCCTAATTCATTATCTTATATCAATGAAATGCTGAAATTAAAAAAAAAACAGTATCTGTGTTTACATTATCACAAGGCCACGCTTATTCGCAGATGGATTTTCTGTTTGTGATTTTTATTTCTAGGAAGAGCTCCTTATGCGTCACCTGATAACCCCCTCGGCGTAAAATAGCGTTCAATTGAGTTATCGATGAACCTTTCACCAAAACATTTTTGATGGCTAGAGCTGTCTGTGGGGTACAAAATCGCCCAAGTACCATAACAAGCAGGCGAGAACCAAAGCCCTCTGGATTTTAGCGAGTGATCAAAGTCTAGAAAGATCAGATTAACTTCACATACATACATTGAAAAGCTCAAACGAACAATTCCTTCGCTCGACGAGTGAGAGGCCAGCGGCGACCACCCGAGTGTCCATCTCAATCACATGACGAAAACAAACGATGCGCATCACTTCTCATTCAGCAAACGGACCAGAGTAAACAAACAGTGTGTAGAGGGGGAAAGCCAGAAGAGTTCGTCCTCTGCCCCACATTCCTTTATTTCTATTCCAAAACGTATCAGAACTAAATTCGCCTGCCGAGTGGGGGGGGGGGGGGGTTGATTCGAGGCTCCGCAAGATCTGACCTTTTTTTTTTTTGTGACTTTTTTACTGTAATAAAATAAAACATGACAAGTAGATCCAGGTTACCGTGGAGAGAGATGAGCTGTTCAATTCGCACTGACTAAAAGAAATCATTTACATGATTAAAATTTGATTTTACATTTTTATTTCTGTCCCGTTCAGTGAACAGGAATAAATAAAATGAACAGGAATAAAGTAATCTGGAGCACACTAGATCTAGATCTAGTAACATTGATCAATTTCCCCACGACATCAATTTTGCAAAATCCTTTAAAAAAAAAATTGTTTTTCCTAAAAATGAACAATCCTAGGTTAAAAAAAATGCTCCACCGTGGGTTTGAACCCATTACCGGACCCTCAGCCTCTGACTGCTAACCGCGGATGCTAGCCATTGCGCCATCGCAGACTGCGGAATACAGGAGAACTTTCCCATGGTAGACATCACAAAATCAAGAAACCCCCCATCTGCGAATAAGATCCCAATCTTATTCGCAGACGTCTGCGGTTAAGATGGGAATCGTTATCACAAATGCGTCAAATGGTAGGTGATAGTAAAAATATGACAAGCTCTAAATAAATCAGTATGTGTGACATAGGCCTTTGAAGTAAACGAAGGATGAGTGGGCAGCAAAGGAAGGGGTGCCACTAATGCACTGCATTGCCTTCCACACACCATTGTCCAAAATAGTAATGTCAATACCAAACACATTTAATTATAATAGGCCCTACAGTAATTCAATTCTTACATTTCATGCTGGTTTCATTTTGAAGCTGTTTGAAATTTTTTTGTCAAACTTGCAAGAATGAAATACTGGTACAATTTATTCATGTTTGAGCTCTGAGTTCTCTACATTTAGTACCAAGCGAAGCTTTTCTGAAGAAATTAGGAGTAATTCTTGCTCCCGTCATATTCCTACTGTACTACAGATCTAGATCTAGATCTAGATCTTACGTGTCTCTTGGCTAGGTCGTAACAAAATTTAAGTGGTAAACTTAGAATGTGCCGTACAATGTAGATCTTTCTAGTGTTAATCTGTTGCAGAGATAACTTAATTCTAGATCTGGATAGATACTCTATTAAATTTACACAGAACAGTGTCAGTGACACAGGCACTGTCTTGACAGACTTTACTGTTTAATTGCTCAGTGTTCGTTTCCACTGATATGGACCATTGAATTTTGATTTATTAAATCTAGATCAGATCTAGACCCTAATGTTATTCTAATTTCTAAAACATTAAAAGATGTAACATTACAACCTTAAATTTCAAGTAACAAAGAATCTAGATTCCAGTCATTCTCTTTACAACTTAGGCGTAGCACTAGCCCATTCCTCATTTCTATAACTGGATACTAGATCTGGATCTACTAGTCTCGAGATGTAGAATCTAGATGAATCTATTCGAGATTAATTAATTTTATACCCTTTTTTTCTTTGTCACTTTTTGGTTCGTCAATCTGAATCTATCCAGTTCTAAATAGATGTACGATACTTGATAGGTTGTAATGCAGCATCGAATCGAAATGGGTTTTCCACTCACTTGTGAAAGAAAATTGGCATTTCCTTTGATTGCACTTGACTACAATCTATCACACAATGCAGTTACTCAGCATTTTCTTTGCTACTTCATGTCCCTGTTGAGTGTTGAGCTTCGTAGTGTTTGTAAACAATCAGCCTGTCTCTCCCTCAACACAATGGCAGATCGGGATGCCTCGATTGGTCCGCTAAGAAAAGCCTCGTTCTGATTCTAGTCAGTATAGTCAAGCTCTTTGAGTATGACGAAAAGGCGAGAAATCTATGATGAGAGTACCACAAAATTTTCAAAACTGAATTTCTGGCAACACTGATTTGGCATTTCGTTAAGTGTTTGCCTTTTTGTTGTCCAGCTGTTGATATCTTTTCACCCTTTTGTCATGAAACCGACCTTGTATAACACTGCAGGTAACAAATCTTCAAAATGGATGACATGGCCAAAAAGAACTGAATTCAGATTTAAGTTGGTTAAATCACCACACACATTTACGAGGATACAGTTGTAGCCGTAATTCACTTCCTAACATAAACCCAGTCAGCAATCCTACATCAGTCCAATGTAGATTTTTGGAGGATCTGTATCTGGAGGATATGGGCAGGTTCCCTACATCAGTCCGATGTCAGCACAGTGTTGTAACCAGTGGACCAACGCAGGAACGATGTCATTCATATGTGCAAACTTGAGTTGGAAATCCGTAGGGTTGCTGGGTGGGAATATACTAACATGAAATATGCGCTGATTGATTATTACGTTATGAATAATCTGGCCGGGCTTTCGGAGGTGTAAACATAAATGCATACATAGCCTACTTGTTAAATAGTGCACTGCCATCACAGGACAACAGCGACGAGCATCATTAGATCGAGCTGCTGAAGATTTAAAAGCAATACGACACAGTGTTTGCAATGCTTACCTTGTTTCAAAATCTAATAAGCATATTTTAGTTACCATTAAATCAAAATTGTCTTGCTTGATAACATAACATTCTACACCGATAATATTCGTGCCTATTGGCTGATAAAATAGGCTTTGGAGACACACGGAGCGTCGCCTTCGTTTCAGAAGCTAATTGGAGACGTTTTTTAAATTCAAATAGCAAAATGCAAATTAAGCAGCAATGCTGGTTGATCAAATCAGAGAATAACGAAATAATGCATTTATTGTTTCACTAGTCACTGTTCTACGCTCGTATGCGGTGTACTAAACGTCGCTTTTAATCCAGCCGGTAACCTTATGTCAATCCAACGTAGATTACCGCAAGGGCGGTTTTACTACATCAAACCTACGTCGGTGTGATGTTTTGACCAGTGGATCTACGTAGGAACGATATCATTCCTTGACGTCAGTCCTACCCTTCGGATTTCCGTAAGGTTGCTGGTAGAGGAAGGATTGACATGAACAAAGCTGGAAATCCAGTAATATATAAAACAACAACGAAGAAAAAAGTTAAATTTCATTATGTTTTAATATATCTCCTTTGACCCTTCAGATGAAGCGTCCACAAGTCACAACTAATCCACTCAAATAAGTCGACATTATTAAATATTATAACATTACATTATTTATTTAACAAGATTTCGGGGAGGGTGGGATGGGGATGGGTGACGACTTCCACTTAGGAAGTTAATTGGCATATATAAATAATTATTATTGTCAAAACTGATACATGTAATTAGAGTGCACCCCAGACCCAATTTTCAAATGAAAAAAACAGACCAATATTTCATTTAAAAAAAACAACGACCCCGAGTTATCATTATTCTGTCTCTTCGTACAAAGATAATAAATAACTTGTAAAGGTAATCATGCAGTAAGCACTCGATCGCTATGTAATGCTGGAAAAAATACTCACCTTTGATCGTAGCTAAAGCTGAGGGATCTCCTACTCCCAAACTTCTGGAAAGGGTTTTTAAATTTAAGTGTACATCTGCGATCCTATAACAGCAAGAAGTTTTTGAAAAAGCAGAAACTGGTTTAATTTGTTCATAACTTCACAAACACCACGGATTGGTGGTGAAGGGCACGTTTGCATTGTCATTTCATGAGAAAAAAAACACCTTTGACCCATTTCGGGGAGCTCAAAAACAGGACACCTGATGGCCCATTCCATGTGACGTGTGTCACACCTGAATACCGGGTTTCGCCTTGCTACCTTCCAGAATAAACCATTAAATGAGATATTTATCATTTAAACCTTTTCGATGATAAAAAAAGGCAACTCTACAAGTTTTTACCTTTAATTAAAAAACTTAATAGTAAGATCTGAGTCAACATGATGCTTAACATGGTGTGACGTGTGTTACAATCATGAAAAGTGGTTCTATATTTTAAGTAACATTTTCTGGAATTTCTGTGAATGTAATCAAAGAATTTCACCTAAATTTTTATGCTCTACTTGTAAATGACTGCTATGAAATTCTGTCTCACAATTCTTACATTTTTAGACAATCTGGAGGGGGGGGGGTGGGGGGGGGGGGAATTCTGTCTCATAATTCTTACATTTTTAGACAATCTGGGGGGGGGGGAGGGGGGGGGGGGGGAATGCCATGACGCATATTACATTTTTTTCTGACATGTGTTATATCTTTAACTTTCAAGTGCCTTTTTTTTCAGGAATAAGAATAAGTTTTTGATTTAAGCTTGAATGTTTAACAATTAATTTACAGTAATAAATTATGTTTGTTTGTAATTGGTTGTGATCTGTCTGAAATATTTATTGCTAGAGAAAAACTTAATTTATCATGCAAAGTGGGATATGTGTTACACAAAATCAATAATGTCTATTGGATTCTTTCTTGTACAAACCTAAGTCAGAAATAAAATTTTCTTATTATTTTTGCATTGTCAAAATGTCATTGCAGTATAAGAAGGGACAAACAATTGATGACATCAGTTACTTGTTATTAAAAATAAATTGCAAATTATATTGAATATTTATGCTTCTCAGTATGAAATATTGTTCTTAGAAAACATGCAGTAAAATTGTGAAATCCAGTTTGTTTTCTTCCCCTGAAGACATTTCCTTGCCAACAAACCATTTTAGAAGTTATGCCAAAGATTTTTTATTTGATATTTCAAATTCCGTATTTCCTCTTACTGGTGGACATTTCATGGAATGGGCCTGATGCAGAATGAGTCGCTGAATGTCTCCGTGCTCGTGAGTACTAGGGAAGGTGTGTATTGGTGAGTTCATTGAGAGTGAGTGAGTGAATGAAGGTTATGAATGAGTGAGAAATGTGTGAATGACTGACGAAAGTAGGCCAGATCATGGCTTGCTTGACAAATTGTAAAAACAAACAAAACAGTTATTATTCAGTTTGGTGTCCATGTTGTAAAAGTCAGTTATATTTTAGGTTGAGAATTTACCCAGCGCCCCCCCCCCCCCACACACACACAATAATCCGATGTAGACATGTATAGGATTTTTGTAAGTTTGTTCAGATTAATGTAGGGGTGGATTAACTTCATCAAACCGACGTCGGTGCGATGTCGGAACCAGCAGATCTATGTAGGAATGAAGTCATTCCTATTAGCAAGTTTTTGACGTCAACTCTACCTGTGAGACTGATAAAGGACTGCTGAATGTATTGAGTCGATATCAAGAGCGTATGAGAATGAGAGGACAATGCCTTTACACACAATGCCTGCAAAACTCCAACCACATTTTTAGATGAGCCAAATTCCGAAGGCCACAGCTGTGCTCCAATGTACTCTTTAGTTTCCATAGTTAACAATGGCTGAACTCAACAATTTAGACAACATAGTTAAACTCACTGTAATATCCTCTGGTTTCCTCTAGCAGTAGGGCGCAGGGGGAGGGGACAAGGCAGTTACGGTACCACTTTTGTCCCCCTGTAAATGCGGTCTCTGCTTTACCACGCTGAATGCCTCCAAATTTAGATAGTAAAAGGGTGCATGATTTTGTATGCCTCCTCTACCCAATTCTGATTCATCAGCCAAGCCCTTCTATATCATTACTGATTATTTCTGACCACGTTTCTCAGATTTTGGAGGCACACCATTTAGCCTGTAATAGATAGTACATCACTATCAAATTTACATTTCTTTTCCTTTCATCATCGTTATTGTCAACATCATCTCCCTCTTGGCCCTGTAGCCACTTCATCATTAAGAACATTTAAGTTCATGGATCTTTTCAAAATATGCCCTAGTATCAAATTTCTCATTATGTACATTTTTGTCCATTGCTCTCTTGTGGCTTCTTCTTAGTCTGGCTCCTCTTTTCCTTCCTTCAGGGAGAAATTCTTTGATAATTAACTCTTTAAGATCAGAGTTAATTTTGTATTTGTACGGACTTTTTTCATAGACCATATTTACAGACAATGCAGTATGCGTTGGTCTGTCATTTTGGGCTAGACCTAGCGATGCAGTGTGGGTTAAGATTTGTTGGTGCATTTTAAGATGTACAATTTAATACCAAAAAAATAAACGAATGTATTAAATGAGTTTTGATTTATGACTGAACTCTATGTGTGCTCTACTATTGATACACACAGTAGTCAAGCAATACCAGATGTTTCACACATATTAGAATTCGTGATTTTTGTGAAAATAGACTCCAAATTTCCCTTCTCTTATTCACACAGTCACATCTGATGGATGCGAACAAAGACACACCGCACTGGGAGAATTATACAGAAAATCATAAGAATTGTCAGTGTTGTTTTCAAAGCAGAGTTTATTTTCAGAAATGTGTCAGACATGGAGCAGAAAGGCTTTTTGTTGCTCATTTGCTGCAGTTATAACGACAGCTGTCTTAATGCATGGGCACATTGGGCAGTTGACTGGGGGCCTCAAATTCAAATTTACACTGGTTTTTGAAACGGGGAAGAAAATTCTATTTTTTTGCCCAGACACGCATAATGACGTTAAGACAGCCCTAGTTATAACAAATATGTAAGAATGAATATACTAAGGGAAAACATGTTGAGATATTACAAAAACAATGAAATAATAACAGTATGATAAGAGGAAAACTTCTTTGTCCATATCTTTCCTTTGCTCATGAAACAAGTTTTCATTAAGGTTAAAATAACAATGTCATGCTCTGTGGATCAATGGGTGGGTGAACGGATGGAAGTATGAATGGATGGATGGGTGGGGTGGATGGGTGGGTGGATGGATGGATGGATGGATGGATGGATGGATGGGTGGATGGGTGGATGGGTGGATGGGTGGATGGATGGATGGATGGATGGATGGATGGATGGATGGATGGATGGATGGATGGATGGATGGATGGATGGATGGATGGATGGATGGATGAACAAATACATATGGACAGATAATATGTGTATCTTTAATTCTTTTTTTCTTCATAGTTTGCTGGCAACTGATCTTACCCCACAGGTCAATTATCTTCATTTTTTGTTTCTTAACTCTTTCCTGCCTCAAGCTGGGAAAAAAATACAAGTCCAATACTTCCCCATTTTTCATGCCCAGATGCATAAGCACAGGGAAGTAATTCCAATTTCCTGATGACTGATATTTTTAAAGAAATATTTGTGCATGTAATTAGTATCCAGTGTTGATGAAAATGGTACCAAGATGTAGATAAATGAAGTCCCTTTCAGGAAATATTACATACATGTCTTTGAGTTGAATTGAAATTTATTGCAATACAATAAAGTTGAAACTCAAAATGTACCATTTTGTTCAGTTTTTCTGCACCTATCATCCCAAAATGTCATTGTCTTGAGTCCTCGTGATATTTACTATAACAGCTATTACCTTGCATATGAATGTCATAAAGGGAGCAACCAACGCATGTGATTTGGAAACAACAAAACTGAACAGCTGATCAACATTGTTTGCATTTCCGATATTTTGTGATTTCAAAACTTCACTGAAAAAAAGTTCACAAGCTAGAGGCATCCATTTTTATTTTTAACTGAAGAGCGGACATCTCGTTTCTAACGGAACTTTTGCTCTAAATCAGGCTGCCAATGAAATCAGGTTGCTAAGAGACTTTATAAATAGCACACTGATAAACCTATTCGGGTGCATTAGGCTGATACAAGCATGGTCAGATGTCGTCGCATTAGACAGACGCAAACGTGTCGCAGTGGGGTGCATTAGGCGGAAATGGGTTACTGTTCTATTTATCTAAAATCAGCAAGGCTATTCCAGTTCATAATACAGGTTGCTGCCATTTACCGTTATATACAATACAGAACACTTTCTTAATACACTGTAGAATATTATTAATGTCTGCAGCATTCAATACAGTGCAACGATATGACAGACATGTTGTTACAATTTTAAGTACGTACAAAAAACATGTTAGAGGCAAACAAGACATTCAAATTTCAATGTTTGATTCTACAAAAAAAAGTTACCTTTCATAATGAAGAAATGGCCACAGAATGAACATAATTATACTTGAAACATACAACAATAACAGACACATAAAATATTATGAATGAGGAAATTGCTAATTGGAAATTACTATGACCTTAAAATTATTGTCTATGATTTATGAAAACGCAGACATTTTTTGTACCTTAACACAATGTAACTCAGAAGCCCAGTGCTGGAAAAGATTAACACAAATATAAACAGAAACAGAAACAGACGGTCCAAGACTTTTGCCACTGCTTGCCACTCTTGACCTCGTTTTATGCGTGAGATTTCCATTGGATGAAAAGGTGCTGATGTCATCACCTCAGGTTCCTGGATGTTCTCCTTAATGTGATCGCCGTCACTGTCTTTGAGGGAGGCTTGGTTAGGGTCAGACCATGTATCTGCCTCTAGTGCTGAATGGGAAGTAGATGGGCGTGTCAGGGGTTGCTGTAATATCTCCTGCACAGGCCCAACAATACATCCCACAGGAGCCAAAACACAGCTGAAAAGTACATGGAAAATATTTGCTTGAAACCTGATGAAGAGAAGCTCTCTACTTCTGACTGTCCCTTGACAGCCCTTTCAAGAGCTGAACAAAAAGCCTTACATAGAGGTGCAGAAGAATAAGGTCAAGTCAAAATGTGGCAAGAAGAAAAAGTTATACGAAGCAATACCTCACATAAGGACTAACACAGAAACGATGCAATAAAACAAAGGAAAAGGAAAGACAAATCAAGCTTTCATCTACTGACCTTCTTCAGGAAAATAAATGTAAAAGGATAGAAATTTAAACAAATGAATTTTACTTCTTCTTTGTTCACCAAATCTAAATTGGCAGATTTGTTATTTTGAGAAAATCTACGGTTTTCTGCAGTTCTGGCAGAGCATCATAGAGTTTGACATTCTATCTGGTCGGTGGGTATGGGCCAATATGTTTCTCGTAGTGCTGAGAAGAATGTGCAGTTCTGCATAGAATGTTTCACAAATATGGATAATTATCCTCTGCAAGTTCCAGACCTGTTGTTAGGAGTACGTGGTATTTTCCATTATAAGCCATTGCTGAACAGTGAAAACAACTCAGTATTTTCTCTATTTGGTTTTGTACTTGGAATATGCGCTCCTAACATTAACAACATTCGACAAGAAAAGCAAGGTGCAGATGCACAGGGTAATGAAACTCCTAAAAGAAAGATCTCTATACATCACAATCTTAGTTCTTGTTTCTTTCTCCTGTTGGATGAACTACGAGTGGCTAATGTGGTTACTGCGTGGGTTCAATAGTAACTCCCCCAAGGACACACAGGATCAACAAACACAGGGTTCTGCTGGCAATCTTATCTATTCAAAAAGCCTAACAACGGTATCACTACCAAACAAAAAAAAAGCAAAAGAAAAAGAAGCCCAACAAAAGAAGAAGCCCATAAAAAGAAGCCCAACCAGCCATAAGCTGGAACAAGAGAAAAAGACGAAAATATGGTTAGGATATAATGACAACATTAATCAGGCAATCAATGGTGGACATACATAGTAATAGTATTAAGTATTAAATCAAACAACAACAATACAACATAGAATTTAAGCAATAACCAACTGGATATGTATGCATGGAATAAAATAGCGCTAAGGTTACTGAACAACAACTACAAGTGGCTATATCATATACACAAGGAGTTTCCTAGTACACTGGCAACATAAACTAATTAATGTACTAATCAAAGTATGAAGGACACAACAAACGAAGGGGCAAGAACACAATAGTCTCGCTCCACTGAGCCGGCGTACAACACATCCAGAGTGGCCATTCCATTTAATAACGCAGTGGCCAACATGACCCACTGACCGTCCACAACACAGACGCCGCATCCCGATGCAGGCCATCCCCATAGGCCCACTCCCATTATTAGCACCAACCCGCCCCAGGGCTACCGTACTGGTTACTTCCCTTCCCAATCGACACCGAAGGGTCATGCCCTTCGACCCCAGCCGCGGAGCTATGCCGCCAGGCTAACATGTGTATGACACACCACTAGACACATAAAGTAATGTGCACATTCCTTAAAATGAAACTGTCCTTCACACACTTACGAAACTCATAGAAGCATAATACATCTGGATAACTATAATACATGCACATGATACACACATACATGTCGGCGAGACTCATTGCAACACGTGTAGACTCACTGAAACATTGCTCATCCACCGCCGCACATAGAACAATCCTGGGGCTCACCCATGTGAGGCCCAACTAATATTACACATCTCCAATACATGTAATTAATTACACATCTTAAACACTAAACACGCAATCGCAATCACACTGCTCTCTATAGCATAGTGGTACTGGCAAGGTACACCAATACCCGTAATACAATCAAGCGTATAGTGCCGCTCGCTGTAACATAAGCCATCCACATCAACATGTCAGGAAATCCTCACTGCCCACCACAACAAGGCAACGCCACACATACACTATATATATGCACACAAGCAAATCGCGATAGCCTGGCCAGCGAGCCATCACTATCATCTAGCACCGCAAACGTTAACTTTGACAATAAAGTCACAATATCAAGACACTGCGCTGCATCGCGCACCCCACACGTCCAATGACAATGGCAACCACCGTTGAGCCGGACCCACAATGGCCTCTGCAGACCAGCACTCCCCACGCGGCATCCAAGAAAAGGGGGGGGGGGGTGCGCAAACTAAAGTCACTTCTAATACAACAGTCTCCAACTTACCCAAAGTCTCTCCGCCACTGGCGCAACTGGACTAGGCCATGTCCTGGGCGAGGCGCGCCACGGCAGGCCGCCGCCGGCCTAGCTTCACCGTGCTGTCGGCTCTTGTCTCCTGCGTCTATGATGGAGTGTGTCGACCACTCGAACCGCATCTTATTTATGAGCCCGCGCGGACGTCCGAGAGAGCTATTACGTAGCCCGTGTTGCACAAGTGAAAGGCTCGGACATTGAGTCCAGCCGAACAACATAACCGGTTAGGGTCCTAACACAATCGAATTTACAGTACGGTTAAAAGGGTGCACACAAAAGTCAATTAGGTATCCCAGTAAACTGCAGAAATTACTCTAACGACCCCTCCAGCAATAATTGAATAAATTTGACCCAGGTTGGATTTATCGGGGATAACATGCGTCTAACTCGTGGTTTACTTTAAATCCGAGATCCTCTTATTAATTATTTCAATAGGATATGTGCATCAAAGTACAACAAAATTGGTACCATTATAAAGTAGAAACTTGCTGCTAAAATTCTAACTGACTACTTATACCAGAAACTCGGTAGTAGTTTTAATATAAATTTTCAAAGTGTCAGGACTAACAACATTCGACAATTTTGTGCGGGATACTTTCGTCCATTAATACGACGTATCTCCATTGATAACAAACGTTATCAAGAGTACCTATTTTGTACCGATAGGGTATTGTCTACTCTCAAAAATGAATTCGGGTTCCCGTCTTTCTGTCGGTGGATAACAACGAGTGAGCGAGTTGTAAGAAACTCAAAGCCATGATATAAGAGTTGGAAGCCCGGTACATTTCCAACTGACCAATCAAAATGCGCGCTTTTCACCGTGATGTGAATAACGGGTCCCGCGCTAGTATTACAAGGGAAATAATCCAATTAATGGTACTCGGCCAAGTGTCCCTAAACTACTATGAGTGGCCGTCCCTCACTCACGCACTAGAGCTACCATGAAAGCACATTAAAAATAAAAAGTCGTTCATCCTCTCACATTCTCCCCTGCTAAGTCACGTAGTCCCTTACGTGACACATACATCAATTCAAAGGTTTACAAAAGACCACTGAAGGTATAAACAAACTCTAAGGGGCTATGATACCATCACTTAGAGTAGAACAATTGCAAATTACACACGGTGAACCGAAGTACAACAATGGTCCATCCTCTTTATAACTACTAACAGGTGGCGTGAACCGGCTAAGTTACTACTGGCATCCTGAAGATGTACACAACAGTCTCAGCTCTGGCTGTAGTAAGTTACATCATATGGACAAAACAACAGGTCCCAGACCTGCAACGGTGGTCCCAGACCACTATCAGGGTTAACGTAGGATCGAACAGTACAAAAAAATACAATATGCTATAAGGGCACTAGGGCAATGAAAAAGGTAAGGTCAACATAGGCATAAAAGTAATTGTAATTAAGCTGTGGAGAAAGCCAACATGGGCATACTCTCTAACTTAAAATCTTGAGGCGGAGCTCCCTTGGATTCGGTGGTCTATCATCTGGCCTGATGGAAACTCGGGGGGGGTCTTGATGGGTGCGCTCCCCTGCTCTTTCTGCACTCACAGTCAATGTCTAATGTTAATCACTAATAAGAGTCAGAGGTCCAATCTCTGGGGTTGTCTGTGTGGGCGGCTGGACCGTCGCACAGGAGGTAGGCGCTGGGAAGTTGTCATCCCAGGTTGAGGGTCCGGTCGGGCTGCAGGTGGCTGGCAAGGGTGGTGAGCCGGGAAGTACCAGACATCGGTCGACGCAGGCAGTGGAGGCGGGTGCTGTGGATGTGTGTTGACCACTGGGGGGTGAAACAACTGCAAGAGGTCTCCGTTGACCGCAGAGGCATCTCCATCTGGGTTTCTGATGGTAAAGTAACCACCATGAGGCGGGGGAACAGACAGGACGGTGTGCACAGGACCGGGGTACGGGTCCTGGATCTTGTGTCGACCAGGATAGTGGTGCTTGACAAGGACATGGTCGCCCGGCTGAAGATGGGCGGCGTCGTGGGGGGTCGTCCTTCGTGCGTCCTGCAGAAGGTGCGTGGACTCCCTGGTTCCAGCCATAAGCCAAAGTTTCTCCGGGTCCTGTGCTACCGCTACATGCCTTATGGGGCGGGGTGGCGATGGCAAGCGTCGGCAAGCCTCTGAATTCGTGGACCAGAAAATGTTGGATGAACTACGAGTGGCTAATGTGGTTACTGCGTGGGTTCAATAGTAACTCCCCCAAGGACACACAGGATCAACAAACACAGGGTTCTGCTGGCAATCTTATCTATTCAAAAAGCCTAACAACGGTATCACTACCAAACAAAAAAAAAGCAAAAGAAAAAGAAGCCCAACAAAAGAAGAAGCCCATAAAAAGAAGCCCAACCAGCCATAAGCTGGAACAAGAGAAAAAGACGAAAATATGGTTAGGATATAATGACAACATTAATCAGGCAATCAATGGTGGACATACATAGTAATAGTATTAAGTATTAAATCAAACAACAACAATACAACATAGAATTTAAGCAATAACCAACTGGATATGTATGCATGGAATAAAATAGCGCTAAGGTTACTGAACAACAACTACAAGTGGCTATATCATATACACAAGGAGTTTCCTAGTACACTGGCAACATAAACTAATTAATGTACTAATCAAAGTATGAAGGACACAACAAACGAAGGGGCAAGAACACAATAGTCTCGCTCCACTGAGCCGGCGTACAACACATCCAGAGTGGCCATTCCATTTAATAACGCAGTGGCCAACATGACCCACTGACCGTCCACAACACAGACGCCGCATCCCGATGCAGGCCATCCCCATAGGCCCACTCCCATTATTAGCACCAACCCGCCCCAGGGCTACCGTACTGGTTACTTCCCTTCCCAATCGACACCGAAGGGTCATGCCCTTCGACCCCAGCCGCGGAGCTATGCCGCCAGGCTAACATGTGTATGACACACCACTAGACACATAAAGTAATGTGCACATTCCTTAAAATGAAACTGTCCTTCACACACTTACGAAACTCATAGAAGCATAATACATCTGGATAACTATAATACATGCACATGATACACACATACATGTCGGCGAGACTCATTGCAACACGTGTAGACTCACTGAAACATTGCTCATCCACCGCCGCACATAGAACAATCCTGGGGCTCACCCATGTGAGGCCCAACTAATATTACACATCTCCAATACATGTAATTAATTACACATCTTAAACACTAAACACGCAATCGCAATCACACTGCTCTCTATAGCATAGTGGTACTGGCAAGGTACACCAATACCCGTAATACAATCAAGCGTATAGTGCCGCTCGCTGTAACATAAGCCATCCACATCAACATGTCAGGAAATCCTCACTGCCCACCACAACAAGGCAACGCCACACATACACTATATATATGCACACAAGCAAATCGCGATAGCCTGGCCAGCGAGCCATCACTATCATCTAGCACCGCAAACGTTAACTTTGACAATAAAGTCACAATATCAAGACACTGCGCTGCATCGCGCACCCCACACGTCCAATGACAATGGCAACCACCGTTGAGCCGGACCCACAATGGCCTCTGCAGACCAGCACTCCCCACGCGGCATCCAAGAAAAGGGGGGGGGGGTGCGCAAACTAAAGTCACTTCTAATACAACAGTCTCCAACTTACCCAAAGTCTCTCCGCCACTGGCGCAACTGGACTAGGCCATGTCCTGGGCGAGGCGCGCCACGGCAGGCCGCCGCCGGCCTAGCTTCACCGTGCTGTCGGCTCTTGTCTCCTGCGTCTATGATGGAGTGTGTCGACCACTCGAACCGCATCTTATTTATGAGCCCGCGCGGACGTCCGAGAGAGCTATTACGTAGCCCGTGTTGCACAAGTGAAAGGCTCGGACATTGAGTCCAGCCGAACAACATAACCGGTTAGGGTCCTAACACAATCGAATTTACAGTACGGTTAAAAGGGTGCACACAAAAGTCAATTAGGTATCCCAGTAAACTGCAGAAATTACTCTAACGACCCCTCCAGCAATAATTGAATAAATTTGACCCAGGTTGGATTTATCGGGGATAACATGCGTCTAACTCGTGGTTTACTTTAAATCCGAGATCCTCTTATTAATTATTTCAATAGGATATGTGCATCAAAGTACAACAAAATTGGTACCATTATAAAGTAGAAACTTGCTGCTAAAATTCTAACTGACTACTTATACCAGAAACTCGGTAGTAGTTTTAATATAAATTTTCAAAGTGTCAGGACTAACAACATTCGACAATTTTGTGCGGGATACTTTCGTCCATTAATACGACGTATCTCCATTGATAACAAACGTTATCAAGAGTACCTATTTTGTACCGATAGGGTATTGTCTACTCTCAAAAATGAATTCGGGTTCCCGTCTTTCTGTCGGTGGATAACAACGAGTGAGCGAGTTGTAAGAAACTCAAAGCCATGATATAAGAGTTGGAAGCCCGGTACATTTCCAACTGACCAATCAAAATGCGCGCTTTTCACCGTGATGTGAATAACGGGTCCCGCGCTAGTATTACAAGGGAAATAATCCAATTAATGGTACTCGGCCAAGTGTCCCTAAACTACTATGAGTGGCCGTCCCTCACTCACGCACTAGAGCTACCATGAAAGCACATTAAAAATAAAAAGTCGTTCATCCTCTCACACTCCATTTTTTGAAAAACTGGAGATCTGATTGGATGTTGAAGCGGTATAACAAATGCACACTTTGACACGTTTTTAAAATGTGTTGTGGCACTTATCAAGCTGTTTCACTTTTCCGATTTATTCTAACACCTTATCATAATACTAAAGCCACAAACTTTTAACGTCAAATTTCTCAGATGTGCAAAAAGGAGAGCTGGAGCAAACAAGAACTAAGGTCGCAATGTGAGGGAGTCTCTCACGCAGAATATTTAAAGTATTCTATGAATGATGATTTTTCATCAAACTGGAGTTTACAGCTTCAACGCTGCATTTTTAAATGATGGAACTCAAGTTTGGAAACATTTTTGTTGATTGTTGTCAAGTCATGCATTTATAATGTTGCTTGTCATTTCCTCTTTATGGCTGTGAGTTTGATTTACTCAAATACTCATCAATCCATATTAGAAAATTGGTCTGAATATTAGGTGGAAAATGAAATAATATATCCTAATATTTCATGGGTATGTTACTGAATACAAAGTGCAGCTAATATATGAGTAGATCCAGGGTATTCCAATTCAGCCTTTAAATAAGTCAAAGTCTTCTGGCTTTGGCAATTCAGTCAGATTTCCCGCACATTTTCATGCATCAGTCAGCTGTTTTATAAAAAATATTTTTACTGTCGGGACAGGATTAGGTTTTGGTAACACTGCACTGGAAATAGGCTTGCACTGACCCAGCCAGCATTCCTATGTCAATCTGACATAGATTTGAATAGGATTTCTGTACGGCTGGTAGGATTTCCCTAAAGGCTGGTTCCCTACATCAAACCGACATTGGCACAATGTCAGCACTATTTCGCAACCACCAGATCTACAAGAGAATGATGTCATTTCTATGTGCAAACCTGACGTCAATCCCACAAGTCCAGTTTTCACAGGGCTGCTGGCTGGGGTTTAATTTCAATAAAAAGCATGCCATCCAGCCAGTATATATTGTCACCTTTCCCTAAAACTGAAGTCATTGGTTTTGGCTACTTTTCAGGAGAAGCAAAAAAACTTTTATTTCTGCACAGGTGGTCTGTTGACAATGACTTTTTGATAGTTTGCTATTTGATTAATTTTTTGGCTTAGGAGTCTAGAAGCAAGATCATTTGATGTGGCTTTGAATGTATCTTTGAATGTAGTTGAACAATTGAACTTTTGAGTTACTACTGTGTTGGGGAATGGTGACGATATGCATTGGGATTAGAACAGTCAACCAGGCCAGATAAACCATTTCCTCAATAAGTTTACTTACTGTTTTGAACCAGATGAGCATTTGCCAGAGAGGAGACACATTTGCCCTGGAGCATACAATGATGGAGGTCAGGATCGAAGAAGCACATAGAACATCACCAGGGAGAGATATAAATGTACAGCTATAAAATATGCATGGGTGAAGATACACTGTAACGACATAAAAATTGCCAAAGGGATCAAGTGATGAATTTTAGTAGTGGCAAATTTGTCCTCCATTGACAAAATAAATTAGTTGACTCTGATATGCTGCAGTGTAGAATTAATTCCTACTTCTAGACAGAAAAATCTTGATCACTTTGACATTTTGAGTGGAAATATGTCTATAAAATTTGTGGAGACGTATTTGCTCGAAATTTCATGTTTATAAGATATTTTTTTCTAAAATCTTCTGTCAATCAATCTTATTACATGTAGTTGATTGTATTTAAGTGTTGAGCTTTCCAAAGTCTCATGATAATGATATTAACCCTCATCCTGCGGGAGGCCACTATATTGGTCTCCCCATGCAACACGCCAGACACACGAGGCCAATATTGTGGCCTACATACTGCAAACTGGGTCCAGCGGGAGGCCAATATATTGTATGGCGGCGCTGCTCCTCGTGCTCTGTTTATTCAGTTGCCGCAACCAGCGTTTTTTTCACGTTTTTTTTTTCCACACAATTTTTACGTGTTTATCTATCCTGTCACCCCTACTACATCTAACAAAATGGTATTGTAAGATTACATTTATTACGATGCAACTATTCGTAACTATTCACCATATTCATGTAATAGTACTGACGGTCTGAAGTTCAAACTGGAGAAATCCTTCGGGAAACTTTTACTTTGATGCTGGTTGTCGACTACATGTGAAATGAGAAGAAAGGGGCCATGTGAGTATTTGAGAAACCTTTCTATGTGGGAGGCCACTATATTGGCAACACGCGAGGCCAATATTGTGGCCTACATACTGCAAACTTGCTCCTGCGGGAGGCCGATATATTGTATGGCAGCGCTACTCCTCATGTTTTATTTATTCGGTTGCCATGATTATAATTTTTTTCACGTTTTTTTTTCCACACTATTTTCGCGTGTTTATTTATAGTGTCACCTCTATATGTCTAACAAAAGGGCGTTGTTAGATTATGTTTATTACGATGCAACTATTCATAACTATTCGTCATACTCATGTAATAGTACTGACGGTCTGAAGTTCAAACTGGGGAAAATCATGATGCTGGTTGTCGTCTACATGTGAAATGAGAAGCAAGAGGCCATGTGAGTATTTGAGAAACCTTTTTATGTCTGTAATGTTGAATTCTGATGTAATACTAGGGCATGCTGCATAAGCTCGTCTGTCTGTAGGTTTTTCATTAGGGAAAACTGGGAGAAAATGACCGACTTTGTTGTTGGTTGTTGTCTTTATTTGATGTGGTAATTAGACAGATATTGTTTTGCTTTGATTAAACCGCTTTTCAGTACATGTGTATCTACAAGCCGGAAATCAAATCTCTTGCTAAAACTAACATAATAGTACATGGAAACTTTACATAGTAGAGGAGGGAGAAGGCAGTGCCATGATACATGTGTGGTTAGTAAATCAAGCACCTGGCTTAAAAAATAATTTGTTCACCTGAATGGCCTGACTTAGGCCAAGGACAGAAAAAGCGCAGAGGTCTTGGGAAAATGATAAAACGTGTGTTAAATGACATGTAAAAGCAGAAAATTCTTGATTTTGGGCCTACCAGTTAACAATAGAACTTACTGCCATATCATCACAAGTTCTTTATCCAAATATCATAGGGGTCACTTACGATTTATCCACCACTATTGTTGTTATTGCATTATAAAGTAAACATGCTACACGTGTTCAAAAGGACCCGACTGACTCGACCGTCGAGGTTATTGGCAACCTGCGAATGATTGCCTGAGTGGCTGCTGGCTATCCCCACACGGGCTGTTATGTGGATGAGTTCATTCAACGTGGGACGAGGGTTAAAGTAAGAAAGAAAAAAATGTATGGGAACAATTTAAAAATATAAAACAGCATAAATCAAAGCATGACATACCACTAATTAGCATATTAGTATGCTCTTGTTTTAAATTGATATCTGCAAAGATTTCATGTTCAGCTTGAAAGCGAGTAAGATGAAGTATGGTTTAGTGTGAATATAATATTTAATATTTTAGCTATTCCTTCAGGATTTCTCAGTCACACCTTTGACTAACGTCCATGCCACACCACTGGCAGTTATATATTTGATTGCACAACCAACATTCCTCACCAACATTGGGTTGTCTTTGGTAATCCAAGGCAGAAGGTCTAGTGTTGTTTATAGTGACATGTATAAAGCAGTCTAGAGAATTCCACCTGGAGAATAAAGGGATACATGGATGGATGGATGAATAGATGGATGAATGGATGCATAGATGGATGGATGGAAGGACAGATGGCAGAAGGACACACAGTTGGACAGATGGATGGAAGGGTGGGTGGATGGATGGATGGATGGATGGATGAATGGATAGGTGGGTGGATGTGTGGATGGATGAATGCATGGGTGGATGGATGGATTAATGAAGGAAAGGCCGGATGACATCTGTTAATAATTTCATTTTCATAGACACAATTACATGTATCAGCTTTTGTAGCCTTTTTACTTAACACTCACCCTGCGCGTTACCCGTAAAGCCCGCTGCCCCGTCAGTGACCTTACTCACGGAGAATCTTATCTGGGGTCACTGACCCGTGCCGGTAGACGATGACCACATACGCTGTCCACGTGGTTCGGTTTTTATTGATCGGTATGAAAACATTCGCTGCTATGCCTTATCATGCTTGATAATGAATTAACCAGCAAAACCTTAGTCTGTCAGTCTCTAACCAATGATCTAACTTATGATTCCAAACTGACAGCTGTAGTTTTCGTGAGAACGAAGCATGATAACTAGCTACGCCCTCCCAAGCCCTACACAAATGGTTTCATCCTGATTGACACATACTAATAAACCAATGTGGGCATTTGGGGCAAAGATTATTTCAGAGCTTGTTTCTGATTGGTTCTTAGATACAGACAACTCCAGATGGTGGTCAGCTTGTGAGAAAATGAGATAATATTGCAAATTCGTTGAGCAACAGTTCGCATGTCGATGTTACATCTTTTGAAAGTGTGGGGAGAGCCTTTGAAAGCTTAGTCTTTGTGATTCCGACCAGTGGTTCACTGGTTAACATGTCCATGTCACAATGCGTTTGATTTAGAAGAGATTGATACAGTGAACAATAACACGGTGGTTACGTCTCAAAAAGGTCAGTGACCCGACGCCTGAAAATAGGGCTTGCACGTGACACGGTCAGCTTGACCTGGGCGACTTTTGCCGCCCGTGCGGCGTGAGCGCTTGCAAGTCAATACCGACTATTGCCGCTGCTCGCAGGGTGAGGGTTAAAATTGAATCACTAGCCTAGTGTCACTTTTGAAGTTGAATCTGCTGGCACAATGAGGACAACTGGCAAAAGACAGGCATTAGTTTTTGCCGGTCCCGTCACAATCATTTCCAGGGTGTCTTGATCTTTGGTCATATGAAATGTAAACTGTACATCGTCACTGATCTCGTGGGATGACAGCTTGGGAAGGGATTCATCCTGAGAAAATGTGGCCATAGATAAAGACACCTCTCCAACAGACCAAGTTTTACTTGGATTTAAGTGGAAAGTTTTTGACAGGGGTACATTTGTTCTATTTGAATTCAAGAACTGGAAAACCACACTTCTCTTCTTTCTGTACATGATAATGGCTGAAAGGTGATATGACTTCACAGCTTTGCTCCATCATCAGGAATTGCATGGCCTCAGGAATGCACCATGCATGGACAGAAATGGGCATTTACCAGCTGATATTTCCAGGAGGAAGCAACACAGCTGACAACCCTGGCTATAAATGGATGATGGTTGTGTACCTGCAGGATAATGAAAATCATTAGCTGCACACACTGTTTTGACATATCAATTTTAATTTGGTACATTTCATTTACATCACAGATATAAACTGACAAGCATTTAACTCATTTCTCCCGGCGAATGGAGAATCCCCGTTTTCGCCTTTCGTGCCAAGCTGTACCACGAACGAGGGATCCACATTTTTTACCCCGACCTTATATTTTTTTTTTCAGTTCTAATTTACAGATTACTACTTTATATCCACACAATAATAAAAACAACCACAGAATATCAGAAAGCATTCATTTATAAACACTTCCACCATATAGAATTGAAAAATAATTTTAAAAATAAGCGAGTAATGAATTTTTTTCTAACGCGCCCTGGCCTATAAAAGTATGAAAACTGCAAAATTTACTTGGGCCAGTTGGAGCAACTGGGCCAAATTTACTTGGGGAGAAATGAGTTAAGAAGACAAACAAAATATATTACAAGCACTTGGACCATGCTACCAAATTTAGGTTGCTTTTTTGATATACTAAGGGAAATAATCATAGAATCTAGTAATGCCTGTGTGAATAAGCAGTCAGAGTCAGTATGGTATTCTGATAGTTATCATTTTTGGGATCACTTATAAATCCATAGTTCACTGTTTCTTGACCCAGAATTCAGATTATGTTATGAAAAGTCAACATGATGTACCAAATCTTGTCTCTGTTTCAGCAGTTTATGGGATCAAATAACATTAGAGGCGGATCTGAATAAAGTAAAAAGAAATCAATAAAATTTATGGAAACAACAGTAAACATTACAAAAGTTCAAACATGAAACACAAAGCAAATAAAATTATAACCTGCCATTAATTAGTATGAATAAAGAGCCATTTTAGGTAGATCTATTAAATGACTTCAAAATTCTAGCAGTTAAAAAAATATAAACATTCAGAGGAACACCACTGAAGCATCACGTCAGTTGAAACCAAAATTGTCATGATGACTTACATACCGCCGCTACTAATATCTACTAATCTTACTACCACTGCTAGTATAATACCAAACTTGCTTTACCACACTATTACTTACATCAACCAATACTTACGTGACAAGGATTCAATCCTTGATTTCCAAACGGCGTCATTAGGAACAACAAGAATTGTGACTGCCATATTCAGACGTGTTCCATCTCAGTCTCGCATCATGCCAGGACTAGAGTGAAAATGACTTAAAATCAGTCATAAATAAAAGCAGCATATTTATTATCTTCAAAATGTCTTTCTTAGAAAATCCTGGTTTTGGATGGTCCAATTTGCAAAAACCACAGTCATATTATATGTTTGTTAGTCTATCTGTCCACTGGTTGATCAGTAGGACAGACAAGTGGTTTAATATTATACACACCTGTAGATACATAAACGACTGTTCATTTTATCAGTTCTTCAGTATGTGTGCCTCAAATTTCACATTTAAAAGACTGATCTGGTGTTTTATGGAAATATGATAAAAATGTGACGATACTCAAGGAAAGGGAGCTTTAGTTTGTGTCAGTGCCATGGAAAAAGATATAGTGAAATATTAACAAGAAATTATTACTAACCATTTTGATGGCCATGGAAAATGATGACATCAGTCTCCACTTGAGGACAGGAAAGATGCGCTCTTAGTATTGTTAACATTGTCGGGTTCTTGTTAACACTGTTGGATCCACTGTCAACAATGGTAGATGCATTGTTAATGCTGCCAGGTGCATTGTTCGTACAAATTGGTGTTTGTTCACACTACTGTATTCCAATTGATATGATGAATGGATGGATGGATGTACGAAGTGAAGGACATATGGATGGATTTATGGATGAAGTGAAGGATACATGGATGGATGAACAAAGTGAAGGACATATGGGTGGATGGTCGGAAGGAAGGACTGACATGTGGACCGATGGATGGATGGATGGACGGATGGATAATTGTATGGATGAACCAAGATAAAACACATGAGACTTTTAAAATAATCAATAAAAAAAAATCTTTTTAGCAGACCGAGATTAGAGAAAAAAATTTATGCTTGCCTGAGAAGAAATGGAAGCGACATGTAGCTACATGTAGTTCTGCAAATACATCCACCAACTCATTGTGATTGGCTGCGGGCCTCAGGTGTTTGACAGAGTGATGGTCATCCAGGATGTGGAAGAACAGCTAACTCTCACGGTCAAACTCAACTTGCATGTTAAAGATACCTCTGGGATTGAAATTCGAGAACATCAGGCCGAACAAGGCCATCGCCCAGGCAAAATTCTAAATAACAAAAAATGAACTGATCCCTACCACAAGAATACACAGAAACAAGAACAAGACAAATAAAATCAAGAAAAGTGAAGTGTGAATGCCAAGAGCAGCGAAACCCCCTAAAATAAAGACCTAAAATACTCCCTTTTCAACCTATTTCTGCTATCCATCCCCTACCCACTACCCCATTCAGCACCCCAGGCATAGGCCTACCGCCATTGCTATTTCAGAACCCTGTATCCCATACCGCCCAATGAAGAATGTAAAAAACGGTAAAAAACAGAATGCACCACTTCAGTTACATTAATTAAGTGGATAAAAAAATAATTACAGATAAAAAAATAATTATATAGAATTGCGGTAGATTACGCTAGAACTATGGCAAGGGATACCACTGGGACAGCCACATATGTTTGAACTGTCTCTTATAGCTTTGCAACAACATTCCACGTGATTGGTACAAACATCCGTCATGGGGTCCACAAAATTCTGGATGTGAAATACCACCAAGTGCTGAAAAGGAGGTTGCACTGGAACAGTTGCAATATTATTGTATGATAACAACCCATCAGAATGAATTATGTTGCCAGGATCAAATTCTCTGGGTAACCAATGGCAGCAGAGTAGCGGCAGATCTAATCTTTTTCTGCCTACTCTTCGCCACCAAGCTCTTGTCATTCTCAACGACCTGGCCCAGGGCCCCCAATGAGGTAAGGATTATTGATTAAATGGTGGGAACATATATCATGAAAATAGTACTTACCACTGGACAATGGTGGACCGTGCCAGACTAATATAATGGTTCACACTGGTGACAGGTTCCTTAAAAGATAATAGCTGTACAATGTTAATGAAAGATAGGAATTCTCCCAAAATGAGCCAGTCTTCAGAGACAATTTCACACCCTGGTAAAAGTGCAGTTTAGCCCCCCAAACTTCTCCTGCGCAGGTCAAGTGTGCGCCTCCCAATTTCATTAAAAACATCAGCTGACCTGTTCACACGATCCATAAAAAGAAAAGTCATGTGCCTTAAGCCAGAATTATAGGCAGGGAATTGTCGAGCCGGGTGTTTACTGTAAAAAAAACCACAACATCCTTATAGAAGACTAACATGTCCCCCCCCCCCAACATGGCCGCTCCTAAAACCGCGTCCATGTGGGGGGGGGGGGGTCTTTGAGCCCCCGCAGTTTGGAAAATGAACTATTACTGAGGGAGTTGGTTCTGCTCTGCGAATACTGGAACATGGATCCGTAGAAAAATAGGGGGTAAATGCACTTTAGCCCACACACTTATGGGATGGACATTCTCTGCCGCATTCTCTGCTCACCTCGACCGCATTTCACCTGGGACATTAAACAGTCACAGGTAGCCTACTGCAAGAAGGTGGAGTCGGCACTTATAACAAGTATAGCCCTGCTGCTTTGCCCATCATCTTCCCCAGATCTGAGCGGATTCAATATGGTATTCCTCATAATAATAATAATAATGGATGGCATTTATATAGCGCATATCCATTACAAAAATGCTCTATGCGCTTTACAGAAACATGTCAAAAAATACATGGGTAAACTCACACACACAACCCACATTGATACACACATAATAATAATAATAATAGATAGCTTTTACATAGACTAGAAACTCTCATACAAATGACATTTTAACATCCTTTTAAACTGTGAAAATACTTGCGAACTGCGGACATCTAAAGGAATCTCATTCCACACCCTGGGCCCAACATGGCTGAAAGCCCTTTCACCAAAACTTTTTAGGTTCACTACGGGTACTTTTAGTCTAAGGTTGTCAGAAGATGATCTTAATGCTCTTGCAGGGCGATGCAGTTCTATAAGTTCTGAAATATACTCTGGCGACATGTTGTTGACACATTTATAACAAAATAAAGCCAATTTATATTTTATTCGCTGCTCAATAGGTAGCCAGTGGAGCTCCTTAAATATTGGTGTTATGTGATCTATCCTTTTTCTTCTTGTTATTAGTCTTGCAGCATTATTTTGGATTAACTGAAGCTTATTGATTTTACTTTTTGGAAGACCACTTAGCAGTATGTTACAATAGTCCAGCCTAGAGAGAAACAGCAATGTTACAAGCTGTTTTGTTACTTCAGTAGTTAGGCAGTGCCGTATACTGCTGATTTTCCGTAACTGGAAATTAAGATTCTTACACAGCTGACTAATAAATGGTGACATTGACATCTCTGCATCTAAGATTGTGCCCAGATCTTTTACTTTACTTGTCATTTTAATAAGATGGCCATTTACATTGAGATCTGGTGGATTGATTTTTTGTTTTGGATTCGTTATGAGCATAACTTCTGTTTTCTCATCATTTAGTTTTAGCTTATTATCATCCATCCATTTCTTAACTTCTTGTATGCAATGCTCCATTGTTTTTATCGTATCATCTAGGTTTTCAAGATCACATGCTTTATATATTTGGCTATCATCAGCATATTGGTGGTATTGAAGATCATATTTTCTGAAAATATCAGCAAGAGGTTGGGTGTATAATGTGAAAAGAATTGGGCCCAAAACAGAACCTTGAGGTACCCCAAAATTGAGTGTTTGGACATTAGAACAACTATCATTGACTCTCACACATTGTTTTCTATTTGAAAGATAGGACTGAAACCATGACAGTGCATTTCCTGCAATACCAAAGGTCTTTTCTAGACGATGTAATAGAATGTTATGATCTAAAGTATCAAAGGCAGCAGACAAGTCCAGAAGTACAAGAATACATACTCTTTTGTTATCGAGCTCTAGAAGAATATCATTCACTACTCTGAGGATAGCAGTCTCAGTACTGTGGCCCTCATGTCAGTGGATTCGATAAGCGGAGAGGCAGAAAGAACTGAGGGTTCTACAAATCTGTAAATGAGACAATCATATTGTTAGACTGGAACATCAACCCACTCAAAACAATGCTCAAAATCGTGAAGTTTGAAGAAAGAAGCGGCTACCGTAATGATGCCAGGTATGAGACACCCAAAGTTTGGATTCTGTTCAGGACTGGGTCCAGTCTATATAATGTCTCCCAGCATTTATAGTAATTAGAATCACTCTAATTATACCGGTTGCCCCAAACGTCGTCTCTGATACAGCCTCATTAAATTGAAAAGATATAATCCACCTGCTCCCCATCAACAGTAATAACTCGAGAAAAGAGAAAAGTGCATTATACCTTCTTTAAGATTCTTTGAGGGAGTGTTAAAATATCCATGTCTTGTCTTTCCCACTCCGTGAAATAATAGGTTAAACAAAGCACAGCTGAGTTTCTGCTCCACTTCCACCTGAGCATTAAACATAGAAACGCTCACAAGACAGCAGACATATGTGAGTGTGCATGAGAAAACCCACAATAAGTCGGCAGAGCTGATTTTGAGAAAAACGGCTTTGAAGTGAAAATATGGGTCCGACACAAACTTCCAACTTGGCTGTTGTTTAGGGGACCGTGGCATGTTGCAGGGTAAACTGTAGATGAGCAGTGAACACTACTCACTATGATTTCTATAACGGCTTAGTTATTAGTCCACGGTCTCCTAACAGCAATCACTCCAATATTAATGGGTCAATTGGCTATTGGCACTTTTAGGATTAAATGCCGTTTTCTCAAAATCTTGTTTTAGGGACTTCAATTTATCAGAAATATCTTATCTTTTATTATGTGTACAGAACTCAAAATGTCATGTTGCCGAATTATTGTGAAGTGATTATTGCTCGGGAAATTTTAAGAAAGGAAAAAAAAAAAGTGGCACGGGGACTCCAGCACACATTACCCTACTTAGCTACACAAAGTGTGCCGTTTGACTATGTGGTTGCGAGAGCACTTTTCCCATGACATGGACGATCCTAAGTCTAATACCCTAAAGTACCAGTTGCCCCTTAAGATCCAAGGAAGTAGGTTCTAATCCGTATGTTTTGTCCGGCCTACCCCCGACCAAACTCCACCCCAGCACTCAGTCCCTCAGCAGCGTCTTAAGGGAGGAAACTCGCCAGATCCTAGGCTATATTACAGGTCAGTTGGGCATGACTAACCGTGCGAGTACCTTGGTCGACCGTCGACCTCAACGCTACATGGAAGCAGGAGCCAGTAACCACCCGGGTTTCCCCTAAGTGGCTGTTCTGTACTATAAATAAATTTGGGTTTTCTTATATGACACACAATCCACACCTTGTCTGCCGTTATGGGTTTGACCTCATTATGCATAAAATCATATATTAAATTTATTCCTTTATTAATCTTACTCAAAACGTTTTGTTTTCATTCAAGCACCTGGGCTTATTATTATTCTTTAAAGATATGCGCCTCTTAATAAACATTCTTCAAAATTTGCAATTTCAAAATATTAACAACTCAAGAACATGATTATCTACCTTTGCCCTTGACACTATCTTGGTTTTTATTACAAACCGGAAGTGGGAATCGATACTGCTTAATTAATCGACTGCCAATAACTTCATTGAATATTATGATAACAAAATCAGTCTGAAAAATCCCTCCTCTCCATCTTCTTTCTCTACATTTACATTTTCCTCATCACACCTTTTTTCCCCTATAGTTTTTCTTTGTTTTTAAATGTTCACATGACTTGGGAATGACATCATCATTTAGTATTAAGGGAACCAAAATCGACATCAAAAAGGTACCATTCCGAAGGAAAGGGCTAAACACACTTAACAATCTTATCTCCTCGAGATTTGAAAATGGAAATAATACATAAATTAATATCTGTTCAGACAAAAAACATAGCAGAAAATGAAAGGCATGAACCAGTTGTACATGTTGGCTCGGACTTTTTCCGAATTGTACATTTTCAAAAATGTACCAAATAAGAAAAATGAAAAAAATATCTTGGAGAACAGATTTTTTTTTTGTGATCACACACTCAAAACTTGCAACGAACAAATCACAATAATCATTACGGAGAAATAAAAGCAATTTGTCAGTTGGATGGAGAAAAAACTAAAGTGATAGGTCTCCGAAATGAAATTGGCATTCATCAAAAAATGAATAAAACTATGTTAGGCACAAATACTCCACCTTTAAATGCAAAGGGCTTTTTCATTAGGCCACCCACAGTAACCAAATTTTCTATGTAGGTTTCAAATACTGTGGAATGTGCATTGAAGTTTGTATTGTTTTATTGGTTTTGTTTTTCAATTTTTGTTAGTTTGCTTCGGGCCAGTGACTGCTCTCCTTTGATCCCATTTTTTCACGAATACATGGCCCATGGTGTGAACACTTCATGCCGGATGATATAAACTACTTCAGCGTGCTGGCGGTGAAGTTGGAAGACAGGAAGGAGTACATGGTACAGAGAGTAGAAAGTGATGGGGCGGGGCAGTGATTAGAGGCCGCGCGGAGTGAGGCTTTTATGCTTGTATAAATATAAAATACTAAAATGGACCCTTTATACATTTTGTAAGTGCTTACATCTACAATTATTCCATTTGCACAAAGTGTGATTGTAAAATGAGTCTCGCCGTGCTGTAATTTAATGATCCGTGGCCGTATGCAAGAACTGTACATAACTGGTTAAATGGTGGATAGGCCCAACGCATTGATGCAGAACACTACTTGGCATCCCAGAACTTTGTGTAAGCCTAAATACGTACATCTAAAGTAGTTCGTAAATTGCATAATTTGCATAATTGACTCAACGTATTGAATCCGAAATTTGATAGAGATCTGCCTAAGATTAAGAAAAGATAGAGAAGCGCTTAATTTCTCCGGTTCTGTGTCAACTCTGCTATCCTTATTTGATTGAAGGTAATAATTCTACTTAACAAGTTGCAACATTCTGTTACTAATGAAAATTTTATGAAACTTCCAAATCCATCGCTGGTGTTGTCTCCCAATGTGGGTTAATGTTTTCAAGAAGTGTAGGAGAGAGGAAGAAAGTTAATTTTCCTCATCAATTTTAACTTAAACAAAACCAATAAAAAAGTTTCCACTTCACAAAATGACAATATTGTGGGATAAAATATTAGTTACTTTCTTTCTGTTCTTCACTTCAAACGATGAGATGACAAAGAGCAAAAACATGCTACAATGAATGCCAAAGTGTACGCACCTTTAGTCTCACAGTCAGCAGCCCCCGCTTTGTTTACATTATTTTACATAGGCATGAGTGAATTTGTCACAGTGTCAAGTGGCTGGGATTGGCAGACACAAGTTCTGTGCAAGCGTAATGACAATTTTTGTTACAGCAGTAAGCAGCAATGGATGCATAGGGAGGGGTTGGTGTAACTTTTGTTCTCGCATACCGACTAAATTTGAGTTTACACCGAGGTGGCCGTAAGCACTACTAAGCCTGTACCATAATGCAAAATGGGTGGATTTACGCCAAGTTCATGCATCTGGCCACTGATATGTGCAAAAAAAATTCCAACCTTTTTCGGCCGTACCATGAAAAAATGAAATGTACTGCCACAGCCGGTGTTTCCATCCAGAAACCAGGTGTCATTTAGCCGGGCGGTCTGCCTTGAAACAGAATGTTATTTCGTCAGTCAACCAGAAATTAAAACTGGGCATTAGATAAGACATGTGCTATCTACATATGTGAATTTATGTGTGTAAGCTTCATAGAACTTACATGCAAAGATTCAAAGTGGAAATATGTCATTCCATTTTTTTACGATACAATTACAAGTGACCGGGACTATGCTTTGTTCCAGTTTGGCCAAATGAACCTAATTATTTTAGTAAACACCAACCAAACTACGACCGATACACTTTTTTCTGGAACAGCTGGATAAAGAACATGCTGTAAAACATTCACTTGAAAATGTATTGTCCAGTTGGCATCAAAATTATTCTGTGAACAGAACTTTTAAAAAACTAAAGAGTTAATGTTACTTGACCTCTGTAGAAACTAGAACATGAAATGATTCAAAATACTTTTGATCACTTACATGAAGGAAAAGCGATCCACCTCATTTATCACACATAATTTGTGAACACGAGTGAAACCTGGCATCAGTTGGTCGGGTGGGCTGCATGTGTTTCTCTTTTCAAAGCCTTATAACAGAATGTTATTTTCTTAATCAACCAGAAATTAAAACTGTGCATTAAATAAGATGCATGCTATCTACATGTGAGAATTCATGAATGCAAGCTGCATAGAATTTGTGCTAGAAGATTCCAAGAGGTGATGGGCTATTCCCCTTTCTTAAGGCACATCCACAAGCGATAGCCAGACAGGATTACACTTTGTTCTGGTTTGCAAACAAAACTAACTATCTTAGTAAACACCGCACAAAGGATATGTTGTAAAATATTCTAAATACAACGTCCGAAAATGTTTGGTAAAGATGGCATCAAATTATACTATTTAATTGAACTTTTAAAAAAAATAAAGAGTTAAGATTACTTCGGCACATTACAAACTAGAACATAAAATGATTCAAAATACTTTGATCCCTTATACTTACATCATAATCTGGGCTTTTAGTGCACTGTGCTTTCTTTTTAAACAACTACACTGCCATCACAGCACCAAAATAATTGGAACCGGAAGAGGTCCGGACATTCAGACCACCGTCAATCCCTAAAGCTAACACTAAACCAGTTTCTAAGCCTGTCTTTATCCCTGTTACCAATCGCTGACCCCATCTGTCTCTATTTTAACCAGAAATGAAAAGAAATATTGGGACAGTTTGCAAAGCATTGTAAGAGTTCAAAGTCATCAGGAACTCTTTCCATTAGACCTGGATCCTACAGAAAATCAAGCTAAGCCTAGCCAGCATCCCTATGTTAATCTGATGCAGCATTGTATAGGATTTCTATAAGGTTAGTAGGATTACCATAGGTCTGAATTCCCTACATCAAACTGATGTCCGCACAATGTCATAACCAGAAGGTCTACATAGGAATGATGTCATTCCAATGTGTGAACTTGACATTATTCCTAAGTGTGGGACTTCCATAGGGTTACCGGCTGGGAGGCGACAACGTCAACATTGTTAGATTGGTTCGTTTTCTGAAGGAGCTTGATCTGTGCTTGTTGTGCCCTATTTTTTATTTATCTTTTACTGGTACACACATTTTATTAGGCTTCAAAAAGTAACAAAATAAGATAAAAGAGAAGAGAACAGGTACTTTTTTTTGTTTAATAAAAGGGAGTTAATGGCTTTTTCCCTTCAAATACGGCTGTTTTCCCGGATTCCTTCCCTTTATCAGTTTATGTGAGTTACATAATGTATTGATCAGATAAGCTATAAATACGGTGAACTTTATGGGAGGTTAAATCAAGCCATAATCATTCTATGCCAATTGGCCATCACAAAAGGCAGTATAAATTGCCAAAGGTTCTGTTCTCCACTCGTCTGCCTAACTGGCCGATGGAAGAATCTAAACTATGAAGAAGAGCCAATTATTGTCAAAGTAGTAAGGGTATAATCAGCCGATGACAGAAAATATAACCATTTAATTATTTTCGTCAGTGACGCTCACCTTGTCTCAAAATCTATAGATCTATTCCTTCCTGGGTATGAAACAGAGAAATTTATGTATTTTATAGTCAAAGACTCCAACAAAAATTAGTATGTTTATGCTTCAGATGAAAATAATAATAATAATAATAAAGTTGTACGTAGGCAGAGTCAACAGTGCCTATCTCATCTCTAAATCCAACACCTGCGATCAGTATTAGTGCCATTTCAGCCATATGGAAGGTTAGACATAATGCCTGTGTTACTTTCGTTTCAGAACATTATCTTCACAGTATTTTGAAACTATTAGTTGCATCCAAACTAAAACTAACGAAACAATCTGAACTATGCTTGAAAAATATCGAGGGGCTTATGCGTGGGAGAAGGGGAGGTCGAGGATGAAATCAGCGGTAGTCAACAGTTCAGCATTCTGTGTGAAAATATTTAAAGTGGAGGTACAGAGAGACGGGGGAGATAGGAGGAGAGGAGAAAAAGACGGGGAGAAAGAGAGGGAGAGAGCGAGCGGCGAGAGAGAGAGAGAGAGAGAGAGAGAGAAATAAAGAAATTAAAAGATCAAGAAACCAAATTTACACTTGTTAGAGGCCTCTAACTTATTAACAGGCCACGGCCCCCCTCCCACGATCACTCTCTATTTATCTGTTTGTTTATTTATTTAATTATTTATTGTACGGTAGCATTAGCTATATTACACGGTTTACACGTCTACGGTATTACCATTGACAAACTGGCAGTCAAACGATTGCTCAATGGAACATTTACCTCCTCACCTTGTACAATAAATACAGTCGTAGATCCTCATGGACTTCACCTTGTAAGGAACGGTTTCAAAGTACTGTAGCTTATTTAACACTGCAGATAAGGTAATCCATCATGGTTTGAAACACCCCATCACTTTTGCTAAGAGTAAATTCCACGTGAGCAACACACCTGACTTAGTCTAAACTTGTGAAACGTAAAGAGTGGACGCGCATTTATCCCTTAAAACATTCAAAGAGACGACCCTGAACTGCGGAGATTCTGTGCAACACATTAAACAAAGTGAGCTGATAAAATGTACTTGTGAGCATGTCTTTGGACATGTGAGGGAGGGGTGGGGTGGGGCTTTGTGGTGAGCGGTTCATATAGCTTTCTCATGACACACCTTCCACTGTGGAGCTTCGCAAAATAAAGCCACTCCTCTCTCACTCTCTCCTTTTCTCCCTCCCCCACTCTCTCTTTCTCTCTCTCTCACTGTCTCGGGCATGTAGAAAGGGAGGATGGGGTTGCTTAATGGTGAGCGATTCAGTTTTCTCGTGACTCACCTTACACTGTGCTGTGGAGCTTTGCAGATAGACCCACTTCTCTCTCCCGACCCCCTTTTTTGCTCTCTCTCTCTCTATCTCCCTGTCTCTCTCTCTCTCTCTCTCTAAGTATCTCCCTTTCCTTCCCTCTCTCTCTGCACTGGAAAGTTCTTTGGTTTCTCGGGCTCGGGGGCCTCAGCCGAAGGCTGTTTGTCCCCATTCTTTTTTCATCTGATTTTGTTAATACCTCCCCCCCAACAGGTTTTTCTTTATAAATGACATGGCCCGTCTGTGACCCACATGAACTGTATCCTTTTAATTCATGACTGCCAATTATCTAGAAAAGAACAAAATTCAAGTAATATATATTTTTTTCTGCTTTCGTTTCATTGCCTTTCATCTTCTGCGTCAGCTGCATGCGCCTTCAGACGAGGCGACTTACAAGCTTGGGTTTTGTTGTTGTTATTGTTGTTGTTTTGTGGCACATTGGAGGGAGGGAGAGATAGAGAGAGAGAGAGACAGAGAGAGAGAGACAGGAGAGAGAGAGAGACAGACAAACAGAGACAGAGAGACAGAGGGAGAGAGAGAGGGGACGACACACATACAGCTAGGGAGAGAGAGGGAGAGACAGAGAGAGAGAGAGAGAGAGAGAGAAAGAAGGAGAGACAGACAGACAGTTTTAGGTTGTTCATTTCGATTTGGCTATTGTGCCCCAACACATACGATTTGTATTTTAATTTTATATATTATCTTATTATTGCATCTTTTATGCTGGCTGTTGAGGTTATCTGTGTCCCGATGAAAAAGAAAAGCACTGTATGAAGGCAAAACTTAGAAAGACAAGTGTCTGACTAATAGTGTGCACCATAATAGAACAGTGTTACAGTATTTGACGTGAACAAAATTGTTTTTCAGTTGATTTTACATACCGATACCCGAGACACAGGATACCGAGACAGTTCAATTCCCCAAATTCCGTCTGTCGACGTCCGCGCATCGTCTATGTCAACAATGCAACAATTCGCACCACACTTCTTCAAAATTGAATGAAAACAACAAGTACTTTTTTTTTTTCATTTAACGTGGGGGCCACTTTTTGTGGACCCTGGCTCAACTGCACCATTTGCAGTTTTGTACCATATTACATGTATTGTGGTCCATCCGGCAATGAAAAATCTCTGTGCTGTCCCCCTTCCCTTGATGCACTAAGCACGTGCTTATTTTGCTTAATAAAATTGTTAATCCAGCCCTGGCAACAACAACAGTGACAAACAAATTCAAATAGCATGTAAATATGTAGTATAACAGGGGTGGCCAAACCGCGGCTCCCGAGCTATATGCGGCTTTTTGATCTACAAATCAATAAATATGCGGCTCGTGGAAATGTTTCATCACAGTAAAAAGTAAAAGATGAATAAGAAAGAATTTCAAGCTTTATAATTACTGGATGAAGGGGGGGGGGAGGGGGGGGGGTCAAGATGTTTAAAAATACATGTATGTCCACGCACACCTTTACGAATTTAAGGCTCAGCAGTTGAAAAACCGTTCATGATTACGTTGGAGGCCTTACTTCCTAGATCCTTTATACATGTAATATGATTTATTGGGTGTGAGCTGAGACCCTACTGTCTGAACATTGTATTGGTCATTCAAATAAGGGCAGATTAGATGATGATGAGCCAGTGAAATTAATGATGGCCATGGGCTCCTATAATTTCAACCATGTTGAGTTGTTTTTTTTAAATTACATGTACTTTTTTTCTTCCTCCACATTGATTTGTTCACAGTTGAACATACTGCAACACAGGCTTATCTTATCACTGGATAAGTGGTTTAACTCCCTCAATTCATGTACAAACCCAGGCATAAACAATATGTTTTGATCTTGTCACACAAATTTGTTAAAAATGACATTCGCATGTTTTTCTTAGATGTTCCCTTAGTTCATTACCACAATTAATTCATTCAATATACTTAAAACAATCATCAGTCAAGATTTGTGATATACACATATGTGTGTACTTTGTGATTACTGGAACTAATGCAAATTAACAGTTTAAAAAACTTGTGTACATGAGTAAATCTTTTTACGTGCATGTATTTCTTCTTATTTATATTTAAAATGTTTATATCAAAATGTGTCTGTAACAATAAAATTATAAAAATATATGTAAATTTGTTTTGTATCTTATGGCTCTCGAACATCTGAAGTTTATCATATACATGTATGGCTCTTACATTAAGCAAGTTTGGCCACCCCTGTAATATTAGGTAGTCCAAAGTGATTTTTACTTTTTAACTCACAAGTTATTGTCTAATGTGATGGAAAAGCTACAAAATTTGGCTTTGTTTGTTTCTTTCGGAAAATGCTAAACTTCTTGTCTAAGTTCCTTTCAATCTGAACTGGTGTCCTTTGAACAACTGGTGCAATCAGGTCATCGCCACCACGGCCGTTCCTCCTCTTCCCCCCCCCCTCCCGCCATACACAATCACTGTCTATGCAGTGGACAATATCAATGAGAATCGAATTTAGATTGACTAAAATTTGCCAATGTCGTCATGAGGCATTCGAGCCATTCAGCGTTTGGTAAAGCACTACTGCTATGGATTTGTTTGAGCGATTCACGACGCAAAGACCAGCTGCATGCAAAAGATGTATTTTTTTTATACCTATAATAGTATAAAGAACTGGAGAAAGCCAGGGCATGGGCGAGAGCCCGTGGAAGGGCTAGTTTTGATAAGTGATTTCTAAGGCTTCAGCGAGTTACACTCAATCTAAGTACATGTACCATATTGTAGTTTTAAGTTAGTTTTACAATCAGGCAACGTCAAAAATTGTTATGTCGTGTTCATTTCTAAGCGGGAAAGTTTTCCATGAGCAGGAAGGCTTCAGTTATCCAAGAACTGCCATCAAAGAAAAGCAAAAATCAGCATGGAAATGCCAAATGACAATGCAGTGTCACTCATTGTAAGCAACGTTTAATCACACACAAAAAAAAGCTAGCTTTCGACTTTAAGAAACTGGAATATTTTCAAAATATAAAACACACAGCAATCAGTGAATTATCCATTACAATTTTGTTTGTTTGTTTATAATTGATGAAAAACTTAAAATCCGAGAGATCATACACATACATTTTTCCATTTTAAATTCTTTTTGGAATTCACTGTATACCGGTGTGACAGGCCAAAATATACCCCCCGCCCAGACTATATCCGGGGTTAAACTGGCCTAGCCCAGAATATAGCCCGGGGTATATTCTGGGCTAGGCCAGTTTATACCCTGGGTATACTTTGGGCTAGGTCAGACTAAAACACCCCCCCCCCCCCAGTCCAGATTATACCCCCTACTTTTAAAAAAAAAACAAGTCAAGACCACAGATTATTTTCAGCCCGTTCTTTATCACTGTCATCAGATATCATTTTAATACATACATGAATACATTCTTGACACCATTAATTCGTAATACAATTTAGAGGGAATAATAATAACAGTTTATTTCAGCCTTAGTTTAAATTGATGTACATACATACATTCTTGACTCCTGTAAATCATGCTACAGTTTAGAGGAAACAAACATGTATTAAAATGCATTGATATACAAAAGGGTTGAGTATCCATTCAAACTGATATGATTAGACTTCAGCATTAATTTCACTCGTGTCTGTTAATGTTATTATTATGCTTATTGTTTTGATTATATTGATAATTGGTTGGCCATGAGTAAAACATGAATTGTATGTTTTGTTACATTGATGCAGAAAGAAAAAAATAGTCCACCTGTCCAGATCCACTTGAAACATTACAGAATGCTAAAGATGTTCAAATAATAACAATAAGAACACAAAATCATCTTACTAATTACTTACTGCCTTAATTAACCCTCACGCTGCGCGGGGCGGCAAAAGTCGGTATTGATTGGCAAGCGCTCACGCTGCACGGGCGGCAAAAGTTGCCCAGGTCAAGCTGACCGCGCCACGCGCAAGCCCTATTTTCAGGCGTCGGGTCACTGACCTTTTTGAGACGTAACCACCGTGTTATTGTTCACTGTATCTCTTCTAAATCAAACACATTGTGACATGGACATGTTAACCAGTGAACCACTGGTCGGAATCACAAAGACTAAGCTTTCAAAGGCTCTCCCCACACTTTCAAAAGATGTAACATCGACATGCGAATTGTTGCTCAACAAATTTGCAATATTATCTCATTTTCTTACAAGCTGACCACCATCTGGAGTTGTCTGTATCTAAGAACCAAACAGAAACAAGCTCCGAAATAATCTTTGCCCCAAAATGCCCACATTGGTTTATTAGCATGTGTCAATCAGGATGAAACCATTTGTGCAGGGCTTGGGAGGGCGTGGCTAGTTATCATGCTTCGTTCTCACGAAAACTACAGCTGTCAGTTTGGAATCATAAGTCAGATCATTGGTTAGAGACTGACAGACTAAGGTTTTGCTGGTTAATTCATTATCAAGCGTGATAAGGCATAGCAGCGAATGTTTTCATACCGATCAATAAAAAAAGAACCACGTGGACAGCGTTTGTGGTCATGGCATAGCGGCACGGGTCAGTGACCCCAGATAAGATTCTCCGTGAGTAAGGTCACTGACCGTGCAGCGGGCTTTACAGGTAGCACACAGGGTGAGAGTTAATTATTTTTCAGATTTTCTTTTTGTTTTCCCTCCTGTTTTTTGGTTGAAAGGAAAGTGGGGGGTACACCTAGCATAAAACACTTGGGGTGTGTACGTACTTATAACAATAGTCTAGTTATTGAATATCCCAACAGAACTACTGTGCAAGAAGGCAGGCTGGATACTTTATCTCTACTAAGTATAGACGCAAATTTGTTATGCAAGATTAGTTTTGAGGATCTGAGCAAAGGCTTTGCAATTAGAAAAGGTAGGAGAATACTTTTCAAATAAAAATAAAGTAGAAATATACAAAAAAAACATGGTTTTTCCATCTTACTGCAAGTTTTGTTTCATTTCAAAAAAATGAAAGTTTATTTATGATTAATTTTTGTTTATGTTTTGAATTAAATGTACTGTTAATCTTCTAAGTACTTAAGGCCTCTGAAGGCCTTAATCCGGCACTGCCACCCCCCCACACACTGCAGATCCCTGTATCTCCCTGCACACTCAAGGATGCAGGGGAAAGTTAACTGAGAAGGAGAAGATTTTTATAGTAGTAGGATCTCAACCAAAAGACACGTACATCATGCGAAACGTCATTTTCCATAGGCCTACTATAAACAGCTACTAAATGTATGGCTGTTTGTCATACAATGAAAGCAAACGATTTTAGAAAGGATGGATGTCAGAAATTATTGTCAAAACCGCGACTGGCGTGGCATGAAAACCTGGATTGGGGACCCTTTTCACCTTGCTCATAGACAACTGCTAATTATTGTTTAGTTTATTTGTTCGTACAATATAAAAGACTAAGAACGGATCTTTCTATCCATATGCAACACTTTAATTTTTGTGACGTTAGGATCACAAAGAAAAAAACATCAATTTAGTGCTTGAACCACAGAGGACAGTCCGTTTGGGTACCTAATACATGTATCACTATTGTATACACTACAGACACTAACAACATAAAGAAATAATAATAATAATAATAATGGATGGCATTTATATAGCGCATATCCATTTAAAATGCTCTATGCGCTTTACAGAAGCAAGATCCAACCACAGAGCAGAATGGAGCGCCTGCGAAGCGCTCAACACACTACACTGCTTCTTTCTCTCTCCCTGTCTCTCTCACTCTCTCTCTCTGCCTCTCTCTGTCTCAGAGCAAATTGTAACGCAGCCTGTTATGCTCAGTTCACAACTCACGACAGTTCACATCACATACATGTATATCACAACTCAAATAATATTTGAATATTAATTAACTAGATGACCTACCGCATTGCCCGGAATAAACAATCATGTGCCCTCTCTCTCTCTCTCTCTCTCTCTTTCATATAGTAAAACTAAAAGTAATAATCTAGGGTCTTGCTTCAAAACCCATTCGCACCAGAACATTACGCACCAAACTGAACGCTTGATACGGTTACTTTTTATGACATGCACGGTACTATACATTACGAAACAAACATGCAAAAATACAGATGTTACATAGCAATGAACATGTGTTATTTTTAAAAAATACATGCTTGAATTAAACAACTTTTAATTATAGCCATCATCTTCCTTATCTCAATTGCCACCTTCCTGCCAAATTTAAGGCCTGAACAGTGTATAGTCTGGTCAGTTAGTCATGCCAAAGGTTGCAAGTTACTGAAATATATAATAGATAATATTATTATATATTTAATAATGAATAATAAATTTTGTTGTTGCTGGTGGGGGGATGATATGGATAAATTTTCAATCTATTAATTTCAATTTTGCCCGGGCAGCAGCCTGTTCGGCCTGCTCTTTACGATTTCCAACTGCCAAGGTATCTTTAACGTGCGCAACCTGCACACGGGCCCTCTGAATTTTTCGTACTTATCCAACAAGACTAGGTACTCAATCCTACCCCCCAATAGGATCAGGGACTTGAAAATATGAAAAAAATTCCAATTTCCAACACACCTGCACTGCCCGGGTTTTGAACTCGGGACCCTTGGCATGACCCATGCCTCTTGGCATGAGAGGCGAGCACCTTGCCTCTAGACCACCTTGTCCCCAACTACAATAACAATCAACAATAACTTGTAATAACATTGTCAACCCAGTGTTAACACAAACATTATTCCTAACGATAACAAAGATGAAGGCAAATGTGTGGAGTGAGGAAAATGATGAAAATCTTTCGTTTTAACACTGTCAGTTTCAAAACTTGTGGATGAGATATCATCTTTTCTTCTGTCTCTGCTTCTCTTTTGAACACTGACACAGAGATACATAAAATCATAGGTGAAAAGTATATTCTAAGAAAGAGACAAAGAGGGGGAGAAAGAGAGACAGATAGAGGGAAAGAAAAGAGAGAGAGAGAGAAAATAAAGATAAAAACAGAGAGAGGCACAAAGAAATAGAGTCTAAAGAACGATGGAGAGGGAGAGAAAGAGTGAGAGAGAGGCAGAGAGAGAAAACGGGAAGGAGATACAGAAAGGCAGACAGACAGACATGCTAAAGATTGAACGACAGACAGAGGGTAACCCTTACATGCACAGGCCTAGTATATAAAATCTGCCTTCACACACTTTCACGGACTTAAAAAAAATTAATTGACTAACCAAACTATGCACATATTGTGATCCATCACTGAGCAACAGTGATTTCATTTGCTAAAATCAAGAAACATCAACATTGCTTTTATATTCTAGGAACAGCATTTTATAACAAAATTGTCATATGCTCTTTGTGTTTTTTTACCCATCTTATTCAATCTTAACACCTCCTTGTTTAATAGCATTTACCTCCCCTGTAGTCACTGTAAACCATGAAACAGTGCCAGTTAACAATGCAAGTCATAATCAGTGAAACAGTGGAACACACAATAGAACATGATACTGATAATGTTTAAAGGTATTTGTAGTAAAAAGGAAAATACATGTACACCGTGAAAAATATTATCATTATTATTATTATTATTATTATTTTATATAGCGCATATCCATTTTTAAAATGCTCTCTGCGCTTTACAGAAGAAACCTGTCAACCACAGAGCAGAATGGAGCGCCGGCCTAAACTTCAGCCTAAACACATTTATAAGTACTTAGGTAGAGTTGCCCAACCATGCTCGAGATAAACCTGTTTCCGCCCTTTGGCCATTCGCCATTTCTGACTGTCTGCCTGTCTCTTTCTGCCAGCCACAGAAATCGTATACAATGTGCTCCAATTGGTCAGGTCAGTATGACCCTACGATATGACAACTAACATTATACACTCTCTGATATCAATATTAGCCGACATTGTATGTCGCTAAAAAAACCATGCACGGCGCACATCATGGTATCTAACCGACATCACACACCTAAAGAGCAATTTATTGGGATACCCTCTTCAAAAGTGTAGTGTCTGTCAGACCCAAAACACATAAGTTGGGATATAATAGGTACTCCAAACTAATTTTTCAGAATGGAGATTCCTACAAACAAGTTACATGTAATTCATTAAGCAGAACTTCTTATTATGAACATTTTGGCACCATATTTATTATTATATCTCTTCAAAATTAAAGAAATTACACGATTTTTAATGTTTAGTCAATTACGCTTCATTTCGCATGTGCCAGACGCAGTTTTCAGTGAGCCGTAATTTAAGACAGAAACACCACAGAGTGCCCAAACTTTGACAAAAAACAGTCTCCATAGATCAAATAATAAACGATTTTTATGGGGAGAATTTAAACATTACAAATACAGTTTTTATTAGCATAAAAGTGGCTTCGGAGAAAATATTGCAAATTTTGTAAAGGGAGACAAAAAAGTGAAATTTTAGCAATTTTCAAAAGATCATAAAAAATCAATGACTTTGCTGTCAAAGATAAAAAATCAATCAAATTAATTGGAATTAAAAGCTTTATTCTCATAATAGGACAGAAAGTGTCTTAAACATTCACAAACTGTGCCAAATACATTTGAATACTATCGCATGACAAAATCTTTAAAAAAACTTGACAACTTATAAGTCCTCTAGATCCCTTATAATACAGTCCAATCTATTTACCTCGATATGGCTTTTGTCGATATTCTGGGTAACTCAACACAATTTTTAAGTCCCAGTCTGTTCCTTCTTTAATGCTACTAAATATTTCCCCGTAGATCGATGTGTTATTCCATTCTTTCCTCTTATATCGGCACATTCTCCCCGACCAGAGCACAACAAGTGCACTAGAGCTACTACTGTGCCACCGAAAATGCCCATGCAACTCCTCACGTATAACTTATAAGTCCTATTTATTTCTTTTTGCAGTGCTGGCGGGGAGGGGTAGGAGAGGGGGGGTGTGGATGACCCTTGGCTTCAGTAACGCGAGTGTGGAGTGCCATGCATAAGCGCATGGCAGTAAAAGTACAGAACACTAAGGACTGAGTTTTTTTTTTTTTCACAAAACATTCGTGTGCCGTTGATATTGGGCCTTGACCTAGATCTCTTGGTTAACTGCCCTACTGTATGTGTATCGGCCTCATCACTTCTTCTGAAGAAACAGTCAGATTGAGGTTAAGAAGAATCAGCAAAACACCGCGCATTTCATGTATAGCTAAAGCATTTTGCTGATATCGTCGAATCTTTGCCATGCAACTGCTCTACACAGCAATGATATTGGAGGAACAGGTGACTGCTGCCAATAATTAAAGAAAAAGAGACATAATTGCATTATTTATTGGACACTTTTTCCATAATGGTGATGTTTGATCTCCCCCTTTCTTTTGTTCTCTTCCACCACTAATCTGCTATTTTGACTTTCTCTTTATTCAACGCAAGTCAGACGATCCCACTGATGTCGAGATATTAGGATTGCACTGTATTTGCTAAAGGTTATGAAATCAGAAAAAATGGGCAAACGGGACCAACTCCCCTGAATTGATGTTACATTTCTGTACATAATCCTTCAACATCTGTTGGGCAGCACCGTTTCTAATCTCATTAAAACTACCAATGCACTGACTAATCTTCTGAGTTGTCTCTTAGCATTTATCACATAAATTGGAAACTTTCAATGACAGTTGCATCTCTTTGACTCCGTCATCGTCACTCTGGATTCTTCCCACATCCGACCAATTTATGGCAAAGACGCGTGTAATTTTTGCCTGCCTCAAACAGTTTCTCTGCTAACTGCAAGTTGTGGCTCACAAAGACAGCATAAGTAAAATTCTCTTTGACACAACTTGTCACATTCAACGTTCTACTCACTCACGAATTTTGGTCTGTTTGATCATCATTGAAATCAAAATAACAAGTTGTCATTCTCCCCTCTGAATAGTCAAAAATACATGTGTGGCTGTGATTATTTTAATTTCTTTGAACTGCGTGTTGGGTCTCCAGAACTTCTGCATTTGTCACGAGGGCAGACTTCGTTTCAGAACTCTGGGTAGATCTGTGCACCCTAATCTGACTCTTTTCCTGTCCCTTGGGCCAGAGAATGGATATTCTACGGTTGGAACTGGCATAAATTCAGACCTTTTGCTACTGCTTCCCCCAATTCTCAGCAGAGCAGCTGAACCTATCCGTGCCTTCACTGATGCCAGCATGGTTTCAGTCCTGTAGTGTTCAGGAAGGTGGTCCAGACAGAACTGAGAGACAAGTACGAACTTGCTGTGTCTGGTTGCCTTGGTGCATCGCTTGTTAGAATCTTGCAGGGAGCCTCTTCATCACCTTCATATACCACTTCCATTTCATGACAATCTGTGGGAAAGATATGCAGGCGGTTACTATCTTTCTCTTTCATTTCCTTATCGTTGTCACCATCATATTATCAACAGTACCAACTTCATCATTTCATCATAATTATTATCATAAATAATACCTGCAATATCGTCATCTGATCAAAAACAGCAAAACAAAACCCCCATCATCAGTTTCACCAATATGATTAACATTATTTCATTATGTATCACTCTCATTATCATCATCGTCATTATCATCATCATCATCACAGCCATCATCTTCATCATCATCACTACCAACTTCACCACTACCATCATCATCATCTTCACCACTACCATCATCATCATCATCTTCATCACTACCATCATCATTATCACCAGTACCATCATCATCATCATCATCATTATCACTACTATCATCATCATCATCATCATCACTACCATTATCATCATCCTTATTTCTGCAGCATGTAATCTTCATGCTAGCAGGTGAAGAAGAGAAAGTACAGAGGAAGATGTAATGCAATACAGATAGTGAAATACAGAGAGAGGCAGAGTGAGACAGAGAGAGAAAGAGGAGGAAAGGGAGAGATGATGCACGTTCACCAGTTCTTTTCAACAATAACATTTTCGTACAGTTAAACCAAATTGTTGTCTCAACAAGAAACTTGCCAGACAGATGCACACACAAACACAGTCACACACACAAATAGTATCTTACTATACTTACCATTGCACATCCTTCCCTCTCCAATCCCTCAATTTTGTTAACTGTTTTCAAAAAAAAGTTAAAAAAGTTAAACTGGAGTTTAGGTTCATTCCGTAATCAACCCTCTTAATGCCAAAGCAGTACTGCAGAGATTATGTATGTTCTTCGTCTCTTTTGAATGTGATTAATTTGGTTATTCAAAAAGTAAATGGAAACTTTGAAAGCAAAATTTATAAATTCCAAAAGGTTCTTTTATTTAATTCCTAATTTATTAAACAAATCCACAACCAATAAACAAAAGATTGTTCTTGACATAATTATGTTGTTGGCATTCAAGGGGTTAAGAAAAGACATCCATAAAGGATGCAAAATTTTGCTTTTGTCTTGCGAAATTCAACAAAAAAGAAGATGTCAGAGTTTCACAAAATAAGCCCTGGAATGAATACAATCCACAGAACCATATAACTAATTGTCATTGACTCAAACTAATAACGAGATCCCATATCATAATACAGTGGTGACAGGCACAATGTGGCCGTTATCATGCTATCAGCTATAGACACAAGTCTCCAAGGTTTACAATACTCACTGTGATCCTTGGCTTCTCCTTGAGAAGTTATGATTCCAGTGTACACTTGTGATGACACAGTGGCATCAGGTCAGGAACCAGCAGGTGCAATCATTATATCACGAGCCAAAGGTTGTCATGTCACTCTTGAAAGACTAAAGTGCTGTATCAAGTGCTCACTTGTCTGTAACATAAACCATGCAAAGAAAATCTGGTTAGCTGAGCTGAAGAAAATATTTTGGGGATTGTTTCTTCATTCTGTAACATAAAAAGTGTTATCTCAGATGTGCAGAATTTACGCTCATTACTGAATACCCAAACTAAAAAACTTGAATATAAAATAATCTGTCCCCGCGGAATTATGCAAAAGAAATCTTCAAATTATGCAAGCCAAAACCCCAAATTATGCAAAAATTATGCGACCTTTGATTAAGTCCTACAATTTAACTATCTGACCAAAAAAGGCTTAATAATAATACAACACCATTGAATTAAAACCAAAAGAACTGACTACCTGGATATATCATTCGCATTTTAATGGAAAAAAAAATATTACTCAAAAAAATCACGACCGGCAAAGTGGTTATAAAATAGAAACAACAGTTTCGCAATGGTGTCCTCCTCAAGGCTTCTCCTCCTCTCGCTGTGAATCAAATTGTAGAGGCTGAAACTGCGTTCCGCATCTGCGCTGTTGGTTGTCGCGAACATGAACCGGAAAGCAAGCTGTGCCAGTGTAGGGACATCATGATAAACACCTTTCCAGAATAGCTGGAGATCAACCCCAGAAGGTGGCGCATTCCGTTGTACTGCAGGCCCCAAATCTTCTCTGTAGCGCTTTAATGTGATCTAGAATTTCATTGCACAAAGTACAAAACAGTCGACCCCCTGCAACATGGGTTGTTGGTGGGTACTGACCATGCTGATCTGCTGCAGAGGTCTTCGTTGCAACCTTAGAACTAGACCTACAGCTTTCACCGCTCTTCTTAAAAAAACCTTTCCATACTTTTAGAATGTCTACACTTCAACATCCGCAGAACTAGAATGTAGAAAGCGTGGATCTATCTCATATCTGAACACTATCGCAGGAATGCAGATCTAAATAAGTATCGTACCGGTAATATAAAAAACAGAAAATTTCGCAGATAAAGATTGTTAAGTTGATCGATATTGGAGGTATCGTAATGAGTCTAAACTAGTAAACAAAGATCGATGATGAATGACTGTGTTGACGATAGGAATCATGGATTGTGCTTTGAGTTTGAGATTGAGAACAAAGAAAACTCGATAATCTATGACTATGCCTAAAGGAAATCACTCCAGTTATAGTCGTTTTTTCGTAGGTTCAGAATATCGCAAAATATTAACTTCTAGGCCTAGACTGCAGCCCAAAACGAAAAAAAAAAATTTTCTGGAAAAAAGTCTAGATTACGCGGCCGCGTTGCGGCTGATGGGAAAATATGCCGCCGCGGTGGACACGTAATTCCGCGGGGACAGAATAATTAAGCAAGTCTTGATTTATAATGGAAGGAGAAGGACTCCAGAACGTGTTCTACAACATGAAAGCACAATGCACTCACCATTTCTCTTGAGTCCTAGAACTTTAGTTTTGTGTGCCATTAGATGATGCTCTGTTACAGACTTGTCTTGAAGTAGTAAAATTGTGAGGTGCTGACATCAGATATAGGCCAGATAAGTCTTATTACTCAATGCTCAAGCATCACAGCTGGGTTTTATTCCATGATGATGATGATGGACTCTACTCTGTAAGTAAAAGTACAAATACAGTTATATCATCCTACCTTCAAATTCTGGTCACTGTTATTCCATCGTTTTGCAGATCAACTGCAGTGCAGTTGGAAAAAGTGTGGCCATGAAGTTCTATAAAATGCAAACGTTCAGTTGCTTTTCAAAAGGAGGAAGGAAACTTCCAGCTATAGTGAAAAATGCAATACACTGTACTTGATTTTCACAAATCTACTTATGGCAGTTAAAGATCACTTAACAATAAATTCAGGACAGCACAAAGAGCCATGGCAAAGAAGATGCTGAATATTAAAGACAAAGTGCCATGCTATGAAATAAGAAAGAAGACAGGGGTCACAAGCACATCAAAGTACTTATTCAAACAGAAATGGAAATGGACAGGACAGACAACCACAACAGATTGGCAAAAAAAGGCATACTGACTGGTAACCATGAACTGAGAAGAGAGCCACAGGAAAACCAGCAAAAAGATGACAGCATGACATCAGAAAACGTGAGCGCACAGCATGGCAGAAACAGGCAGAGGACAGAACCGGATAGAAGAAGTCTGAGGATGGCTACATCCTGCAGTGGATAAAAAAAAAGCTTGGAGAAAAAATAAATAAAAATAATAATCATCACGATATGTGAAGTTTTGTAAGTGTTCAAATCCACAGAAATCAGATAAATTTCTGACAAAACTTGCACAAAATGACCAAACACAAAGAACAAGTTATAAAGTAATTTAAACCTGTGGCCATGGAATACAATTCTGTCTAAATTACCTTTCAAACATTGGTAAATATTGTAGATCAATCATTGAAAGAAAATACCATGGCATAATATGATTATGACTGACTCAAAATTTTACGCCATGTATTACACACTAGCTGAGACACCTGGCCCTACCCAGGATAAATCTGTTTAATAATTTCAGTTTTGGGAGATGATAATTGATTTGCTTCACCTTTCCTGTTCCTTTAGGTTTATTTTGTTGTTGTTGTTAGTTGTTTGTATTTGGATTTATAAATCTTACTGTACCCCCACACACCCCAACAGTATTCATGAAATGGCATTAATATTTGCAACTGGTGGTGTATTTAATAGTGAACACATCGCAAGAAGTCGTGGTCTCATGTGTTCGTGGAAAAGAAAAGGAGCAAAATTAGCGACACAAAGAAATCTCAAAAAAATACTTCCCCACCATTTCAAGTCTTCAAATCTATGACAGTGTCTTCTACAGGTCAAAAGGAAGGCACCTGTAAAATTTCAAGCCAATCAAAGCTGCATGAGCAGCAGTATCATATCTTGTTAAAAATCTTGCGAGTTTTTTTTATTATACAAGATTTGACTGAAGTCAAAATAATGATCTGATGATGGAAAAAGCCAAATATCAGGCAATATTATGTAACATTGACATATCTGTACCACCATGATGGTAGAAATCTTTAAAGAGTCAAAACCATTGTATTATATTACTATTAGATCCAATAATGAAAATTCACAAAACCATTAGTCATAGAATAAGGACCATCATTTTACTACACTTGAGCAAATCAATTGATTTGAAAGCATAATGTCACGTTTAGAGGATCAATAATATTTATGTAGGTTATTTAAATACATATCAAAAAGATATTGTATCATTGTGAGGTGCTGTCTAAGTATATAAGCCAGCCAAGAATGTAGTTATGACATCTGCAACCTAAATCTCAGTGTTCCAAGCTCAAGAGCTATTGCACAGTAATATTCTATGTTCGAGTTCTTGACACAGGAGGGCAGCATATCATGAAATGTGCCCAGTCAGTTTAGGCGGTCCCTTGGGCCACAGATCTTGGGACAGCTAACTAGCAGGCGCAAAGCCAAAACAACAGCCCAAACACAGTGGGTGTGCCCTGAAGTAGCACGTGAGTGGACACCAATAGGTGATGAATCACAATAATATTACATACAAAATGCTAAAACTGGGTATCACCTATCCATTTTGATCTTCCCACGAATTTTTTTCCATTCATTCATCCCACACATGTGGGCCCAATTTCTTCATTAAAAAATCTACTTGTCGCCTCAAATCAACCAAGCGCCTTGCGGTTCGTTACTGTCAATCCAATTGTCGTTTCTTCCCACACCATATAGATTTTTGATTGCATCATCATCACACAGCTTTTTCTTTCTTTTCCTCCCCCGCACAATGAAGCCGAAGGCCTGTATTTTGATCTAATCAACATAAACAGGTAGCCATGGCCGAGACTCAGCGAACATGCAGTGTTACTACAAGGCTCGTTTCGTCAGTGCCAAACCTCTAGCAGAAGACAAGTGCAGCGGAGTGATTTCATTTCATTCGTTCATCCTTTTATTCCCTATGCTCACTTTATCCCTGCATACTACTAGACATATATCCTCCCCCCCCCCCCCTTTTTTGATATCACTTAATTCGGTCTATCAGATCGTGACCGTCATGTCATGCCCCCCCCCCCCCCCCAAGTCATGTTTTTTACAGTTCAGTACTATTATTATGTTTTTTCATGTGAATGCAACAAAGTCATCTTCATCTAAATTTTATGTATTATTTAAAGGCTGGCACCATGTCCACATTTGCAAATCTCTAGGTCAACCTTTAGATATATTTCTGCTGTTTTATGGTGTTTTTAAAAAAAAATTATAATAACATGCTTTGAAGTAGAGTGTCAATAGACACTGATATGTGATGAATCGCACTTAATATTAGGTACAAAATGCTACAACTGGTGTCACCTATCCATTGTTTTCCCTCGCTCCTCACTCTAATTTTTTTCAAACATTCCCCCACATGTGCACCGATTTCTTCATCAAATCTACTCATCTGATTGAATCAAGTGAGCGCCTTTTGGTTCATCAAATGACAATCCAATTCTACTGTCTTCCTATGCCATGAAATTATAATTTGATTGTATCATCATCCATGGGCACGCAAACACACCTTTCTTTTCCTCCACCACACAATGAAGGCCAGTATTTTGATACACCGTAATAAATATTCACAATTTACATGTAGCCACGGCTTAGACTTAGCCAGCCCACAGTTCTACAAGGCTCGTTTCTTCATCGACACACATCTTTGCATACACTTTCCGAGTCATATCTTTACCTTAGTAACACAGTTTGTGGCTCTTTCTGGTTAATTCATATTTCTTAAACTGAAAGTTACAAATTGGAAAACCCTAATTTACTTTTAATTTTATCTAGTAACAGTAAGTAATAAGATTAAGAACATTTGTGTAGCGGTGAAGAATTCCACTGCAGATAAATGCTGGCAAAATGATGCCAGCTTCTGAAAATAAGTGTGTAACAGTGAGCTAGGCAAGTGCTTACTTGGGCACAAGTGTGGGTAAATTTTATGAAACGTGCATATGGATCACATCAAGTAGCCCTGCTGAGTGCACTCAGACTTTTTAGGCATGAACTTCTGTCTCATGTGCTGGCCACTTTTCATGAAACTAAGCACTCTAAACCAAAATTGTACTTTGCTCCTACAGTCATGCAAACTGTTTTATTGGACAGAACTTTTTTTCCTGAGAAAAATGATACCAAAATCTTTAAGATTGGTCGAACAGGAAAGAAGTTATGACACTTTAAACGTTCGTCAAAATAAGCCTTTTCGGGGGATTTTTTCAACGGTGAAAATTCCCATTTTTGACATCATGCCATTTGAAAGATAACTCACCTATATGTTCAAAAATCTTAGAAATAGTTCATTATAGTGCATACTTAAAGCCAATTTTTTTTGAAGGCTTGGTAATAATATTTGAGAAAATATTGCGCGACAAAATCGCCTTCAGGCACTATTTGGCATTTTTTCTCCGAGGATGATAAAATGGTACTTCTAGCCGAATGTAAAAATTCATAAAAAATGTATTTACCAACCGATTTTAATGATTTTGGTGTCAAAATTATCAGAAAAACAAGAACTAATAGAATAACAGGTTAATATAAACACGCCCTTTGAAAGAAATTGACAAACAAAGCATGAACCATGTCAGTTTTTTTATTTTACCAAATTGAACCGAATTTGAAAAATTTCATTAAAAATTTATGTACCAACCGATTTTGATGATTTTGGTATCAATCTTATCAGGAAGTCTGTTGGTCACTGTCAGGTTGGTGGCAAAAATTTTTCGGCCGTCCTTTACCTTAAAGTGAAGGAAGCTCTCCTTCAATGCACTATAGACATCATCTGCTGTGTAAAGAAAAACATGATTTATATGTGAACATGTATTATATATTATATAATAATATTCAAGATGGCAACTATAGGCCTAATTATTCAATTTCATCTGATCTGAGTAAAAAAAAATTAATGCCTAGCAGCAACCATGACTTAATTACTTATAGATCTACTTAACCCATACCCTACGCGCTACCCGTAAAGCCCGCTGCTCCGTCAGTGACCTTACTCACGGAGAATCTTATCTGGGGTCACTGACCCGTGCGGCTAGACGATGACCACGTGGTTCGGTTTTTATTGATCGGTATGAAAACATTCGCTGCTATGCCTTATCACGCTTGATAATGAATTAACCAGCAAAACCTTAGTCTGTCAGTCTCTAACCAATGATCTGACTTATGATTCCAAACTGACAGCTGTAGTTTTCGTGAGAACGAAGCATGATAACTAGCCCTGCCCTCCCAAGCCCTACACAAATGGTTTCATCCTGATTGACACATACTAATAAACCAATGTGGGCATTTGGGGCAAAGATTATTTCAGAGCTTGGTTCTGATTGGTTCTTAGAAACAGACAACTCCAGATGGTGGTCAGCTTGTGAGAAAATGAGATAATATTGCAAATTTGTTGAGCAACAGTTCGCATGTTACATCTTTTGAAAGTGTGGGGAGAGCCTTTGAAAGCTTAGTCTTTGTGATTCCGACCAGTGGTTCACTGGTTAACATGTCCATGTCACAATGCGTTTGATTTAGAAGAGATACAGTGAACAATAACACGGTGGTTACGTCTCAAAAAGGTCAGTGACCCGACGCCTGAAAATAGGGCTTGCGCGTGGCGCGGTCAGCTTGACCTGGGCGACTTTTCCCGCCCGTGGGGCGTGAGCGCTTGCAAGTCAATACCGACAATTGCCGCCTCGCGCAGGGTGATGGTTGATAACCCAAACTGTGTTTATGTGATTATACTTCATTAATCATAGGACAGGATTAGAGGTGGGGGGTGGGGGGGGGGGGGCAATATTCTATTACCAATATTGTTTTGCTTTACCTATTTCCACACCAATCCACTGCCAGTAAATGGAATCACTGCTTGCTATATGTTGCTTTATTAGAAAAATTATCAAAATTGCTTTATTAAAAAAATGATCACACCGTACTGATTATACCGTTCTCAATCAATGCTCTGAAGAATAGGCGAAAATGCATGGGGGTGTCAGAGCTTTCCCACTCTACCGTAGATCTACGTTTTATTACTTAAATATAGAGGCAGATTGTAAATTAGCCTACGAATCTCATTTATAAATGGGTGATTTCAAAATCAAATTTGACATTTTCACTGACATTTAGGGCGAAACATTACTGATGGATGGCGGCTATTATATCATTATAACCTAAAAGGAAAATCCCTTTGCAATAATACGTCAGACCAGTCAATTGACAAAATGGCCGCCGATTTCGTTCTCATCGATGGCAAATTTGAGTAACGTTGCTACAGCACTTAGGACTAAAGTGACACTGTTCTAACAACTAGCATAAGTTATAAATATACTTTGATTACTGTAGTTTTCATGGAAATAAATATTTCTGACGTGAGACGCATAATATACAAAATTAGCAATGTCAGTTTGTCGGCCTGCATGACCTCGTTGATTCGAATCGAGAGTGCAGTCCATGAAAGAGACCAGAAACCTTCGTGAAATTTTCAAAATAACATAACATTCGCTTGAAATAGCAATAAAATAATACAAAATGGTGTAAAAAGAATACTAAACTTACCAACAAGCTCTTCCGTTTCCATAATCCAGCAGGAATTTGGGTATTTGGCCTTACGAAAGGCCACAATGCCTGAGGCAGTCACTCGAGTCACTTCTTGGCTTGAGCCACTGGTCTCGGCCTCAAAACAAGGAGTTGTTTACAAACTTATAATCGCTGACGCTGCGATATCCGTGGATCAATTCATTTAAAACTTCACACATAGTTAGAAAATTGGATGAACAAACTACAAGTCGCTCGACAATTTTGTATTTAAAATATTTCTATGAAAATTTTTGCTTTAAAATCTTTCCACTTGTCTCCTTCTGTTCTAATTCATGCTCTGAAGTCGTCGAAGCACCCCTTGAAAGGTTATTTTTAGCACTTTCGAATGAGACCAACCAGAGCTCTCTAAATATTCAGATACGCCAGCGCGGAGCGAAAGAAGAGGTGAGGGGTATGCCGCGACGAGGGTGCGCAGCAAAGTGAAAAATGTCGATGACGGGTTTCTTTCAACAACCATAACAGTCGTTCTAACTGCACAAAAATGCTACCAATGCCACAATGGTCATATTTAGATAGAGGAAAGATTAATCTTTCTGTAGGTACCATTTTTTACTAATAAATATGCATTTGAAACAGAGATAATTGACAGTAAATGAAGGCAATTTTCGCTGAGTTGATAGCCGCGGGCCCAGCTGAGAGCGGGTTTGGAGTGCCTTAGAATGAAACTGGCCACAGCACTACTAGATGATGTAAGGACTTCGACTTCGCCATTAGACGAAAGTCTCTGGTCTAGATAAGCTCGTCTATTGTTAAAGTGAAGATTCGTTATAAGCATGCCTCAGGAACCATCTAGCTAGATCTAATGCGACTAACTAGATCTAGAGATCTAGCTCTAGATCTGTATCAGTGTGCGGTTTTGATATATGTTCACTGTGGTCACCTTTTGTAAAAAACTGAAACGTTGTCATTCGCAAATGTGCACTTTAACTACAGAATACTGCTTTCCACTTCTTATCAACAATTTTTCCCGTCTTAAATTGGCTGCCTCGGCCAACGTCACGAAGAGCAACGCTCGCAAGTTTCGTTCTCCCAAAAGTATTAATCCTTCTTTTAAGTTTACTTTACCATACAAAATTCGTCTGTTATCATTTTGTAAACAAATCAAACGTTTAGTCATTCCCACCACTTATGGTAGGTTTCAAACTTGTGGTCTGTAATAATTATATCCAAAAATGTTGAAAAATAATCAAGAACCAATCATGGAATATCACTTGTTGAGGAGACTCATTTGGGGATCTCAAAAACGATCCGAGCCCGAGGCTCATCTAAAATTTCCTAATTATTGTCCTGAAGTTACCTGCCCTTTGAAATTTAGTCGTCGACTGAAAAGAAAATCCTCTGGTAACGCACTTTTAAAATACAATAGCAACACGTACATGGGTAGAAAACAACTAGGCTAGGACATGCTTGTAAAAGGGAAAAAGACAAGATCAGATTTTTAAAAAAGAACCTCCACCGAAAGAGGTATTTAATGTAGAAATTAGCGCGTAACAAGACAGCGTGTCAAATCATAACAAGAAAGTTAATTATTACATCATTTTATAGGACTAAAACTTTAATGACTAATAAATGTTAACAGTATATTTCACATTAATAAATGGGTGCATATTTTAAGGGAAAAAATGTTCACATTGGAAATGCAATTTAAGGTATGGCGAGATCAACCATCTCCGTTAAAATCATTATTATATTATATTATTATGTTTAGGCCTAAAGTATTCTGCACCTGCACCACATATTTTTAAATAAAAAAACAAAAACGTGACCTTAGTTCTTGTTTGTTCCATCTCCATTTTCTACAAAACTGGAGACATTTTAGTATGCAGAAGAGGTGTAACAAATACACACTTTGACATTAATTGTTTTAAATGCATTGTGCGCATATCAAGCTCTTTCGCAGTTCTGATTTATTCTAATTTCTTGTCATAATACCAAAACCGCAAACGTTCAACATGGATTTCCTGAGTTGTGCAAAAATTGGAGTTGGAACAAACAAGAACCAAAGTCCCCAAATAAAAGCAAAAATGAATCTATGAATCTAGATCTATAGGCCTATACAAATGAAAAGAAAAGTAATCTATAAATTATTCTTTATCCACACCAGAATTTTTAATAGAAAAAAAAAGGCTAAAAGCAATAAAAAATTCTAGATCTGCATCTAATTTACAAAGCTAGAACTATTGAAGGCATAGATAATCGACAAAAATAAAACAAAAAATTCGCTCTGTTGTCCGTAAACCCTGCTGTGTGACACTCGGATCACAAGGTGACCATTGATATTTACCGATACTAAGCGTATTTTTTGTAAAGAAAAAAAAATTCTTCTTTTGTAAATGATTCTGACCTCACATGGTGTTCTCTTTCGATTAAATGGCTTTTATTTGAGAGTCTGTCCAGAACCTTCAGTTCAGTGCACCTTTCCCTAAAAGAAACATCGTGCATAGTGCATTAATGCGCTCTGGAGACTGTATTTGACACAAGTTGAATTTTCTTCGAGGTATAAAATTGTGGCTTTATCTAAAATCCTAACATTTCTTATCAAGTTCCATAGGGAAGGGTTAGGAAAACGTGTGCCGATCTGGCTTCATAGAACCTACCTGGGTGAGAGAGAGCGAGAGAGAGAAAGAGAGGGAAAGGGACAGAGAGAGAGAGAGAGAGAGAGAGAGAGAGAGAGAGAGGGAGAGCAAAAGGGAAAGAGAGAGAGAGAGAGAGAGAGCGAAAGAGAGAGAATGAGAGAGAATGAGAGAGAATGAGAAAGAGTAAAAGAGAGAGAGAGAGAGAGAGAAAGAGAGAGAGAGAGAGGTCAGGGCGGAAGAAGGCTTGTACGTTGCAACACTGTATGGCTTAGTTAGTCCTGGATAAACGCTTACCATCCAGTTGACAAAGGGCGGATGTCTGTCGGGTGGTAGGAAGGGAGGAGATGCCTCAAGCAGCATTTAGGCTATTTTACAGGCCTAGATCTAATAACATCATCAAGACTGTTCAAGTTCCCATAAATTTTCAGAAAGAGATCTACTCTTGGACAATTTATATACACATTTACCTCACATTTATATGTAGTAAACTCTAACATGGTTTGAATCGGTTCATAATTCTTTTCTTTTCCTGTCGATCACCTAGAATTTGCCATTATGATTTTATGGGAGTTTTACATTTTCCAGTTGGCGCATTTCTTTTTCTGTAATATTATCTGATAGCCCTCGTGCTCAGGAATGCAGTGAACCGCCAGTTGCCGTTTGGCATACGTCTGACATAATTATGCCATTGCCGTAGAGCAGTGACGAATTACATTCAAAACCTTTGACGTCTTACCGTTGCCGGTTTTACGTGACTGTATGTTGCAGCTGGTCAGTTGATTGATATTATGAATGGCAAGCATGTCTCGTTTATTGCAGAATAATATAATTCATAATTAATATTCCAAGCCCATTAAACCTACGCTATTCTCAATCGTAAATAAGTTACATTATTTGGGTGATCCATGGTGTTGTTTCAAGAGACACCTTTGTGAGACCTTCTGGAGTAACATTATTTTTAACGAGAGGCCTTTCAAGCCTGTGTTAGCTTAGAGGCCCACCAATTCTAAACCGGCCCCTGGATTAACCTTTTCTTTTGCGTATGAAGTCAAGAGCGGAGGGGAAACGGGGGGCGGGGGGCAGTGCCACGGTGGTACAAGTACTTCCTCATGTCTCAGACATTAAAATCTTACTTCTGGGCTCCAGAGAGATGAGGGCTAACGCAAAGCGAGATAACGAAAGAACCGTGGAAGATGCAATGTAGCAGTTCTCATTCTGACGCGCCCTTAAACCCAGACTCAAACTCAATTAGGCCTAGTAGAAAAACAGAAAATTCAAGCAAATTTCAGAAAAATAAAAGCCGCCCCTGTCCATCATTAGATAAAGGCCACGCTTATTCAGAGACTTCTGCGAATACCATTTGTAAATGGATTTTTGGTTTTGGGCTTTTTATTTAAAGGAGCTACTTTATAATTAGGCTCTTTACTGAGTTAGATGGCTCAATTCGGAGTAACGCACGGTGTTCCTTACGGTAATGGTGCACCAGGTTTAGCGATACTTATCGGTTGTTGTGTTCTCGGTAGCATAAGAGAGACCACACTCGGTATAGTAACGCTTTTCTCAGGTTACCCGGTGGCACGTTCAGTAAACTCTCCTGCCGAGGTAGTAAGGGGCGTTGGAATCTCCGCAAAGAGCTGACTTTTTTTTTGTTTGTTACTTTTCTTCTGCCCCCCCCCCCCAACCCCACCCCTCTCACGGAACATCGTTGCTTAGCTCCAGAGTATAAAAATAATTGTGACTAGGATTAGCCAATTTTTCCGGGTGTGAAACCACTGAGAACCTCAGACACAGCAGATAAAGATGAACCATGCAAAAAAATATGTAATAAAACAAAACATGACAAATAGCCGCAGCAGAAGACCCCCAAAATATATTTTCAGTAAATACAGGATAGATCTGGATGAAAGTCACGACAGAGAGAGAGACGAAATTTTCAGTTTACACTGACTAAAAGAAATCATTTACTATTTAAAATTTGATTTACATTTTTTATTTCTAAAAAGCATCTGTCCCGTTCTATGAAAAGGTATAAATAAAATGAACAGGAATGAGTAAAAGAAGTAATCTGGTGCACACTGGTAATGATCAGTTTCCCCACGACATAAATTTAGCAAAGTCCTAGGAAAAAAAAGGATTCCTAATAATGAGCAGTATTAGGTTAAAAACAACAACAGCTACTACTACAAAAACCTCCGGCATGGGATTGAACGCAAGAAGGATTGGACCCATTGTCTCCAATTGATAACCGCAGACGCTAGTCATTGCGCCACCGCAAGCCATGATAAGGTGGAAGAACTTTTCCGTAAAGGACACCAAAAAACCAAGAAACCCCCATCTGCGAACAAGAACGGTATCTTATTCGCAGACGTCTGAGAATAAGCACTCCGTTAGATAAATGTTCGGACACGAGATGAAAAATTCCACGAAATTCCAGACAGCTTCCTCTCTTCAAAAAAAAAAAAAAGTCTCCTTCACGCCTAGAAAAAAAAAACCCAAAAAACACCAGTGTGTACACAGTCCGGCGCTGTTAAATGGAGGGAGGAGGTGGGAGGGGGGAGGGCCTTGACACACTGCATGTAAAAAGTGCGCGGTATAATGATAAATGTCAATTACACGATTTCAACACAATGCCACCACAACTAAAAACACAAAAAATGGCCAGGGATAGTCCTCTGGCGATTGAAGTTTTAATTACAAGGTAAGTTAATTCACTCAGTTGAACACCTGGACTGACAGCTGAATAGTAAACACAGCTCGAAATTTTCTCCCTTCGGCTAAAAAAAAAATAAATGTGTATGTCTCCCATGTATTCACCATGAACACAAAACGCCCCAGCTGTTCGCTGTAACATTACAAAAGTAAGATAACGAAAAACATACTGCAAAACGGCCGAGATCGTAATGACGCGCAGTCAAACCCAAACTCAGGTTACAATCGAACAAACAAACTAAAGCGCCCGTGTGATTATAGCTGTTACTCTCCACCACCTCCCCTCCCTGCCCCTAGAAAAAATTGAATGCTCACTTTGAAGCCCCGTGATACACACAAAAATTCTGAGGCCATGTGTGTATTTAATCACTGTGTTAATATTTTTTACCACGGCGGAAAAAAGCTCTTGTGACCGTGACAAAAATGGCGTCGCTCCGTAAGTTGGCATTTTCTTGTACATTTGTTTGAGAATTTAAAACTTGATTTTTACATCACCTGTATAACATATTTTAGGCCCGTTAAAGAGGGAATACATTCATGATTATGATATGTTCTTTAAATAAACACAAGTAATTAAAAAATTACAGTACAGGCCATTTCATAGCATCTCTGCGAGTTGACGAATGTTTAGATTCCAGAATTCTTTTAGTAATTTAAATTATGAACTGAGTTCCGTATGTTCCGACCACCCAATCAAGACAATAGAATTGTGGCCTGAATTTGTCCCTAAAATGTCATTATCCTTAACCTTAAGCCTAATCTTAGGGAGGACTTCCGAATGCGTTCCATAACTCCTTTACTCTACCACTTACCCGTTTAACCAGAAAACAGAAACAAAACACTGAGAATAGCTGTACTAAATTGTAAGAGCTCATAATAGTCAGGACTTAAGGAATCCTTTCCATTTTCATTTGTAGTTAATTTTTTTGGCAAAATGGTTCTCATCCCTCTGCAGGCAAACACCCTCCGTAGGAGGATGGCGAGAAGAAGTAAGTTGGCAATTTTCTTTACTTTATTCGGGAGGATTACCATAATCAGGTTATCTTGAGGGATACATTTCCGGATAGGATAAAAAGTTACAGACAGGTTTGATGAAAGGTTTTGGACTGGGGATAAGGTTAGAATTACATTTCTTTAAGTCTGATCATTGTATCATCTCTTGCCACTCTCTTGCCCTCTCTGAAGGCTTTAGTGTGCTCTCTGGAGATAACCGGATACGGTAATCTTTCCGTCAAAACTACTAAAGAGGGAATGCAGGCATTATTATTCTATGTGAGTGGTGGAATGACTGTGAAGCGCTTAATGCTCTTATTACGGGATGAAGCGCTATAATATGAATGTTTATTATTATTATCATTATTATTATATTAATAAATTGAAGCGTTTAAAAATATTATGTTATTGCTTCGCATTGTCACTTAGCATAGCTATTGACATCAAGTTCAAGATACTATATTGTTTTGGTAAAGTTACTTTGTGGATAATTTCTTGGGGAGGGTTAAATTATTATCTCTCCACCACCCAGACAACCCCTAATCCCTATCCACAACCCAGAACGTGTTCCTAATCCTAGTTCTAAACGTCCAAACCTAATTCCCTGGGACCCATTTTGAATTGTTTTGCTTTTGTCTTTCTAGGTTTGTTCTAATCTTCAAAGTGAAGAGTCCACGGGAAAAAACAGGCTAAGTCGCAACTTAGAAATTATGGGTTATTGGCTCCAAGCCCAAACTAATATTTCATTGTACTACATGTACCTACTTTAGTATCTTTGACAGAAATGGGCTCAGTCCGGCTAAAAGTGTTTTCTAAAAATAATGTCTTTGACAAGGAAGAGCTCAGTCAAATTTAAAAATTCAGTTTTCTCTGAACATGGAATCTGTGACTGAGCCCGTTTTTTTTCGTGGACTCTTCAAGTGTTTCTCAAGGTGCGGCATAAGCCTCATCTGTGGGGCGTGGCAATATTTTGGTGGGGCGTGGGACTTCAGAATGGGGCATAAGATTTTTCAAAGAAATCTCAATTTCATAGTGGGTTAAATTAACTGAATAAATAAGCTGTTGTTTGTTTGTTTGTTTCGTTTCTTTGTTTCACTTAAAAGATGCACGACTTTAGTGGTTATAATAGCACCCAAGTTTGTCCCATCATGGTGGAGTGCACATTTTTTATTATTATTTATAAAAAAAAATTAAGTTGGGCGAGGAACAAAAAAGGTTGAGAGCCACCGATCTATAACTTGGCGTTCTGTTGTATTATATGTACATGTTCTCTCCCGAGAACATAATAATGTGTACATTAAAAAGAAATAATAATCTTAATAAATTTGAAGAATCATTTATTGAATTACTACTATTATTATTATTATTTCTATTATTATCATTATTACTAGCCAAAGCCCTCATTCTACGAAAGGTACAACAGATATACTGTGACATAATCTGGGCAGGTCAAGGGATAAACCGGACTCCGCCCTCCTTTAATCTCCCGACACCGCCCCCCCCTCCCAACTTACACACACAAACCAATTTCTCTTTCCATCCCATATCTCTCTCTCCCTCTTCCCTCTTCCCTTCACTCTATATTTCTCCCCCATGCCCCCTCTCTCTTTCCCCTCCCACCCCGCTTTCTCCTCAACACTCTCCCCTCTCGCCCATCTCCCCTTCCCACCCCCACCCCCTCTATCTCTGATAGATTTTCTAAGGCCAGATGTGCTCATATTTTCCCCATGTTTTGCCGACTTGACAAAGCTGTTACAATTTCCTTGACATGACCTGAGCACATTTTATATTTAATTCGACAGTCATTTGCATGCGTGCACTCTGACTCATGAACACACAAAACGGGGCTGCTTGAGAACAAATGTCGATCTAGATATAGGTCACGTTAATAACGGAATTTGGATTCAATGCAAATACTAATAGAACTTATTTCACGTTACGGATCCTTACAAAATACATTATTAGCCTACATGGATGTGATGTTTAAAGTTGATTTTCAACCAGCAAAGTGTGAAAAAAATGTGTGTATGTCTGTTTAATGTCGGTCACATTTACACAACGTCGTTCTGTAAAAATAAGTGCATTTTTCGTGTGTGGACACAGAAATATGCATGCATGAGTGTGAGAGAGTGTGTGTGTGTGTGTGTATGTGTATGTGCCTGTGTGTGAGTGTGCGTGTGTGCTCTTGCACTGGGTGGTTTATCAAGACATTTGTCCGATGAACACCAACGTTGACCGGACATGCTCCGTTATCCTGCCGTCCGGACAATCGCTTATGGTTGCAACGTGATTATTCGGCCCTGAAAAGGCGGGAAACTGAAAATTATGCAGTTCTGAAGCAGTCTGGTCAAAACACCTTTAATCCGCAAAAATTGTGTAAAAGTGTGTATAGCCGATCATTGCCGAACCTGTGATTCTCTTTTGAAAGTCTGGATTGCTTCTTTAGACTTCGCATTGACCCTGTGGGCTAGTTAGAAATCGGAGCTATTTTTAGCCTCCCTAGGTTTTCCTCACTTTGGTGGAAAAGATTTCTCTGAGCAGTTTTGAGGGGTGGATTGCCAGATAAGCGTTTAGCACAGATAGTGTTTTCCATTGTTTGGGATTCATTACTTATTTCAAGTGATGTCCAACATTGTCTAATTTTAGCAAATTTTAATTTCGTAATGTTCCAAGCTTTTTTTTCCCCACAAGGTCTTCATTTAAAAAGACCAGAACCTCACCAAAGTCCGTTAACGCTCGTAGTAGTTCTTCGTTTAGAAATCTGGCAAATGAAGTCTTGTGAATGAATGGATGCCGCGGAATTTTATTGAGCAGTCGCGCAAAGATTTTCTTGAATGTGGAACACTGGAAGTACGTACAGGACTGTCGGTAAGTTATGTATTCTTTTTATTCATTCTTTGCCAAAGTTCTTTGCCAATAGACAGTGAAAAAGTTATGGGTTGTTAGTAAATCGAGATTTAGATCTAGGCTTTGTGGCCAGTCTCACCAGCAACCAGCTGGTCTTAGGACGAAAATAACAGTGAACAAACGTCAATAGCAAAGAAATAGGGAAAACGCGAGAGTCTGTTACACAAGAAAAATTGCTTAAAATTTCCCCAACACTTTCATACCAAGTAACATCACCAAACAGGGCACTACCGGATACGTGCGGTCCCTATCTTGCCCACTTCATTTCCTCCTTAGTTAACGGAAGGACTTCCGAATGCGATGTTCGAGCGAAAACTTTCCCTGATATGTCAATCTGACTACTGCCCAGACGAAGAGCGGCCTACGGCCTCGATGATACAAACTGACTAGACCCTCACGTCGTTACATTATAATACATAATTAGATCTACATATCAATCTGACAATCGACTGATATAGCCTAGGTAAGTTGGGGTGGGAACAACCGAAAATGTAATTCTAGATCTACAGAGTCTAAATATTAACATATCATGGGGCGTTTGGGGACAATAAAAGCATGAGAAGGGATATACCTAGTCATGTGTGTGACAGCTGAAGATTATAATTACAGACCTGACAGCAGAAGTGATGAAGTCTTTATAGCACTGAAGATAGCCATGAAGATTGTGATATAAACTATTATGCACATCAGTCAAGTCCTTCACTGCCTTTAATATTAGAATTTTAATCTTAAAAGATTCCGAGTGTTAATATTATTATGATATGTGATGCTGGTGAAAATAAGCAATCCTCAGGAATAATAATAATAATTAATGTTCACATTTAAATACCTTTACCAGACTATATGGCAACTGTTAATTAATGATGTTAGTTTGATCCATGAGATGTTTGTGTATTCAGAAGATGTCTACAGGAGGAAAAGTAGGCCTAACATTCAAAGCATTTTTTGAATCTCTCCAGAAGGAGAAGACTGATTTCAGGTAGGCAAAAATAAATGGTACATTAGTTAAATTAATTTTCTTCAGATACCACCGATATATTATGCCTATTAAACCTTCCGCAAACTTCAGTTACAACCTAGATTGATTGGGATTGGGGACTTGTAATATTTCTATGTGAATGTTGCATATCTCATATAACGGTATATATATAATATTAAATGTTTAAATTGTTGTTTTTTTTTTTTTCAAAGCAAGAAGCATTTTCTCCTTTTGCTAGAAATGTGTTCGGCAAAAGACAGGTTTACTGTGACTAATTACTTACCATTTATTGAGGACTGAATATTCTGTGTAAGTTTCTTCCATTTACTATCATTAGTATCAATAAGTAATTAAATAGTTGTCCAATTGTCATGGGTAAATGTGCAATTATTAATAATTGAGAAATCTTTACTAATTGTAATTCCCTAGAGACGACCACAATGTAATACATTCCCAATGTCACAAGCAAGCGAAAACCATGCCACAAGTATCCTCATCAGTTCTGAGTCAAAGACCCCGAAGTAAATGTGAGTATTTTATTTTTGAACATTATGATCTCTGACTTTCATACAATCTTCTGCTATAAATTTTAGGGATGTCTTGTATAGTTATGTGAAATAATGCAACATTTAAGTGAGGTTTGAAGAGCCATAAAAATCACTCATACGGTTTGAACAAGCTGACGCCTTCTCGGTTGAGACCAGATAGTGACAATACTATTTCCAGATGTTGTAATTTGCTGGAGATTCATCTTATAAGACAGATGTGGCGCTTGGCTGTGAGATGGAAAAGTAAAATAATTATCTGTGGATGGTACATTATGGCATATTGCAGGTAGTAGGGGTCATACAGAGACCAAACAGTGCCTCACATTTGTAACAATGTGACCTTAAATTAAAGAACCAAGCATAGGGTGCTGCTATTGGAAGTCAATGGGAAAATATACCATTGTGTGTTTCATGTCAGTGTAATGTGATAGTGTTGACCTGCTTTGTATTTATCTTTAGGGTTATTGCAGAATAATTCATTAACCAAGTTTCTTAACTTGTATGCGTGTTTTCGTGCAGATGCAACCTCTACTGTGGTGATTGACAGTGATATGTCTCCAAAAAACCCTTTCACAGATTCATCATCTGACAAAGATGATAGTGTGAGTTTTATTCAGCTATTTACAGTTTTCCATTTGAAGTGTTAGTACAATGTAGTAGTAATACGAAAATTCATTTAAAGAGTGCCTAAAATCTTCCAAGAAGTGTTCAGTGGCACAATTACATTACAGAGATAGAGTATATAAATATGGAAAAGTTGCTTCAAATAAACATGGAAACAGAAAAAAAAAATCATCCTCTTGTAAAAACATGTCACTAACAATTAGGCACAGGCTTCTCTAAACAGTTCACTTTTAAAGTTACATGAGTTTATAAAGGGATGATTAAGTTGAAATAATGAAAAAAAAAAGTCGACTTGGTTACATGAGGTGTCCTGTGTATATTTGATGGATTATACTGAATTTATGATCTGTTCTTTTGTTGTTTTTTTCCATTTGATTAGTCCTCTCAAAAATTGGTTTATTTCCACATTTCATATATTCTCAGTGACTTAAGTTTTTACTTTGCAGACTGGATTTGCTGACCTTTAGAACTCGCAATTTGAGTTTGCAAAACAAAAACATCCCCTTAGAAAAGTCAACATAAAGCCATCATATTTCAATGTTTTCATAAAAGCTGTCATAATCCACCTGAGATTTATTTTGTAAAACAATTCAGAATGTGCAATTTTAAGAGCATCAATGGATCTACTTTCTGGAAACCTTAAAATTGATGTAGATATCTTTCCGAACCATCTATGCAGATGTCTGCCAATGATGACCCGCTGTGGCAACCACAAATTCATGATTCAGAGAGCGAATCAAGTGTGCAGTACATTCTTCCAGGTTTACGAGATTCATTCAAGGTTTGTTATCTTGCCTTATATTTATCAATCACAAAACTTTTGCGACTTGATTTTGCCATAGACAAGGAAAAGTTTGATAATTATAACTGAATCAACCATTAGGTACATTTTGCACCTGTTGCGCTTTAGAGATCACATGTTCCTTATGTAGCCATAGTGGTATGTTTGTCTTATTCGTCCACCCCATTTTACTTCTTTCATGTGCTGACCTAATTATATTGGCAACGTGGTATGTAAATTGCATCAAAATTTCTTTGTTAATGTCAGGTTAGTCTCCACCTGGGCTTAGCACTACCCCTTTGTTAGTCCCAAACAAAGACGCTGCACGTGGACTATGCCCACCGTGGTAGTGGTACCTTCTTTGTTTGGGGCTTATAGTCATGCACTCCTTCCGCGGGTCAGCTGACCACTAGCGCAAATTTTGCTTTAAGTTTGTCCACTTAGTGACCAGTCAGTCATTCCCACATCTGATGGCGAGGGGCACAGACAGTATTGAAAGTTATTAGTTAAAGTTCCATTTCATATATTGGCCTGAGCCGCTGGGTTGGTTCTCTGTTGGTTTTGTGTTGGTTTTCTCTTCCCCTTTTTTTTATCATATTTCCCTCTTGGTGTAGTTTTATTGTGCTCTGAAATAAACACATAACACATTTACGACCCCCCTTGTAAGCAGATTTATTTGTGTTCCACCAACCATCATCGTCTGCTAACACTTAGTTCCTTCCTCCCCTCTTCTCCGTCTTCCTTCTCCTGCCTTCCCTACGTATTATTAGGCAGATACTAGGGTAACTATACCTGCACAAAGCAGTAAATGTGTGGATTCAGTTTGTCTTTTCATATACCACATTTGTTCACTGTTTTTCTTCCCACTCATAGATGTTTATTTGCAAGCTGAGTTGATATGGATTTGTGCTGATATTAACTCTTTGTATACCACAATAAATATGGGGTTGTGACTGCAATAATTGCTTTTAATTGACTCCAAAAAAAAAAATAGGCTGTCATCTTTAACAGGTCATAATGATGAAAGCAAAATGATTGAACAAAATCCACGCCAACTGTTTTATTTCATCACTAGAAGTTCCTCTAAAATAAGCAATATAAACTAGGATTTGCAAAGAAACAGATCAAATTAATGAGTGCCGAGGCATCGGCGGATGGTAGTATTGGTGACTTTCGGCCCGCTGATGATTCGGCACATGGTACACAAAGAGTTAAATTTAATTTCAAATCTGTTTCAGTTCTTTGCAACTAAAATCTTTTCTTTGGAAATGAATTTTGATGTTGAATGATGGCAAAACTGCCTGTGAAGTAATCATTGTGGTGTAGTACGAGGATTTGCTATTGGTTCATTACTGACCTGTACATGTTTCTGTGGTGAGGACTGCCTGCTCTCATTGGCACAATATGATTTTGTAAATAAAGTGAATCGTAATATTCTACTCCCACAGCTACCACAGACAGATAAGGAACTTGAACCCGTGCCTGACTCAAGTGGATTATTCATCAATGATCCTGATACTCAAAGACAAGATCCCCAAGTAACTCCAACTTCCAGTGGGTTGTCTAGAGAGAGCGACGCTGAAGCTAAGAAAAAAGATAAAGTACATTACTGTGTATTTTGTGGCACTCCTCAAAAGAAATTAGCAAGGCATTTAACAAATAAACACAAACATGAGCCTAAGGTGGTCTCTTTTTCAAATGCCTTTGACAAAAAGGCTAAAAAGAATGAATTAGCTAAATTGAGAAATTCAGGCGATTACCTTCACAACATCAGAGTAATTAAAGAGGGTAACGGCACAGTAGTGGTGAAGAGGATGAAAAAACATTCTCATGCAAATCTAGGGAATTTCATTCCCTGTCCTCACTGCTTCGGTTATTTTTCAAAAAAAGATTTATGGCGTCACCAGTGTCCATCCAGTGAGAAAAAAGTCAAAGGCAAAAAACTGTCCCGTCAAGGAGCCTTACTCATGCCCGTTCCTGCTACAACATCTGAGGAGGATAGTGATCTGCTCAGGCAAGTGATAAATGGGATGCGTTCAGATGCTATAGCATTCATTGTGGGTAAGGATTGGCTGTTGACCAGGCTTGCACTTAGTGAAGTGAAAAAGAATGGTTTTGATCCAGATAGACATAATTACATTCGTGAAAAATTGAGAGAAATGGGAAGGCTGCTGGAGGTCATTAGACAACAAACTGGATTTGATTCACATGGTATGAAAGATTTTATTAATCCTGCAAGTTTTCCACTCATTGTTAAGGCCACTCAAACTCTCTCAGGGTACTCGGGAGCATCCACTTCAAAGTATGGTATCCCATCGCTTGCCCTAAAGTTGGGTCACAGTTTGAAGGCTTGTGCTGCATTGCTGATGGCTAATGCCCTGGAGAATGAGGATGATATTCTTCGCAGGCAGTGTGAAGGCTACCTGAAGTTGCATGAGATGAAGTGGAATGAAGAAGTGTCCTCCCAAGCTCTAAGAACATTGTACACTCAAAAGGCATCAAAGGAAATGAAACTTCCACTTTCAGATGACACAATGAAGCTGTCAACATACGTCTCTGAGGAGCTTAAATCAACCCAGGAGCTTTTGTGTCAATCAAAAGAAAATGACGTAGATCCAACTTTTTTTTGGCACAGGATGGCTAAGTTAATTTTAGTGCGCATCATTCTTTTTAATAGAAGAAGGCAAGGGGAAGTTTCCAAAATGAAAGTAAAAGACTTTTGGGCATAGGAATGTTGATATTGAAGAGACTTTGGATGAAATTGAAAGAAAAATGCTGCATTTGTATCATCATCATCATTGCCTTTCTCACCCTGGATCAGGGTATAGGCCACCAACAAACACCTTCCATCCCTCTCTATCATGGGCCAGCCTCTTTACATTATTCCAAGTCTTTCCGCTTCGTTGCACATCATTTTCTCTGGCTCTTCTCCACGTTCCGCGCGGCCTTCCTCTTGATCTCTTGCCCTGGGGATTCCAGTCCAATACCTTCTTCGTGATGCTGTTTCCTGGCCTCCTGAGAGTGTGGCCGATCCATCTCCATCGCCTCCTACCAATTTCCTCTCTGACTGGGTTCTGTCTTGTTCTTTTCCATACAATTTCATTGCTGACCTTGTCTGTCCATCTGATCTTAAGTAGCTTCCTCAAACATCTGTTGATGAAAACTTGGATTCTCTTTATGCAGGCCTGGGACGCATTCCAAGTCTCACATCCATACAACAGGACTGACTTCACGTTCGAGTTGAATATCCTCAGCTTTGTTTTTAGAGATATATCCTTGGTTCTCCAAATCTTGCTTAAGGATGTGAAAGCTGCCTGTGCCTTTCCAATTCGTGCTTTGACTTCTGCCTCTGTTCCTCCCTTATTGTCAATGATACTACCAAGATAGCAGAAGGACTCTACATCTTCCAGTGGTTGATCTCCTACTGTGACTTGTTCGCTTAGGGGTGCAACAATTTTTAGGACCTTCGACTTCGCGGGATGTATCCTCAATCCAATAGATTCTGAAATTTTGTTTAGAGCTGTAGTCTTTGCTTGCATCTGGTCGTGTGTGTGCGACAATAGTGCCAAGTCATCTGCAAAATCTAGATCGTCCAGCTGTGTCCATGGGGTCCATTGTATGCCATTTCTTCCTCCACTGGTGGTTTCTTTCATAAGCCAATCAATCACCAGGATAAACAGAAATGGGGACAGCAAACAACCCTGCCTAACACCAGTCTTGATATCAAAGCTGTCAGTAAGCTCACCATCATGTACGACTCTGCAACTTGTCCCCTCGTACATGCTCTTGATAAGATTCACCATCTTCTCTGGGATTCCATAATGTCTCAATATTCTCCACAGTGTTTCTCTATCGATGCTATCAAAGGCCTTCTCGTAGTCAAGGAAGTTCACTATCAGTTGGGAGTTCCACTCTAGCGACTGCTCTACTATGATTCTCAGCGTGGCGATCTGGTCGGTGGTTGATCGATTACTCCTGAAACCAGCTTGCTCCTCGCGAAGTTTTTGGTCTGTTGCATTCTGTATTCGCTTGAGAATAATCCGATTGAAAACCTTTCCTGGGATGGAGAGAAGTGTGATTCCTCTGTAGTTACTACAATTGCTGAGGTCCCCTTTTTTTGGGAGCTTCACGAGGTGTCCTTCCTTCCAGTCCTTTGGAAACTTGCCTCCGATCCAAATCCTCGAGAATAGTGAGTGCAGACCCTCTGCAGCCCCAGCAGCATCTGCCTTCAGCGCCTCTGGTGGGATCTGGTCTGGTCCAGCTGCCTTGCCTCGATTTAACTGCTTTATGGCATCATTAATCTTTGCTTTAGTCGGAGGGTCGCAACTGATCGGTAAATCATTTCTTGTGGGTAGAATGTCGGGTGGGTTGCTTGGTGGAGGTCTGTTCAAGAGGCTGTTAAAATGTTCTATCCATCTTTTTGCCTGAGCTTCCTTTCCAAAAATAGCCTTCCTGTTGTAATCCTTGACAGGAACTTCAGGTTTTCCATATTTTCCAGCAAGAGTCTTTGTAGTCTGGTAGAGGATCCTCATGTGTCCTCCTGTTGCTGCCTTCTCTGCTTTCTCTGCTAACATTCCTATGAACTCCTCTTTGTCTTTTTTAATTGATTTTTTGACCTCTTTAGCTGATGCTCGGTACTCTTCCTGGTTACCAACTCTTGAGCTTCTTGTACGACTTGCATTTACCCGTTCTTTTAGGTCTCTTCTTATCCTTATCAAGTCCAGTGATTTTTGACTGATCCATTCCTTGTGTTCCACTTTCTTTTCCCCAATAACATCCTGACATGTCGATGTAAATACTCCTTTTACCTTAGCCCAGTGAGTCTCCAAATCTACTGTCTCTTCGAGGTCAACCAGGGGTTTGAATCTATTCCTCAGTGTCAGCTGGAACTCTTCCTTCTTGTCTCCATCCAGAAGGCTCACTTGAAACTTTCTCCTCTTTGTTCCTGCTCTGGTACCTTGTTTCTTGAGGCGGAGTTTGAGTCTTGCCAGCAGCATGTGATGGTCAGATCCAACATCTGCTCCTCTCTGTACTATGACATCCTCTAGTGAGCGTCTGAATCGTCGGGTGATGCAAAAGTGGTCAATCTGATTTTCAGTTACTCCATCCGGTGAAATCCAAGTGGCCTTATGGATCCTCTTGTGTGGGAATACTGAACCTCCAATCACATAGCTGTTAAATGCGCAGAAACTTGCAAACCGCTCTCCATTCTCATTCATTTGTCCTAAACCATTGCACCCCATAATGTCCTCATACCCTGTATTGTCCTGTCCTATCTTGGCATTGGCGTCTCCCATTATAATGTTCACATCTTTTCTTGGCAATGTGTCAACTATTTCCTGAAGCTGGTTGTAGAAGTCGTCCTTGTCCTCATCGGTTGCTTCATTTGTTGGGGCGTATATCTGCACAATGTTCATGTTGATGTTCTTGTTCTTAGTAGTAAATGATGCCAATATAATTCTCCTTCCATAGGGTTCCCATCCCCTCAGTGACCTCTGGGCGTGCTTGCTCAAGATGATCGCTACTCCTTCTGTATGCTTTTTGTCCTCCCTTCCAGAATACAAAATCTTTTCCCCAGTATTAAGTTGTTTCAGTCCGGACTGTATCCAGCGGGTCTCGCTAACTCCAAGTATGTGCAGTCTGTATCGCCTCATCTCCATTGTAACCTGGGCACTCTTTCCTGCTTCATACATGGAGCGGACATTCCACGACGCAATCCGGAGTGACTTGCTTGATGAAGGAGCAGTCGGGCCAGTGGCGTCCTTTCGGCTTTGTCCATTGTCCTTCATTGAATCTACAGGTGCAGATGCTCCCCCTTCTCCCAAGATAAAAGACTGATTTGAAGTATTTGCTTGTGTTTCTGTAACTGGTTTATTTTTACAGGGTGGGTAGTTGGCCCACCGCCAACTGGCTCTTCTCGGGAGACCAGGACCTTTGCACCTTTAGTCGCCTCTTACGACACGCAGTATCACGTCAGATGTATTCTCTGCTGTCCCTCTTCTACAAGAGAGCCCCGCATCTGCACCTGCATTTGTATACTCTGGTGCAAATAGTTGGAAAACGTGGGCGTATTGTTCCTGTACTTCTAGACAAGGAAATGAAAGATGCACATCAGATTTCGACAATATGCCTCAATATTACCAGACAATCAGTTTGTGTTTGCGCGTCTCAGTTCCCACGATCATATCAGAGGCAGTGATTGTCTGAGGGAAATCATTTCTGAAGTAGATTTATCTAGTCCTCATTCTCTGACATCAACAAAGTTGAGAAAACAGGTTGCCACAATGTCACAAGTGGTCAACTTGAAAGATCATGAATTAGATCTTGTAGCAAAATTTATGGGTCATGACATTCATGTGCACAGGGAATATTACAGACTTCCATCATCAACATTGCACATAGCTAAAGTGTCTAAGCTTTTAAGGGCTGTAGAAACTGGATCCATTTCAAAGAATGATACCCTTTCCACATTATGTTCCCAATCTCAGTCACATACAAAATATCAACAAGACCAAGATGAATCAGCACATTCAAGTACAGGGCTTGACACAGACAGGAACTTACAGTCTGCAAAGGCAACTGGACTCTGTTGTGATACCTTGAATTCAGAGAAAACTTTGACAGAACAACCGCAGAGTAAAACGAAAGCAAAACGAAATATGGCAGGACGAAAATCCTGGACAATTCAAGAGAGAGAGGCTTGCTTGAGACACTTTGGGAAACATTTGACACTCAGAACCTTACCAGGAAAGCGAGAAATTGAACTCATGCAACAAAAAGATGTAATATTAAGGCAAAGGTCCTGGGTGCAGATCGAAAATTTTGTTTGGAATTATCATGGTCCAATGAAAGAATCCTGACTGATCTGGCTTGGCGGTGGTGATGGGGAGGGGAGTGGGGGCATTGTTAATTAAAAACAGTTTGAAGCCTTGCTGATTTCTTGTAAATATTGAAAACAAGTTATATCTTTTTGATTTAAGTAACTTTTTAAATTTTGTTGTTTGAACTTATAAATGTCTTTGAATGATGCGGTCAGGCACACACTGACTTCTGTTTTAAGATTTTTAGAAATGTAGGTTTAGTGATGCTCTAAAGATATGCTTTTAGAACTACTGGAGACAAGTGTATAAGCACTCAGCTAAGGCTTTCTCTTATTATTATAATTATTACATGTGGTTTCTACACACAAACTTGAATAATCTTTTTGTTCTGTGATTTTTATAAAGATATTAATGTGATTATTAATTTTGTCCTTTTTTTTTTTCTCTGCCTGGTTGTGCAGACATTTTATTTCAATCAATGTATTGCCTGTTTCATACATAGATAAGTTTTGCAGTCTTAATTTGTAGCATCTGCCATCATTTTTTGGCCCTCCCAATAATACTTTCTTTTGTTTAGCTTTGTTCTCACTTTGGTTTTTTCTCAAGTATTTCTTCAACCCCCCTCCAGAAACTGTTAAGTCCAGAACAGTTAAACAAAATATGTTAATTGAAATCATGTTTTGTTCAATTATCACATTTGTTACTTGCTTTTGATTTCATAATATGTAGAAATAAATTTACCAACTAAATATCAAATATCTTGCAATGTAACAAACACATCTTATTTTCCATAGCAACTTCATTTGGGTATAACTTTAATCAAAACCAGGATAATCCGGTTGATATAACATAACATTGCATGGAAAGAGCCCACCGTGTTTGTTTCTGTAATATTCTGCCTGAAAGAACAAGTCGTGACAGAAGACACACAACTTCATGTCATTTTCAGTTAGACAGGTAGATAACACTGTGTTCAAAGAAAAGCAGTAAGTCTATTAAATATAGAGGGACAACACAGACCAACAATTTTTGTTCACACTCATTTGTTTTGACCATGATTTTGTGTCAGAATATAATGCCTCATGTCTAGTGCTGTATTCTTGCTAAGCATCAAATCAATATCTTTACATAAGTAATGTGAAATTCACTTAGTTTTCACACCACACAGAGAATATTTTAGACCTGTCATTTGTTTTTACCTGATATATGTACATTGCTCTGTGGTAAATATAAATCATAGTGAAAGGGTTGAATTTATGTGTTTTTGAAATTTTATGAATTTTCAATAAAATTATAAATGAAAAATGTACATTTGAGCTTCTTGACTGAATTGCTGTAATTTGTTTGAAAGAGGGAAGAAATTTGGAAATGCTATTGGCTATGTGTTGAGCTAACAAACCTCAGGGGTTCGGGGGCGCCATTTTTAGCTGGGCTGTCGTGAGATGTAAAAATAGATAAGCTGGAACTATTCCAACTGTTGTCAGAATTATAGATTCAGTGCGAAGACAACATGCAAAGACCGACATTAATTATGCTATTGTGAATGTCCTTGTGTGTTGGACAGCATTAAAATAGCTAAACATAGAATAGTCATTTGATGGTACCAGGTATGACATATCATAATGTGGTGGGTCCTTAGAAAAAGCCCAGTAGGAAATGGAAAATTTGCTAAATGAGATCTGAGCCTGGTTTCATGACACTGTACTAGAAGTTAGTCAATGACTTGAGTTTACATATTTATAGACTTTGACTTCTTTCTGAAGAGGAGAAAAAGTAACTAAAATCGACTTGTCACTCTGTTTTCACATAGCAAGTTTCAAATTGAGGACATGATTCTGTCACTAGTATCACTCATCCACTAGCATTTTTTCAGCTTCATAAAACTGGGTAGAGGATTAAAAAAAATAAATAAATGAACAAACTACATCGCCTCATCAATGGTTTGCCACTTGTGTGTTGTTTAGGTGAACACAAATCTATGTGACAATCCCCCTGAACAAAATAGCTCTCATTCACTGATAAAATCAGTTCTTTGGTGCAATTTCTGGCCGGCTCTGATACAATTCATAAAATATAAGCTAATATAGATGTCCAGTTGAAGTTTTTGTTTTCACAACTACATGTATAATATATACCAGTGAGGTTGGGAGCATGCATTCAGCGTTTTACAGACGTCCATACAATGCTCCAAATTTCCATTTTTTGTGTATGTACTGATACACTCAGCTTTAAGAGGACGTCCATACAATGCTCCCAATTTCCATTTTTTTTGTGTATGTACAGATACACACAGCATTAAGAGGACGTCCATACAATGCTCCCAATTTCCGTTTTTTGTGTATATGCTGATACACACAGCATTAAGAGGACAGCCACGCAAAGCTCCAAACGCACGTGCACAGAGTGTATGCTCACACACACAGCATAAAGTGGACATTCCCATTTTACACACCAATTGTCTGGGCAATGATGGTAAAAAAACGAAAATAGCGAATTTGAGTTCTTCTGTATTTTACATATACCACACCCCATATTATCACGCTCTTCACATTTTGTCAAAATTTGAGAAGAATTGGACAGTAAATAAGAGAAATAAAAAAGTATGGTTAACGTAGGTTTTGAGTCAATGTCGGATAAACCACCCAAAACAAGTATGTGTGTGTGTCCATGTGTGTGTGCGTGTGTGTGTGTGTGTGTGCAAGCTTCGTGTGTCCGTTTGTAACCTGCAATTGTTGTAGTTTCCGCATATTTATACTAGGCAAAGAACGAACGGGAGTTGGGGGGGGGGGGGTGCGTGGGGAGGGGTAAGTGGGAAAAGAGCGAAATTTCCGATCGCACTTTTTTATTCTACCGGTACCTGTACTCGACGAAAATGAGTCTCCTTTTTGCGGCTCAAAAAATCGTAAACAATAATAAAGACTGACTTTTGTCCAAATGGATGGATGTGTCCACGTAATTTATCGTCAAAAATGAGGTAGTACACACAATTTCATAAGTTTTCATCACATAGTCGCGAAATTTTATGTAATTACACGTTCACGATTTAGCTAAGAGTCTAGCCGACCGGGGCAAAATAAATCTTGCAAATTTTCTTTATAACCAGCCCCAACGCATATCTAGATCTAGGTCACATTATTAACGACACTTGGATTCCTTGCAAAGCCCAATACATTCTTTTGGCGTACAACATTTCGTTGCAGAATACAGAAATGTGATAACGTTGATTTTCGACCACAGATGTGTAAAGAAAAGTCAAGAACGAAATTTCCGATCATGCTTTTTTATTCTACTGGACCAAAAAGCGTCTCTATTTTTGCGGATAAAAAAAAAAAATCGTAGACAAATAATATTTAAGACTGATTTTTGACCAAAACTGAATGTGTTCACGCAGCATAGCGTGAAAAATTGAAGCGGTACACTAAGTTTCATAATTTTTGTCCCATCAGTCGCCAGCTTGTGAAGATTACAAAGTCAAACTGTAGCTCCGTTGTGGTAAGATCATTAAACAGTAATAAATGAACTTATATAGAGCCCAACCACTAGGGGATCGCAGGGCGCTTCACAATTGCTTTTTAGATTTTCCATAAATCACAGACGAGTAAAAATTAGAGGAAATGTACTTGAAATGACATAATGCGCTTATAAAATAGTGCTTAACAAACGTCAATAGATGTAAACATTAAAATCCCATAATGACTATGAATCTATGAACATGAAAAGAAAAGTATTAAACAAGACAACTGATCTTGACTATGCATTTACATTTTTGTTTACCTTTTTTTTTTAATTGACACGAAAATGGTTCGACACTTCACAGCTTTTTTTTTTTTCTTGGTTATGTCAACAAAGTTTTGTTTTTGCTCTGACGGAATTTGCTCTAACTCGGGCTGAGTGTGCATAAAAAAGAGTAAAGTGGGCAATTGCCCCCCCCCCCCCCCAAGGTTTTAAAATAAAATTGTTGTGTAAGTTGTTGAATCAAGCATTATTCTCTTTGGAAACCAAAAAAATGCATAGCAGCGTAACTATATCTGCTCCAATTGTTCATGCCTTGACGTGGAGGAGTGGCTTGCGTGTCCCAGTGATCCCAGGAGCTAAGCCAGCGGAGGCCTCGTGCCCCTGATAGCTTTAAGCAAGCTGGACAGGTCATGGGGGAAGGACCAGACAAGATTGAACAGACCGGCCCTCCAGGTTCGGGGGTTGGGCGTAGGGCTAACAACCCTACCCTGAAATCCTTGTTGGGGTGACCTTACTTGGAGAAACAAAAATCGTTACGGAAACAGCAACATGGAAAAACCAACGTTCTGGATGTGATGGACCTTCTGAGTACCTCGCGACTCGTATGAATGCAAGTAGTGAAAGCCGAAAGGAAACTGCTAGCAGGATGAAGGAGGAACTGAACACCGCCAAAACCAAGACCAGGATTGGATACTGGAATGTTAGAACAACGTATGAATCGGGTAAGTTAGCACAAGTAACATCAGAGATGAGGCGCTACAACCTACACATCCTGGGTGTAAGTGAGAGCAGATGGACTGGATCTGGAAGGATCAAAACATCCACTGGAGAAACCGTTCTCTACTCTGGAAGAGAGGATGACCAACATCATGAAGGAGTAGCCATCATCCTAAAGAAAGGACTGGACAAATGCTTGTTGGAGTGGAAACCAGTCAATAGCAGACTGATGAGGATGAGGATGAAAGGACGACACACAAACATCACTGTCATCCAATGTTATGCACCAACCAACGAAAACGACAACACAGACAAAGACGACTTTTATGAACAACTCCAGGGGGAAATGGACATGACGCCACGTCATGATCTCATCATTGTCATGGGAGACCTCAATGCTAAGGTAGGTAAAGATGATATAAATTATGAAAGAGTAATGGGAAAACATGGAACTGGAACAAGGAATGACAATGGAGAAAGGCTTGTGGATTTTTGTGCCTTGAACAACTTAGTCATCGGAGGGACCCTTTTCACACACAGAGAAATTCACAAACTCACATGGAATTCTCCAAATGGAAGAGACAAGAACCAAATAGACCATTTGATGATCAACGGTATGTGGAGACGATCCCTTCTAGATGTGAAAGTGAAAAGAGGAGCTGACGTAGCCAGCGACCACCATCTAGTGGCAGCACTTATCAAAATTAAACTGAACAAGACCGGAATCAAGACATCAAAGCAAAGACACCTTAATATTCAGAAACTGAGAGATGCAAGTGTTAGAAATGCCTTCAACATACAAGTCAAGAACCGATTCCAGGCTCTACGAGAGTCTGATAAGAACAACCCTAAAGAAAGAGGAATCGATTCAGAGTGGAAAAGAGTAACTACAGTGTACACAGAGAGCAGTGTAGCCTGCCTTGGATTTAATGAGAAAGGGAAAAGCAAGGAGTGGATCCAACAAAGAACATGGGATGTGATTGAGGAGAGGAAAGTCATGAAAAAGAAACTCCTACAAGTGAAATCGGAAAGGCTGAAAGAGAGGTACCAACATAGCTACACAGAGTTAAATAAGAAAGTGAAGAGACTAGTAAAGAAAGATAAACGAGAAGCCATGGAACAGCTAGCGGCAGATGCGGAGGAGGCAGCAGCAAGAGGAGAACAGGGTAAGCTCCACAAGATCACTAAGCGCATTTGTGGCAAGTACGGTGGAAGACCAAGTGTTCCAATCAAAGACAAGAATGGGAAACTACTGACTACAGAACGAGAACAGGATACACGCTGGACAGAGCACTTTCAGGAATTACTAAACCGGCCACCACCTGAAGATAGAATAATAATACAAGATGCTGCTGAAGACCTTGAAATCAACATAGATCCACCAAAGAAAGAAGAAATAGTGGCAGCAATAAAGAGCCTAAAAAACAGCAAAGCCCCAGGAAAAGACAACTTGACTGCAGAACTGTTCAAAGCAGATCCGGATCAGTCAGCCACCATCCTTCAGCCACTGTTCACAGCTATCTGGGAAGCAGAAGCAGTACCAAAGAGCTGGAATGAAGGTAGAATAGTGAAAATACCCAAGAAAGGAGCACTCAGCGATTGCAACAACTGGCGTGGTATCACTCTCCTTTCTATACCCAGCAAAATCCTTGCCAAGATCATTGTGCAACGTATGTCAGATGCTGTGGACAAGACACTGAGAAAGGAACAGGCCGGATTCCGAAAGGGGAAAGGATGCGTTGACCAGATCTTCACACTCCGAAACATCATAGAACAGTGTTCAGAATGGCAAAGGCAGCTCTATGTGAACTTCGTTGACTTCGAAAAGGCCTTCGACAGCATCCACAGAGAGAGTATATGGCGCATTCTTCGGCACTATGGGATTCCCAGCAAGCTTGTTGAACTCATCAAAAGCTTTTACAAGAACTTCAGTTGCAGTGTCGGAAACAGTGATGCATCCTTTGAAGTGAAAACTGGTGTACGGCAAGGATGTGTGATGTCAACAATTTTGTTTAACCTCGTAATCGACTGGATTATGCGGAAAACTACAGAGGATGCACCAAGAGGCATCAGATGGACACTCTTCGACAACCTAGAGGATTTGGACTTTGCGGATGACCTTGCGCTATTGTCACATAGTCACCAACACATGCAAGATAAGACGCAGAGACTACATAATTTTGGATGCAAAGTAGGCCTTCGGATTAGCCAGAAGAAGACAGAGATTATGACCCTAAATGTAGACACTCCAGCACCAGTGCAAGTAGATGACAAGAACCTCACCACGACGGACAAATTTAAATACCTTGGTAGCATTATCAGACCAGAGGGTGGCACAAAGGAGGACATCCAAAGTAGGCTGGGAAATGCAAGGGCTGTCTTTCAAAGTATGAGCAACATCTGGAAATCGACACAATACGGCATCAACACCAAGATCAGACTGTACCAAAGCTGTGTCCTATCCACACTCCTGTATGGATCAGAGTGTTGGCGAATGACAGAAGGTGACCTCGCCAAGTTGTCTTCCTTCCACACCACATGTCTTCGTAGGATCTCCGCATCTTTTGGCCAAACAAGATTTCTAATCAGGAACTACTAAGGCGATGCAAGCAAGAAGAAATAGCCAACATCATCTCGAAGAGACGATGGAGATGGCTTGGACACGTGCTGCGAAAGGAAGCAAATTCTATAACCAAAACAGCACTTCAGTGGACACCGGAGGGACGGCGCAAGCGAGGCAGACCCAAGGCAACCTGGCGGAGAACAATCGAGGCAGAGATGAAACCCTTCAATCACTCATGGGGAACTCTCGCAAAGATGGCCCAGGACAGACAGGGCTGGAGATCCTTTGTTGCTGCCCTAAGCACCAGTGGGTGCAACAGGAAATAGTAGTAGTAGTAACTATATCCGTTGTAATTTTCTTACCTAAAAATCTAATTTGAGTTCTGCAAGCATGTAATACATTTGTAAATGTTGCACAAAAATTATGTAACCCTTTGAGCCGTTCTATTATGTGCGTAACTTGTCAGTTCCGATTATTATGCGTTAAAATGAGTTCGATGTGAAAATAAAATCGTGATGCGCCGTGTATTTGAATTTCTGTGTACGAGGTGCCCACCGAACCTCAAGTGCCCCCCCCCCCCACAGACACACCCAGGTCTAAATCCGCCCCTCACAGAACAATTAAATCTCGAGGAAGACAGTCTCAGCGCTCAGCGGGAGCACGAGTCACACGTCTCACCCACAGAACAAATTTTTGTTATCTAGACTCTAGTGCTGGGCAACAATCATCGGTATTATCAATACCTAAGATACGTGAAATGAATGATGCGAGTATTATATATGATACTTATTCCGAACTTGTTACTTTGCCGATACCCCTTTTACTACCACCCACTCCCAACCCCGGTGCCCTTAAAAAAAAAAAAAATGCTTGGCACCATTTGCATCTCTGTCAAATTAAAAAATGCAAAGACAGGGCTCACTTACTCGTGCATCAGTAAAATCAAAAGGAAGTATCGGAGTCATTGTCGTTTCCTTACTGTCTGTAGGCCTACATAATAAATGTTGATGTGTATCAATAGAAGTAGGAAGTACTAGGCTACTTCTATGTGTGTGTCACAAAAGAATGATACCAATCGTCAGTTTATCCTGTCAAGCAGCATTGAAAAGAACCAATATAAGTGGCCAGTTGATTCTATCATGCAGTATTAGAAAGAACCGATTCCAGTCGCAAATGGATCCTATCACGTGGTATTAGAAAAAAATTGATACCAGCCGCCAGCTTATCCTATCATGCTGTAGAAAGAGTTGATATGAGTCGCCAGTTGATTGATACTAGTCGCTAATTGATCCTATCATGTGGTATTCGAAAGATATGATACCAGTCGCCAGTTCATCCTATCATAATGGTATTAGAAACTATTGTTACCAGCTGCCAATTGATTCTATCATGCGGCATCGAAAAGAATCGTTGTCATTCGCTGATTCCATCTCCAAGTATGAGAAAGAGAAGACTGTTTGAAACCTGCAATTATTATTGTAAACATTTCTTCTTTTTCAAGCAGCCGTAATAAGAGACAAAATTATGATAATAAAGCCGTTTTTCTTTGAATAAATAAATTGTTAGTAAACACTCTTCATTCTTAATGGAGATATCAATGACTTTCAACTTAGTTTTAAGTTTTTTTTTTTTTTTTAAACTAGCTTTTACCGAACAAGACATTGTTTTAAGTAATGTTGATAATGAGGGTCAACATTGATTGAACATACTTTGCCGTACTCAAGGAGGTTATAAATAGTACTGCGGCTCGGTAGGACTGCGGCGTTCACCGGACACGAAGCTGCTAATTACTGTAAAACCGTTTCCGGTAGGACATAAAATAATAATTTGGTATTTTCAAACCAAGATTTTACTGCTGTCATTTCGACTTAATAATAAAAACATGAGTGACATATTGTACACTACATGGGGCAGTCCAGTATAAATTTCTAACAAGGCACCGCAGGGCCTACTGTTATTGGATATAATTATTATCATGTTATATGGAGTGAATGAAAACGCGATGGCAAAACTTAATAGGGTTTACGACAGTTTGCTACGAGAAGTTTTCAGTCTTCTTTTTGTCGGTTCAGTGCAAGAAGGGATTATCTCTTTCTTTGTGAAATGGAAAGACTCACTTCTTGCACTGAACTGACAATTTAACCGTGCCTGATGGCCTCAGCGGGTTTCACCCCTGATCCTTAACCTTGAAATGAGCGTCGTGTATCACGATCTTTGCTATTCTTTTGATTGCTGGCGCAACTTAGAAATTATTTATCTGTCCAAGATCTGGCAATATTGTCTGATTTATTTATTGCTATGGAGTGTCCTGTCTTTGCAATTTACATTACAACAAAAGTTCAAAGCCGGCTCAGCCCGCCCCGCTGATTATCTGCATGATAGCGAAAGATCTTTCTTAATCTGCCAGTCACAGAGCCAATTTGGTCGAAAATAAATGAATAAATAAAAAAATGAGGAAAACAATACAAAAAGCTAAAAATAACTAAAAAAAAAAAAAAATGAAACAACAATAAACAGAATCAAGACACACATACACACACTCACATACATACACAAGAGGGTCAGCCATGACTTAGATGTAACTTATTTTAATACCATAACATTACTGTCTTGGTAGCACTGGGAGATTGACTATGTTCTTTGCACTTATGTCCTTTAGGTGCCAGATCCATATCCGATCCATGAGATACCCAAGTATAACGACACTTGGTAACCAAGGTATTAATTAGCCCAGCACTACCAGGCTCTCACGCTAGAAACCAAGGGCACCCAACTTTTGTCGTCCCGTTGACTCCCTGACAGTTTTACAATAATAACGTAACCCAGTGTTTCTCAACCTTTTGTGTCGCACGACCTACTTCAATTTTCAAAAAAAAAAAAAAAAAATCCACACAAAAAAACAAAAAAACGCGAGCCCCACTAAAAGTATTTATGTATTCAGTTTGTATGCATTCAAAAGAGGTTTTAATCAAAACTTTACTTCACGTTTTATCCAATTGCTTCTTACTTCCATGGGAACCTTCCCCTTGACGCTGGCTGCAGACTTTGATGTTAGGAATCAACTTTGCCAGTGTAAGCCTTTAATCACCACTATGGAAAATCTCTAAGTCCTATTCTGAAGTCCCATGCCCCACCATTGGGGCTGGGGTCCACCTTGAGAAACACTGAAGTAACCGATAAAAGAGAGATTCCAAAAGAAAAACAACTTTTTTTAAAGTTCAAGTAAAAAAATAATACCACACAACAATGCTGTTTCACTTAAATATGAACGAAGATATCATATTGAAAAAAATAACTATAATTCTAACAAACAATATCGAGAGGGTATTCGTCATATTGTTGTGTGTGACATTTTGTTCATTTCGAGGTTTTGTCAGGAAAAGTTTCCTCACTCCTAATTTCATTATGTATTTAAGTGTTATCCCAATCGGTTAAAAACTTGTGTGTTGTGACATAATGTTTTATTTATTTTTTTTTTCATTTATTATTTATGCGTTGTACCCTAGGCTACCAAATTTCAATTGCCATTTTTGCGAAAAGGCAAACATGCACACACAATAATATGGCAAATACCCGACGATATAATTATAAAAGTTCAGAATCAGCAAAATTTAATCCCTGTGTAGGCGAAATTTACATTTTGGGGTACATTTTCACCAGGCTGGGAGTCGTTGTAAATCTTTAAAATAATAAAGACTGAGCGAGTTTGGGATGAGGTAAGGGGGCCAAGACGAGTCTTTACGTCGACCTTATTTCTTGATTGTTCTATCACCATTTTCTGAAAAAAAAAACTGGAGATATTTTAGTTTGTTTAAAAGATGTAGCAAATGCACACTTAAGCACTTGTTTAAATAATGCGCCGTGGCACCTTATCAAGCTGTTTCACAGTTCCGATTTATTGGAACTCCTAATGATAATATTCAAGTCTCAAACGTTTGATGTCGAATTTCTTGAGTGTTCAAAATGTGGAGTTGGAACAAACAAGAACTGAGGTGACGATTTGCAGATCCAAAGGTTTTTCATGAAACTCTGACATGTGCTAGCCCGTTTTGATGAAAATATATGATTATTATTTCGTTCCATCATGCATCATGGATAAAGCTGTCCAAGGCCGCAGGTTAGTTGTGTTTTGGTCATCGATCTTTTTATTTTAAAAATTTATTCACTTTTATAAAACGTCCTTCTGCGGTAGTGTGTGTGGGTGTTTTTCTGTGTGTGTGAATTGTAGGGCTGGTCACGGGAATGTGTGTATGTCACATTTACATAACGTCGTTCTGTAAAAATAAGTGAATTTTTCGTGTGTGGACACAGAAATATGCATGCATGAGTGTGAGTGTGTGTGTGTGTGTGTGTGTAAGTGTGTATATGTGCCTGTGTGTGAGTGTGGGTGTGCGTATGTGCATGTGTATGTGCGTGTGTGTGTGTGTGTGTGTGTGTGTGTATGTGCAAGCTTCGTGTGTCCGTTTGTAACCTGCAATTGTTGTAGTTTCCGCATATTTATACTAGGCTCGCACGTATCATATCATCACGTATACCCCCGAATAAGGCCATACTGAAAATTAACACCGTGAAAAATTCTCGAAGTGTAAATGATTTCAACTCATCCATATCTCTCTTTTTTTTTTTTTTTTAACCCTTTCTCTGTCCAGGACTTAGAGTGTCTAATAATTTTCGTCAAATTCGTGGTTTTAGTAGATCCATTTCAATCAAGTCAATGGTTTATTTAGTTCGGCTGAGGCCACCGAGAAACAAAGAACTCTAGTAAATGGAAAAGATTGAAGCGAATGACAAAATGGGATGTTTTTGTCAGTTTTTAATCATTTTTAAATAGTTTTTTTGTTTTTTTGCTCGAAAAAAATTAAATATGATAGAATAGTGTTTGGCGAGAGCCAGAATTGGATATTTGAGAAAACCTTGTGATTTGCAAGTCATTAAGAATTAAAAACTGTCAGCTTGGTAGGCGAAGCAGAAAACAAGATTTAATGTTGACTCTGACCTGGATTCCACATGCCAGGCCCTAAACTAAAATCCACTTGCTGTAATAATGTGGGCCTATGGTTTTAGTAGTAAAGCAACAGCAAAGAAACAAACAAACGAACAAAAAAAAAAGTGCATTTGCCAAAGTCCTTCGGCCATTTCTTATTTTTAATTCATAGTTTTCTTAATTTTTTTTATTCCTTAATCTATGCACATTTATTTACACATTTCTTAGTTTTATTATTTTTGTAAATTCCTTAATTTATGCTCAGTTGTTTGCACTAGTTGGCCCTTTGACTCAGGGAATCGACAAATGTGATTTTTAAAGTTGTGTTTTGATCACCAATGTGTAAACTGAGGCAGAGAATTTTTAATTCTATTCGAAGAAAATGCGTTTTTTTTTTCTTTATGTCGGAACACTTTCTTCTGTCCAACTCAGTTGTCGCTCAAAATCGACAAAAGTATTAAAAATATAGCAAACTTCAAGACCTTTTAAAATATGCTCGCGTACACCTTTACGTCTTTCTAAATGTAATGTGATATTTTCTAGGATTTAAGGCTCAGCGGTTCAAATTCCTTTCATGGCTGCATTGAAAACCTTACTTCCTTTATAATAATATGATGATATTTCTCTTTGTTTGTGAAATCAGCGTGTTGAGATTTATATTCCTATTGTAATAAATATGAGTTTTTCTCACTAAAGTTTATTGGCTCTATCTATCCACGTACTCTGCCCCAGCCCTGTATATTTGGCATTCTCTCCTTGTGCAGTTCATCAAATTAAATACTATCTGCAAATTAGTGGTTTTTTATTCATTCTATCGGCACCATTTTTACGTTTTTCTATTCTGTATGTGCATGTGCATAAAGGAGGGCCCATGGACCGAAAGCCTGCCTTTTTTTTTCTTTCTGAAGTTGTCCTGGTCTTAAAGCTTAAAGCAATGTTCAGTTTTCCCATATCTGTTCACTCCCTCAGTAAGTACCGTACACTAGTCATTTTTTTTATCATGGTTGCCCCACCACGCCATAATCTCACACCTAGTCCTGCTACATAGACAGTCTGTGTCCGTCTTGGTGGGCCCATGTTTGTATTATAATTGATACTAAGACCACCTTCGTGTGAAATATGGTTCATTCTTTGATTATTGCACTATTTTGATCAGTAGACTGGTGTTTTCAGCATTTTCCTAGCACTAGCAAGCGTTATCGAGTTCGTCCCTAGTTCCCATACTAGTGTTGGAGTACGGATGGGAAACTATAGAGTAAAAATTCAATACCCAAGCCAAGCATATCACAACAGAGAGAGAGAGAGAGAGAGAGAGAGAGAGAGAGAGAGAGAGAGAGACAGACAGACAGAACCAGTCAGACAGAGACAGACAGACAGAGAGACACAGACACAGACAAAGAGAGGGAAAGACAGACTGAGAGAGACAGACATAGAGAGAGAGACGGTCAGACAGAGAGAGACAGTCAGACAGACGCAGAGACAGACAGAGACAGACAGACAGAGAGACAGACAGACAGAGAGAGACACAGAGAGACAGAGAGAAACATTCAGAGAGAGACAGACAGGCAGAGAGAGACTGACAGAGAAACAGAGACAGACAGAAAGAGAGACAGAGAGAAATAGACAGAGAGACAGACAGACAGTCAGCTAGAGAGACAGACAGACAGACAGACAGAGACAGATAGACAGACAGAGAGATAGAGATAGACATACTGAAAGCCAGAAAGAGAGAGAGATTTTTGATCAGCCAACTAGTTGGATAGTGTCATCATGACATGAGTTTTACTAGCGAAAACGATTTAGTTGATGCTCGAGGTCTCATTGAAACTGTGTGGTGTCGTCACCACCTAACCAGCCAGCCAATCAAAATCTGTTCGCTCGCACAGCTCGCATCGGGCCTTCTGCCATGTCCATATAAGCACATTTCGAGAAAATCGCGTGTAAAGTTTGAACTTATACTTTACAGGTTGTTGGAAAAAACATTGTAACACTTTGAAATGATCCCCACAAAGGTGAGATACCTTCACAGATTTAACTAGAATGATAGAATGCATTTTATATTGCAAAATGATGGCTGTTCTGACTTTTTTTTCTAAAGTGGAGATAGAGTAAAGGTGTCTGTGTGTGGAGAGAAAAAGAAAGAGAGAAAGAGAGAGTGAGAGGCAGACAGATAGAAAGAAAGAGAGAGAGAGACACACACACACAGAAAGACAGAAAGAGAAAGAGAGTGAGAGAGACAGAGAGAAAAAGAGAGAAAGAGAAAGAGAGACACACACACAGAGATAGAGAGAAAAAGAAAGACATAGAGAGAAAGAGAAAGAGAAAGGGAGGAAGAGAAAGAGAGAGAGAGAGTGAGAGCGACAGAAAGAGACAGAGAGAAAAAGGACAGAGAAAGAGAGAAAAAAAAGAGAGCGAGTGAGAGAGAAATAAAGAGAGATAGAAAAAGAGAAACATAGATAGAAAGAGAGAGAGACAGAAAGAAAGAAAGAGAAAGAAAAAAGAGAGAGGGAGAGAGAGAATGAAAGAAAAAAGGAGAGAGAAAGAGATTGAGCGAGAGTGAAAAAGAGAGAAAGATAGACAGAAAGAGAGAGAGAGAGAGAGAGAGAAAAAGAGAGAGCGGAAAAATAGTTATCATTCATGACCAGAACGGATTTCACTTGATCTTTGGTTACGACTGAGCCAGGTTTTTCAACTGGAATTCCATGGTAACATCCTGACTGGCAAATAATGGCAGACATTCACATAGAAGTTATAATCCACAAAACTCTTGTCTATTTGTTTTTTTTAAATTTACAATTTCTTGACCTCATTCAAACCATCACATGTAAACAGACAGGCTGTACCCTGATCTGGAACTGATTTTCAGTAAAGTGTTGGCATCACTGGAAATTTTAGAATTTCCTCTTTCTTATACATGTACTATTTCAGTTTTTTGGATGACAAAAAGTCTTTTTGAAATATAACTTATTTTGTCTTTCCTTCCTTTTTCTCAATGTTTTAATATATAGTTTCTCTATTATTTCTCACTTGAGGCTTTGCAATGTCATGTGGCCAACTTTTCTAGGAATCTGCTATTTTTTTTTCCAGTTCAAAATCTCGGAACACTTTTTCTGTTCAACTCAACCATGGCTCAAAATCAACAAAATAATAAAAAATATAGGGAACTTGACGACATTTTAATGTATACCGGTGTAACAGGCCAGAATATACCCCCCGCCCAGACTATACCCGGGGTTAAACTGGCCTAGCCCAGAATATACCCCGGGGTATATTCTGGGCTAGGCCAGTTTATACCCCGGGGTTACTTTGGGCTAGGCCAGACTATACCCCCCCAGTCCAGATTATACCCCCTACTTTTTTTTTGAAAACAAGTCAAGACCACAGTTTATTTCAGCCTTGATCATTGTCATCAGATATCATATCAATCCACACATGAACACATTCTTGACACCCATAAATCATAATACAATTTAGAGGAAATAATAAGAACAATTTATCTCAGCCTTAGTTTAAATTGGTGTACATACATACATTCATGACTCCTGTTAATCATGATACATTTTAGAGGAAACAAACATGCATTAAAATGCATTGATATACAGAAGAGTTGAGTATCCATTCAAACTGATATGATTAGACTTCATCAGTAATTTCACTCGTGTCTGTTGATATTATTATTATTATTATTATTTTGATAATTGGTTGGCCATGAGTAAAACATGCATTGTATTTTTTGTTACAACCATGCAGAGAGAAAAGGCCGGAAAACAACACACATAGAAAAAAATAATAAAAACATTATTAGTAACCCAACTGGCACTGACAGATAGTGCAAGTCCATCATCCACTTCACATAAAACTTAATAGGCACAAAATTTTTTCGCCTGATGAATTCCACCTGTCCAGATCCACTTGAAATGTTACAGAATGCTAGCCAGTAATATACATTAATAACAATAAGAACACGAAATCATCTTATTTACTCTTGAAAATAAAGAGAAATATAAATATAAGAATCATCATCATCACCTTGGAATAATACAAAGATATAAGAGGGAGTGTAGAAAGGGCAGCAATATGTGTGTGTATCACATATGTACATGTAAATGAAATGTATTGAATCTTTTCAACTATTCAAGTAGAACTGGACAGAAAGCTTTAGTGAAATAGCCTTGACAGTTGAGTACACGGACAGAGTAAGTCCACTGAGACAAAAGTAGTGCATTGTAAAAAGTAAGATCTATAGCATGTTAAGGCAAAATTCGATTGATCATGTTGCAATAACAGAATTTCTTGTTAGTGAATATTATTCTTTGCTAGCTTATTTGTAGAAAGATATATATTTCATGTACCTTATGGTTTAAGACACTGATTAGTTTGCAAGGCATTTGAAAGATTGAACTTACATGTTATAGTGAATAAGGGTTTGTCACTTGCGAGTGAAATAAAACATTTTTTTAAAAGAGACCTTGTCCGTCTTTACCTTCCTAAGCTTGACACGTCCCTTGCCAGAGGATTTAACAACTGTGTATTGGCACACAAAAATACTCTAAAATGACTTCATTTTTATGAGTGTGTTAATTATTTGATTCATTGAGACTAAGTGTATGTCAGTGCCAAACAAACAATACAATGCAAATTTTACTCATGGGCAACCAACTATAAAAACAACTGCAACATGACAACGAACGTGAATGAAATGAGGGTTAAAGTTGAATCATATCAGTTTGAATGGATATTCACCCCATAGCGATAGCATATCAATACATAATAATTCATGATTTTTCCTCTGAATTGTATTATGATTTACCATAATGGAAGTCTAGAATGTATGTATATATGTATTACTATGGTGCCCGTTGACAGTGATAAAAAAAATGAATTAAACTATGATTGAAATAAACTGTGGTGTTTAGGCCAAACTGTATTCCACCAATCTAGATTATACTCCCATATTCAGGCAAAAATATTCAAGGATACAACATTAAGTTTTTAAAATTTTATTTCACCCGCAAGTGACATGCCTTTATTCACTATAACACATAATTGCAATCCTTCAAATGCTCTGCAAACTAACCCAGTGCCTTAAACCATCAGCTACATGAAATGTATACCTTTCTACAAATAAGCTTCCAAAGAATTTACTAACAAGAAATATTAACGCAATATGATCCATCGAATTTTTGCCGTGACATACTGTAATTACTTTCTACAATGCACTGTTGTCTCAGTGGATTTAATCTGTCAGTTTTCACGACGATCAAAGCTACTTTACTAAAGCATTCTATTCAGTTCTACTAGAATAGGTGAAAAGATTTAACACATTTCTTACATACATGTATACATGTACTTGGTACACACACATTGCTGCTTATAGATAATAATAATATTTAATAACAATAATAATAATAATGGTTGGCATTTATGTAGCGCATATCCATTTAAATGCTCTATGCCCTTTACAGAAACAACATGTCAACCACAGAGCAGAATGGAGCGCATGCGAAGCGCTCAACACACTACACTGCTTCTTTCTCTCTCCCTGTTTCTATCTCAGAGCAAATTGTAACGCAGCCTGTTAGGCGCAGTTCACAACTCAAATAATGTTTTGAACCCGGGACCCTTGGCATGAGAGGCGAGCACCTTGCCTCTAGACCACATTGTCCCCCAATTTCTAGAATGATGTGTAGGTCGTTTTTACATTCCCTCTTATTTTAATAATATTCCAAGATGATGATTCTGATATTGATTATATTCTCTTTATTTTCAAGAGTAAATAAGATGATTTCGAGTTCTTATTTTTATTACTGTATATTACTGGTTAGCATTCTGTAACGTCTCAGGTGGATCAGGACAGGCTAAGTTCATGATGTGAAAAAATTTTAGTATGTATTTAGTTTTGTGTGAAGTATTTAACGTCTGCTTGATGATGGAATTGCACCATCTGTCAGTAGTTGGGTTATTAAAATGTTGTTGTTGTTGTTTTCTCTGTGTGTTCTTTCCCGGCCTTTTCTCTCTGCATCATTGTTACTTTATATGTAGATCTAATTGTTCTGACATGTCAAGCACATTTCTGATTTTCAAGAATTAAAATAAAATTCAGATAACTTTACACTTATGAATCTTATATTATTTCATATCTTGCCACTAAGTATATGTCGGTGGTGCCAAACAAAAAAAAAATACATATGTTTATCTCATGGACAACCAATTATAAAAAAAAAAAAAGAAACAATAATAATACCAATGGACACAAGTAAAATTAGTGTTAAAGTCTAATCATATCAATTTGAATGGATTTTCAACTTTTTGTATATGCTTTTTACCGCATGTTTATTTTCTCTTTAATGCATCATAATTTACAACAGTCAAGATTGTATGCTCCAGTATGGTACCTGATGACGGTGATAATGAACAATTTAAACTAAAGTTGAAATAAACTGTGGTCTTGACTTGTTTTTAAACAAAAAAGTAGGGGGTATAATCTGGACTGGGGGGGGTATAGTCTGGCCTAGCCCAAAGTATACCCTGGGGTATAAACTGGCCTAGCCCAGAATATACCCCGGGGTATATTCTAGGCTAGGCCAGTTTAACCCCGGGTATAGTCTGGCGGGGGTATAATCTGGCCTGCTACACCGGCGTACATCTTTCGTAATATAATATTTTTTAGAAATATAGGCTCGATGGTTAAAGAGCCTTTTATAATTAAACATTGAAGATCTTACTTTCTTTATAATATTATGATGTCTAATTCTGCAGCAGTAATTTGACTCATCCCACCCACTTTTCTTTCTTCAGAAATTAAACCAAAAGAACACAGAAAGCAGCGCTGCCAGGCTGTCACCTCCAGCAACACGCGCTGTAAGCGCAAGGAGGAGACGCCTGGCAGCCTGTATTGCTGGCAACATGAACGCTGTAAGTACCATTATTATCTTTATCTTTATCTTTATCAATCAGTCATCTTCGTCCTTAGTACTACATGTGTATACTACATAATAATATTGCAGGATTTGTGGTTGCTTGGCAACAATTATTGACTTAACCGAAAACATTATAAACTTTAACATTTCTGTACAGGTTACTGTTGATACTCAGATCATTACATGCCTTTGACATTTACCAACACTAAGGCGCCTATTGTTTAGACAATATTATTTTTTAATACATTTCGTCCTCCTAGTGTCCTCGTTCGGATTAATTTAATATAGAAGGCTGTTGTTGTTTTTTTTCTCTTTCTCTCTCACATTTTTGCTTTTCTTTTTTTTTTTTTTTTTAGTGTGTGTATCCATGGGGCTAAAACTTTTTTTGGTTTCATTCATAGGCGGAAAAAGAGCTGTGTATGAGCAGCTGAGGCTGCAGCGACAGGCTGCAGCCATTGCGGCAGCGGTGCGCCGAAAGACAAAAACTACAGCCACCGCTGCCTCAAGCACAGCCCAGGTAGGTGTGTTCTGGTCTTGGTACGCAGACAGCTAATAACATTGTATTTGCTCTATATTTCAGTCAGTTTCTGTCAAGTGAAACATATCTATCTGTCTTGTCGCCTGAATGTTTGTCTATCCATTCATCTATCTACTAAAGGATGAGATCTTTCACTGACATTCCATAAAAATGTTCCAGTCTTCATCTTGACAATTACGAATGTCTTTTGTCAGTGGATGGATGGATTGGGGGGGGGGGGGGGGGCATCTCTCTGTTTTTGCCAGTGTGTATGTCCAGTAACCCTGAAGCTTAAACTGTTAAAGGACCCTTTGGCAACCAGCAACAACAAGGCAACATCCAAAATTCACTCATTAAAACAAAGATGAGCATGATGTGGCATTCCTTGCAGCACTCATAAGTAGTTAACCACGGGGTTTTCTAAAGCTAGAGCAGGGTGAAAAACAGCTTTGCCCGTCCTTGGAATTTGTGTATTTGTGTATTTCTTGTTATTATTACCTTGTTTAAAACAAAAGGATCACGAAAATGCCCTTCCTCTCACAGTGCCCTTTGCAACTCAAATGGACAATAATAAAAGCCAGTGGGCTAAGGGGCAGTTTGGGACTGGTTGTGTTGGAAGATATTTTGCGTCATCCTGGAAGTAATCACTACCATTGTCTAGTTTTACTCAATGTATTGTGGTATTGTAAATTTTAAATGTATAATTTCTGTGTTGAAAGAATTTTTTTTTTTTTCCAATGCATTTCTAGGGATTTTTGAAAATCCTCACCAGCAACGGTGGTGCATAGGAAACTTTTGTCCTTGAGCTGCAAAGTCGCACGTTCTCAACTAGGTCTAGATCTACAGCTTGTTATGAGAAAATAAATAAGTAAATAATTTTTAAGTAGATGTATCTCATCGTATGTTTCTTGACTTTATAGTTAGCAAGTGTTCCACAATTGATATGTTATTGGCAGTATGTGTTGATCACAAGTCTTTAGTGTTCTTTGATGATGTTTTTTCAGCTGAGGCGCAGTGAAAGGTTACGTGCCTCTGGAAATGTAAGTCAGTCTGTCTGTCCATGAACATATCCATCTATGTGTTTATCTATACTATATATATTTGTGGACTTGAGATTTTTCATTGTAAAAGGCTTCTGAACCACTCAACACTCAGACTTCAAATTTTATATGGTGCATCCGAATGGGTGCACAGTTTTTAATAGAAGTCTCAAATCGGTGTAGTTTTTTTTATTGGAAATTTATTGTTTCGCCATCATTCAGATATATTTCGAGTCATGGTTCGCCATTTTAAGGTTTCGTTATCACTTCCTGCGATGTGTTCACTATCAAACACACTAACCCGTGCGCAAATCATGCTGTTGTACGGGATGCGCAGGGTGTCAACTCACAAAGGCAGAGCAGTAAGACTTATTTAAAAACAAACAAACAAAAATAAAATAAACAAATAGGAACAGGCCAGATAAATCAAGTCCATAATAACCACCCAGAACTGAAACCAATATTCAAACCGATTTATCCCGGGCAGGGCCGGGGACCTCAGCTAGTCTGTCTATATCTTCCCTTCACATGAGCAAATCCATATCTGTACTCAATTTTCGATCCACCAAAACCAATTTTTTTCATAACAGTGCTGGAGTAATATAGTAAGAAAAAGCTGGCATGTGCTGCGTGCTATGGGCCCTGCATTTTCAGGGTCTCCACATTAAATACTTCTGAATTTTCTTGGACGACTGAATGTTTAATTCTTACCTGTACGCACGTTTTTGTAGATTTTAAGCCATTTTTTAATATTTTTTTGGCTTTTCTGTGTTTCTTTCAAAATTAACTGTCACACCGGTGTATTCTTTTGAAATTAGGTTTAAAAAGAGTAAACAATTTATGTGTTTAGATATTTACTCGTGTTTTTATCACTTTAGGGATATTTCATAACGAATGCTACAGGTCACGCACTTACTTAATCCAGCCATGTTAAATGTGAATATTTATAAAGATCACATTTTAGACTGCTTTCTCTCATTCTGATTTAATTAAAACAATAAATAAAAATTCCGGCGTTTACCATCTTTCTGCCCTACAATGCATTTATGGCATACGATTGGGACTCTTGAATAATCTTTTGTTTCATTAATAGAAATAAAGGCCTTTCTGTTTTCTGACAGGTTTTAATGTGTTTGGTTAAAGTCATGCTTTCCTGTGATCCTGGTATATTGAATGGTTGGTTTAAGCCCCACCCCTGGTGTGTAATGGTTTTGTGAAGTACTTTCTATGCTTCATTTCACTGTTCCAGTGTGAATGAATTAGGTCTATATTTCTAAAAGTTCAACTGTTCCGTGTCAATATTTTGATTTGTCTTACCTGCATGTACATTTTGAATATATTCAAATATTGAGAAGCTTACTTAATCAAGGCATATATTATTATTGTGCATTTTTCTTGATCTCATGGGAGAGGGGAAATGAGTCCCTTGCCCTCGGGCCACCCAGGGACCAAAGAAAAATATCGCAGTAAGAGTTTGACATTATACGGTGCATTATGTATAGGAATTTTCTCTTGTGGACCTGGTAGATTGATTGGTTCCTCTTGGAGGCTGCCCATGCTGTGGAGAGAAGGAGAAAGCGAGAGAGAGAGAGAAAGAGAGAGAGAGAAAGACAGAGAGTGAAAGAGACAGAGAGAGAGAAAGAGAGAGATGGGGGAGGGGAGGGGGAGTATATCTTTCAGTATATCAGTATTTTCAGTATATCCTATTTGTAAATTTGTGACTCTGTGGAAAAAAATGTTCCACAAATATTTATCTGCCTATGCTGATTCAGTTTGTTTTAGATCATTAAGTTGATTAGTTGGAATGGATATGTCTGTCCATTAAAGAAGCACTTTAGTTACCTATATTTTTATTATTAATTTTGTAACCCTCGACGGGAGAGAAACAATAATACCATTAATTTTAAGTTGACAAAAAAAAAGTTGGGTTAAGTTGGGAAGTGGATGCAGAAAGAGAAAGAAAGAGAGAGAGAGGGAGATGGAGAGAAAGAGAGAGAGAGAGAAATGATCTTCAGTATCCTTTGTAAGTTTTTGACTTGTGATAACAAGTGTTCGAGAAATATTTATGGACCTATGCTAATTCAGTTTTTTCAAATTTTATGTTCAGCCAGTACGGCAAGCAGAAAAAGTAGTAGTAAGTATTTTTTTTTTTATTATTAGAAATTTTTGTGTGTTTATCCACCTTGATACTCACCATTCTCATATAATATGTAGCCTAATCCCGTCTGTGTATTCATGAATACATCCAAGCAAATATCTTCCTTCTTGTGTATACACACCTGTACAGACATTTCCACCCACATACAGAGAGAGAAAGGAGAGAGAGAGAGAGAGAGAGAGAGGGGGAGAGTGAGAGAGAGAGAGAGAGAGAGAGTGAGAGAGAGAGAGAGAGAGAAGGAGAGAGAGAAAAGGCATTAATGAATAAAGTAGTGTAGAATTAATCTTTTGTAGGTGTCTGGTTATAAGTGTTACACAAATATTTATGACAGTTTGTTTACGCTTTTTTTTTCACAGTGCGAAGCCACAGTTGCTAGAAGAAGAGCCGTAAGTCGGTCCGTCTGTTTGTGTGTCCATCTCCAGACCCACAAGTCTATTCAACCCTCTACTGAGATATATTGTATTACTTTTAACTAAAAGTTTTGAATTATGCAAAGCTGAAGAAGTCATATAATTAAATTAACACAAAACTATCAAGAAACAAAACTAAAACATAACAAAATAGGGGAAAAAAACTCCCAAGATCCTCACAACAAAAACGGGTATTTATAAGGTAAATGGTTTTTCAAAACGGGATGAGGTAACAGGTGAAGTATCCGGCATGGCCTTTCTGTTTTCTGGCTGGTTTTAATGTGTTTGGTTAAATTCCTGCTCTCGGACTGTGATCCTGGTATATTGAATGGTTACTTTAAGGGGACAAGCGGGTCCTGTGGTACTAAATTTCGACCAAAATATCAATTTTGAGTTTTTTGCATAATCGGAATGATGAAAGTCTTTACTGTATAAAAACAGTTCAGTCGGCACTGAGAATGGTCATTTTATGTCCACAATGGCCTCTTGATGTCCAAGAGACCCCTTTGATGTGTGAACAGAATGTATTGTATCATTAAATCCCGACTTTTAAAGGCATAAACACCTGGTGGGCCCATCCCCATTACAAGAACTTTGAAAATGAACACCTAATGTCGTCCTTTGATAAACTGACAACAAGTACAGGTGTCTACTTTCGTTTGATGCACAACAGGCTTCTCACCATGCCCAGCATATTAATATTTTCATTTGAGTCATGCTAGTGCCAACAGCAGTGGGCCTATCCTCATCACCAGGACTGGTCATCCCTTGCCGTGACAATGAGGGCTTAGTCCTTTCCTTTGATGAGCCGATAATAAGTTTACCATCGTTTGACGTGCCGGAGTGGCTTACTCCGAAACAAGAACTAAATGCAAATTATTAGAATTATTGTTGTTATTGTTCACTGATTTCTTACAACTGATGATAAACAACAACTGTAACTACTTAAATTTTTTATGTCTACATCAGTGCTTCTCAACCTTTCAGACAATTGCTCCCTTATACTCCAAATTACCTTTCATAGCTCTCCCGCCCCTTCCCAGAACCTAACTCCACCTCTAAATCATACAATCATAAATATACAGACTGGATGTAGATTGTGATGATTTTTTTCAGAACTATTGTTCAATGACAATAGGCATTTTGATTATTCATTTTAAAGAAAAGGAGAAAGCATAATTCTTCCCCAAATGCAGCAATAATTGGCATTTTCTGCTCATAAGATCCATGCAGCAGGCTGGCTTGTCCTACAATCATCTATTAGCAACACTGAATGATGGAATTTGAATGGCATGTTCTAGCCAAGATTTGTTTGTTTATTTTGTCACATTCAGAATTCAGCAATGGCTGGGTTGGGCTACCGCCTGGCAGAAATCACATAATAAATAAAATACAAAAGCCAGTGCCAGTGTGCACAGAAAAGCTGAAAATTCAGCAGTCAAAACACAAGCATCTGCTGGAACTTTGAGCTGCTTTGCCTGAAGATCACCACTATTCCTTTGATAATTTACCCCATTTTTTTTAGACTTGGCTTTGTTTGTGCATTTCACAGACACTTACATTGTTTGTGCCAATTTGTTTTAGATTATTAATTTGATTAGTTGGAATGGATATGTCTCTCTATTAAAGAAGCACTTTAGTTATCTATATTTTTATTATTAATTTTGTAACCCTCGACGGGAGAGAAACAATGATACCATTGATTTGAAGTTGACAAAAAAAAGGTGGGTTAAGTTGGGAAGTGGATGCTTCAGGTGATAGTAAAATTGAATGTTGCTATTTGAATAGAGAATAAATGAAAAGAAAAGATGAGAGAGAGAGAGAGAGAGAGAGAGAGAGAGAGAGAGAGAGAGAGAGAGAGAGAGAGAGAGAGAGAGAGAGAGAGAGAGAGAGACAGAGAGACAGAGAGAGAGAAAGAGAGAGAGACAGAGAGACAGAAAGAGAGAGAGAGGAAATGGATAGGCAAAATGTTGGAGAGAGAGAGAAAAAGGGGACAGAAACGAGAGAAGAGAGAGAGAGAGAGAGAGAGAGAGAGAGAGAGAGAGAGAGAGAGAGAGAGAGAGACAAAGAGGAAAAGGAAATGGATTGATGAAATATAAGAGATAGAGAGAGTGAAAAAGGGACAGGACCGAGGGAACAGAGTAAGAGAAAGAGAGAGAGAGAGAGAGAGAGAGAGGAGAGAGACAAACAAAGAGTGAGAAAGAGAGAGAGAGAGAGAGAGGGAGACAAAGAGAGAGGTATTCTAAAATTCATTCTTTACAAAAACTCTAGCTTGATTTAAAATTCTCTGAAAGTACACTTTGATTATGAATAAATTGTCACAAAAAACATGTACCTGCTGTACTTTGTTGTTAATTGGTCAAAAATAAGTTTTTGGTCAAAACAACACAAAGCTAGCTATAGTATGAGTCTAAACAGCCTGCAACCAAACCATGAAAGTCTGGACCACAAAAAAAGCTATGTCAAAAACTTGCAAAGGGGGCATAGCCTACTTGTGCGGTTTCATCATGGAAAAAAATTATCACTGAACGTCACAAGTTGTATGGCGTCTAAAATAACCATTATTATGGAAAGAAATATTAATGATTATAACTAAGATGTTTTGTAACCTGCATGTCAAATTTGGAAAGAAATTCGCTGCCTGTTTTAAAGACAATCAGTTTTTCATCTCTCCTGTATAATTCTGTCAGCGAGACTTCTGAGGTTTCATCACGATGCAGTCGCTATGCCTGTTTATTATAGAGATGTCAATTTTTATATATTAATGTCCATCTTAATAGTTGTGTATTTCAACAACAATAATAATTTTCATCCGTCTTAGTCTCAAACATTTAAAGCACCATTACATTTCCTTTGTTTGTCTTTTTTGTTTCATCATCATGCACACTTACTCATACAGTACAATAGACACATACACCATACACCAAATGTGATGATAAAGAAAGAGAAAGGAAAACAAAATGAATCTGCAGAATATCCTCTGTGTTATCTGTCTTGTTTTGTATAGTCATGTTCTGCTGTGGTCCTGGTATTCTGATTGCTTCCACTGTCTGTTCTGTTTGGTAATTCTGTAAAGTCTTATCAATGCTTCATTTTAGTTTTCCACTACAGATGTATCAGATAATAAAGACTAGGATAGTTGTATGTTAATATGATAATTTTCCCTAACTGCATGTTAATTTTGATGTTATATTGGAATATTTGTGCTTAAATACATAAAATATGTATTTTTTCCCTTCATTACATAGCAAGATCAGCAACCTGGGCCATCTGGTGTGGCCCAGAAAAGGGTAAGTTTCTGAAATGTTTCCTACCATTGTGGGTTTTGTAAAGTCATTTCCAATATATGGGTACTCCATGGAGCCAATTCAAGCCACTCTATTGCTCTCCAATTATATTTTTGGATCCCTACCTTTTTTGTGTCTGGCTGTCATTGTGTTGGCAGACATAAACATTCATTTCTCTGCCCTACTGTCTGTCCATGCAAAAATGCCACATATATGGCCTTTTCTCTTCTTTCTTGTGTATGGGCACCTACCTGCAGACGGGTTACCGTACACATAGTGAGAGAGACAGAGAGGATAGAGAGAGAGAAAGAGACAGAGAGAGATAGGGAGAAAAAGAGGGAGAGAGAGAGAGAGAAAGACAGGGAGAAAGAGAGATAGAGATAGAGAGAGAGAGAGAGAGAGAGAGAGAGAAAGAAAGAAAGAAAGAAGAGTATATCTTTCAGTAATCCTATTTGTAAATTTGGGACTCTGTGGTAACAAATATTCTTCAAATATTTACCTGCTTATACTGATTCAGTTTTTAAAAATTATATTTTCAGAAGTCGCCACCAAATGTAAGTATATTTTTGTTGTTGTTGTTGTAGTTGATGTGTTTCGTCTATTTGTCCACCTTCATACTCACCATGGTCATAAATATAATATGTACATCCTTTCTGCCTATCCATGAGTGCATCCAACCAACTATCCATATCTGTGTGTTTGCTTGCCACTCTGCTTACCTATTTTTCTGTCTACATGACAGATGATTGATCATTGCATGTGTTTCTCAATCTGTCTGTATGTCTGTCCATCCCGTGGTGTCTTTCTTAGTGTGGTTGTCTGTGATTATTTATCTGTTTATCTGTCCATACATTCATCTAACTATGAATAGAAATAAGAAACAGAATCACTTTATTATCCTACAAGGAAATCAGCTGTGTGTACATTTTCATTTATTCAGACATTCATGTTTTCACATACCGTTTCTCTTGTCCATTTCACAGGAGCCAGAAACTAAAAAAAAAAGAAAGAAAACAGAGGTAAAAAACTGAATTCATCATAATCTTCATAGTGTTTTCTTTGATATCATATTGTCGGTCATTGGAGGAAGGTTTCTAGGAAACATGGTTATACATATCACAGGTTAAGCTAGAATGCAGTGCCGAGGTGAATTGTAGATGATAGAAACAATCCTTTATGTCTATCTGTTTGCTGTGAACTGTGGAGGGCTGTCATGGTTTACTATAATAACCAAATCCATTTTGAATAAATTCAGAGTCAATGTTAATGTACTACTTTTCCATTGCTGCATGTACATTTTCATTTATTCAAATATTCATGTTTTCACATAGCCTGTCTCTTATGAATTTCATAGAAGACAAACAAAGAAAAAAGGAAAAACAAAAGAGTTAAAAATTTGAATTCATCATTATCTTCCTTGTGTTCTTTGATATCATATTGTCAGCCATTGCGAATATTTACAAATAATGCCTCTGTCAATTCTTCTTCATGTCTACCTGTGTCATACATCCTTCTGTTGTCACTCCACTCTTCCGTCCATCTGTATCATTCCATCTATTTGACTTTAACATTTTGTTTGTGTGTCTGTTTCTTATCTTTCTTTTCCTTCCCTTTTTCTCTTTCTTCATTCTTTCTATTTTTTTTCACTATCTCTCTCTCTTTATTTCTTGCTCTCTCTCTAATCTTTCTGTCTCTTTCTTTCGTTCCTTCTCTCTTTCTTTCTTTATTTGACTTTCGTTTTCTCTGTCTCTTTTTTCCTTCTCTCTCTCTCTTTCTTTCTTTCCTTCTCTCTCACTTTCTTTCTTTCTCTGTCTCTCTCTTTCTTTCTCTATTTCATTCTTTCTCTCTATGTCTCTTCCTCTGTCTGTCTCTGTCTGTCTGTCTGTCTTTCTCTGTCCTCAATCTGATCTAGAAACGTTTCCATCATAATCTACATTAATGCTAGAGATGTCATGTCCAACAGGGCACAAAGCTCTTATTTCTGTCCTCCATTTAGGCTTCTACGTAATTGTCTTTCTTTCTGTCACTATCATTCTGTTGGAAGACGTGAAGTTCCATTTCTCTGCTCTTCTTTCTGTGTCTCTAAAATTTCCACACACACCCTTTTCCCCTCTTCCTTCCTGTGCATGCTCACCTGCAGACACATTCCCACACACATACTGAGAAACAGAGCGAGAAAGAGAGAGAAAGAGAAGGAGAGAAAGAGAGAGAGGGAGATGGAGAGAAAGAGAGAGAGAAAGAAATGATCTTCAGTATCCTTTGTAAGTTTTTGACTTGTGATAACAAGTGTTCGAGAAATATTTATGGACCTATGCTAATTCAGTTTTTTCAAATTTTATGTTCAGCCAGCACAGCAAATAGAAAACGAAGTAGTAAGTATTTTTTATTATTATTATTAATTTTTATGTGTTTATCCTCCTTGATACTCATCATTCTCATACAATATGTAATCCCATCTGTCTATTCATGAATACATCCAAGCAAATATCTTCCTTCTTGTGTATACACACCTGTACAGACATTTCCACCCACATACAGAGAGAGAGAGAGAGAGGGAGAGTGAGAGAGAGAGAGAGAGAGAGAGAGAGAGAGAGAGAGAGAGAATGAGAGAGAGAGAGAGAGAGAGAGAGATGGAGAGAGAGAAAAGGCATTAATGAATAAAGTAATGTAGGATCAATCTTTTGTAGGTGTTTGGTTATAACTGTTACACAAATTTTTATGACAGTTTGTTCATGCTTTTTTTTTCACAGTGCGAAGCCACAGTTGCTAGAAGAAGAGCCGTAAGTATGTCCATCTGTTTGTGTGTCCACCTCCAAATCCACAAGTCTATTCAACCCTCTAATGAGATATATTGTATTACTTTTAACTAAAAGTTTTGAATTATGCAAAGCTGAAGAAGTCATATAATTAAATTAACACAAAACTATCAAGAAACAAAACTAAAACATAACAAAATAGGGGAAAAAAATCCCAAGATCCTAACAACAAAAACGGGTATTTATAAGGTAAATGGTTTTTCAAAACGGGATGAGGTAACAGACGAAGTATCCGGCATGGCCTTTCTGTTTTCTGGCTGGTATTAATGTGGTTGGTTAAATTCCTGCTCTCGGACTGTGATCTTGGTATATTGAATGGTTACTTTAAGGGGACAATCGGGTCCTGTGGTACTAAATTTCGACCAAAATATCAATTTTGAGATTTTTGCATAATCGGAATGATGAAAATCTTTATTGTATAAAAACAGTTCAGTCGGCACTGAGAATGGTCATTTTATGTCCACAATGGCCTCTTGATGTCCAAGAGACCCCTTTGTTGTGTGCACAGAATGTAGATGATCGCTCCGTTTGTAAAGTACCGGTACTAGATTTCTAGACATCTGGATCCACCGCAGAAACAAAAAGATACCCAAAAAGTCCCGAAGAGTGCAACATTCTCAAAGAGTCTCCTGATCAAGATGGCAAATGCATGAAAGCATGTTTTTCTGAGTTTTTAGCGTTCGAAACTTTGAACATGTTTTTCACTAGCACTGTTCGCAATTTTTCTCACATATTTGCTATCCACTCCTTCATTTTTCAACATTTTTGCGTGCTTTTTTGCATGTGCATGCATCATTACTAACCAAACAAAAGTATGCATTTGTATTTCAGGTTTGTCTTACAAATTTTGTGCTAGAGGGTGTCAAAAATACAAAATTGGGTCATTTCGGAGGCACCGTAATTGATAAACTTTGAGAATCGATAAAAACAAATCTAATTCAGATATGACAAAAAGAAATGCATACTTCTAAAGAGGGTCCAAAATACTTCTAGTATACTTATTTTCATGTTGATTCATCTATTTTTGGCGAAGCCTTTGCATTTTGAAATTGTTAGCACTCCGCGATATCAAATTTCAGGATGGCGGCGTTGTCATGGTTAGAAAAAAATGAAATTTATTATTTTCATCATTCACCCTCTAATTTGGACATATAAAACCTATAATAGTCAGTTAAAACCAGTAATTCCTTAGAATTTTGATTTTAGCCTTCAGGACCGACTTATCCCCTTAAGGGGAGGAGCGGCTCAAAATATTGACCACTGGGACTAGATCTAGACAAAATTGGGAAACAATTTCAATTCTCAATTTCTCCATAACTAGCAGACAGATTGCCCCCAAATTTTGCACATATGTACTTGGATGTATGTTCTTTGATATTACAATGGCCAATTTGGGTTATTTGTGATATTTTTTTGCAAGCTAGAGCAATTAGAAAGCCCTTAGGGCCCTTTGGTTTTAACGCATTTTCACATTTCAGTTCTTAATTTCTCCATAACTAGCAAACCGATTGCCCTCAAAATTTGCACACGTGTCATTGAATATATATACTTTGATGTTACAACGGCTGATTTGGGTCATATGTGATATTTTTTCAGACAGAGTAATTTGAAAACTGTGTTGTCAGATAAAAATGAAACCTACTACTTCAACCTTGGAATATGACCAATTGGACAAATTTATTGGAAATATGGCATTGTAACTCTCTTTGCATACCTAGTCTTAACTTGTATGCAAAATTTGAGCTCATTGCAGCTGATGGTTTTCACAGAATTATTAATTAAAAAATGTAATGAAAATTCAATATGGCCACCATTACCATAGCAACCGCAAAGTTAAAAAAAAAATTTGAATACATTTTTCAAATCATATTTTCATTCTGATTCATTACCACAAATTTTATGGAAATTTATTCACAACTAGGGAAAATAGAATTTTTAGCCGCTCCTCCCCTTAAGGCCCACCCTGGTTTGTGAACATTTTGTAAAGTACTTTCTACGCTACATTTCACTGTTACAGTGTGAATGAATTAGGCCAATATTTCTAAATGTCTAATTGTTGCGTATTAATATTTTGATTTGCCTTACTTGCATGTACATTTGAAGGGTTGCATGACAAAACGCGTAAAGCGCCAAATTGGAAAAAAATGACTTACGCGCCCTAAACGATAAAGCTGAGTACCAAGCATATGTAGACGGAATTTTTTTTTTTTTTTCGCAAAACACGTTGTATCCATCTTTTTACTAGAGTTAAATTGTATTATTATTATTATTATCATCATTGTATCATTAAGGTTTCTTGGAACCATGATTATACATATCACAGATTAAGCTAGAATGCAGTGCCGAGGTGAATTGTAGATGGTAGAAACAATCCTTTATGTCTCTCTGTTTGCTGTGAACTGTGGAGGGCTGTCACGGTTTACTGTAATAACCAAATCCATTTTGAATAAATTCAATGCTAATATACTGTATTAATTTTCCTTAGCTGCGTGTACATTTTCATTTATTCAAATATTCATGTTTTCACGCAGCCTGTCTCTTATCCATTTCATAGAAGACAAACAAAGAATAAAGGAAAAACAAAAGAGAGTTAAAAATTTGAATTCATCATTATCTTCCTTGTGTTCTTTGATATCATATTGTCAGTCATTGCGAATATTTACAAATGATGCCTCTGTCAATTCTTCTTCATGTCTACCTGTGTCATACATCCTTCTGTTGTCACTCTACTCTTCCATCCATCTGTATCATTCCATCTATTTGACTTTAACGTTTTGTTTGTGTGTCTGTTTCTTATTTTTCTTTTCCTTCCCTTTCTCTCTTTCTTCATTCTTTCTATCTTTTTTCACTATCTCTCTCTCTTTATTTCTTGCTCTCTCTCTCATCTTTCTGTCTCTTTCTTTCGTTCCTTCTCTCTTTCTTTCTTTATTTGACTTTCGTTTTCTCTGTCTCTTTTTTCCTTCTATCTCTCTCTCTCTCTTTCTTTCCTCCTCTCTCACTTTCTTTCTTTCTCTGTCTCTCTCTCTTTCTTTCTCTATTTCATTCTTTCTCTCTATGTCTCTTCCTCTGTCTGTCTCTGTCTGTCTGTCTTTCTCTGTCCTCAATCTGATCTAGAAACGTTTCCATCATAATCTACATTAATGCTAGAGATGTCATGTCCAACAGGGCACAAAGCTCTTATTTCTGTCCTCCATTTAGGCTTCTACGTAATTGTCTTTCTTTCTGTCACTATCATTCTGTTGGAAGACGTGAAGTTCCATTTCTCTGCTCTTCTTTCTGTGTCTCTAAAATTTCCACACACACCCTTTTCCCCTCTTCCTTCCTGTGCATGCTCACCAGCAGACACATTCCCACACACATACTGAGAAACAGAGCGAGAGAGAGAGAGAAAGAGAAGGAGAGAAAGAGAGAGAGGGAGATGGAGAGAAAGAGAGAGAGAGAGAAATGATCTTCAGTATCCTTTGTAAGTTTTTGACTTGTGATAACAAGTGTTCGAGAAATATTTATGGACCTATGCTAATTCAGTTTCTTCAAATTTTATGTTCAGCCAGCACAGCAAACAGAAAACGAAGTAGTAAGTATTTTTTTTTATTATTATTAATTTTTGTGTTTATCCTCCTTGATACTCATCATTCTCATACACTATGTAATCCCGTCTGTCTATCCACGAATACAACCAGGCAAATATCTTCCTTCTTGTGTATACACACCTGTACAGACATTTCCATACACGTACCGAGAGAGAAAAGAGAGAGAGAGAGAGAGAGAGAGAGAGAGGGAGAGAGAGAGAGAGAGAGAGAAGGAGAGAGAGAAAAGGCATTAATGAATAAAGTAATGTAGAATCAATCTTTTGTAGGTGTTTGGTTATAAGTGTTACACAAATATTTATGACAGTTTGTTCACGCTTTTTTTTTCACAGTGCGAAGCCACAGTTGCTAGAAGAAGAGCCGTAAGTATGTCCGTCTGTTTGTGTGTCCACCTCCAAATCCACAAGTCTGTTCAACCCTCTACTGAGATATATTGTATTACTTTTAACTAAAAGTTTTGAATTATGCAAAGCTGAAGAAGTCATATAATTAAATTAACACAAAACTATCAAGAAACAAAACTAAAACATAACAAAATAGGGGAAAAAAACTCCCAAGATCCTCAGAACAAAAACGGGTATTTATAAGGTAAACGGTTTTTGAAAACGGGATGAGGTAACAGATGAGGTATCCGGTGTAGCAGGCCAGATTATACCCCGCCAGACTATACCCGGGGTTAAACTGGCCTAGCTCAGAATATCCCCCGGGGTATATTCTGGGCTAGGCCAGTTTATACCCCGGGGTTTACTTTGGGCTAGGCCAGACTATACCCCCCCAGACAGATTATACCCCCTACTTTTTTTTAAAAACAAGTCAAGACCGTAGTTTATTTCAACTTTAGTTTGAATTGTTCATTATCACTGTCATCAGATATCATATTGAAGCATACATTTTTGACTCTTGTAAATGATACATTTAAAAGGACATAAACATGCTTAAAAAGCATTGATATACAAAAGGATTGAAAATCAATTGAAACTGATATGATTAAACTTTAACACTAATTTTACTTGTGTCCGTTGGTATTATTATTGTTTTGGTTTTTTTATAATTAGTTGACCATGAGTTAAACATGTATTGTAATTTTTTTGTTTGGCACCACTAACATACTTAGTGGCAAGGTATGAACTAATTATAAGACTCATAAGTGTAAAGTTATCTGAATCTTATTATAATTTTTGAAAATCAGAAATGTGCTTGTAACAGCTGAGGTTGTTCTAGCACGTTATAGTAGGGGGGAGTTAATTGATCTAACTACAACCCTTTAGAAAACGAAACTATTACAGCTGTAAAATAAATAAACACGAGATCCGACGATAGATTAAATAATACTAAAGTTTAATAAATGTATAGTGAACAATAAATTACTAGGAAGACACCAGCGAAACTAAATATCTACGCCACACAAAAGGAAACTCACTTACTCACCGACCAACCACTCACACAGGTCTATATATATAAACATTCCTACAGAAAGTTCCCGAAATAAACGTTACCTTTGCCCTCGCACAAACTAACCAATCACGCATCAATACGTCATCAGGTTACATCACTCAAGGCCAAATCTGGCGTAAACATTCGTATCCACAACGTTATCGAATATTCGGGAACATACTAATATTTACTGAACGAGTCAAAACACCTGACAACAAGCGAGCGAGGAAAAAAACTACTCACTAGAAAAGAAGGTCAGGTCACGGAGTACAGTACACTCTGGCGGTTGTCAACAATAAAATGGAAAAAGTAGTGGACACATGCTCAGCCACCAGCACAACAACAAAACCGGGGGAGGGCAAGGGGTAGCCCGCAGATGCTACACAACTCCCCAATTTAAGTTGAATATCTTTCAACTCCAAAAACATTATACAGCGTCTGCACTATCGTGAAATAATCTTATAGCACTCCCAATCTCACAAAGGTAGTTGCTAATTCTATTACAATTAATAACAATTTCAGTGTCTTCCCGAATGTCATCACAACTACAATACAATGCAGTGTACTTTGCATCACTAATACCATAACTAATACAATACCGTCATTGCTTCCCAATAGTAAACAGTAGGCCTACTAGTCAAAATAACACAACGCCACCACTGTGGTGAAACAATGGTCAATGATATTATTACAAATCATATAAGGTGAAACGATGGCCCATCGTTTACATAATGCTTCGTGCACGAATCATAGCATATGACTTGTTGTACATAACATGGTTATCTCCAAAATGTATAACTCATACTTACAATGGCAAAAATACCAATACATACCGACCACTGATTAGGGTCTTTCTTCATCATATTAGGTCAAAACAAGTTACAACATTGCAATATAACACAAACACTGCTTGCTCGCAGTCCCCATTTGGGTTACATTTTTCAAAAATTACACCAAGTTCCATTGGTAACTAATATGACATAGCATAAAATCAAAATGTGACTAACACATCATGACTCTCTATCAGCCATCAATTCAATATTCAGTCACAGATGAACTATGTCCCCAATTACAGTACAATACTGCCGTCCTAGAAATTCATCTAGTAGGCAAAAGTATGGGTTACAATGCATTTCACTGATAGTGTACTACTTTAAAATACCCTGCTCAGGAAATCGGCACAGACATTTTCTCTGCCTTTTACGTAGTGAATCCTGAATCGATAAGACTGTAAAAATAAACTCCATCGTAATAATTTTGGACTGTCAAACTTGGCAGAGTTCAAAAACTCTAATGACCGATGGTCAGTTTGGAGCACAAACTCCTTTCCATACAAATACAAAGTAAACTTTTTTACAGCCCAAACAATAGCTAAACATTCGCGCTCTGAGACCGAATATTTTGTCTCACGAGGCAATAGCTTACGACTAGCATATGCCACAGGGTACAACTTTCCCTCATGTTCCTGCATAAGACTAGCGCCTAATCCGCGATCTGATGCATCAGTTGCTAAGACAAACTCTTTGGAAAAATCTGGCAAACATAACATGGGTTTGGAGATAATGACATTCTTCAAAGAGGTGTACGCTTACTCCTGCGTTTCATCCCACTGAACTATATTGGGCTGACCCTTTCTAAGTAAATCAGACAATGGTGATGCAATCGCTGAAAAGTTAGGAATAAATTCATGGTAATATCCCACTAATCCTAAGAATGCTTTCACTTCCTTCTTAGTGGGTGGGTCTGGGTGCGTCTCGTACCTTACATACATTCTCTTCTAACAGGCCAATCATACCTTCTCCCACTAAGTGTCCAACAAAGTCTACTTCAGACGTTCCAATCAGACACTTCGATGGTCTTGCAGTTAATCCAGCTTGGTCCATCCTCTGCAGTAAGTCCTTGAGAGTCTTCACATGCTCGTCGAATGTCTCTGTATGAATCAGCAGGTCGTCCACATATGCTGTCACATTGTTCATTCCACGGATCAATGGCTTTACGATCCTGTTCAGCGTGGCTCCTGAGTTCATCATCCCAAAAGGCATCCGAATGAATTCATAGTGTTCGCCCATGGTGACGAACGCCGTCTTGGGAATGTCTTGCTCTCGAACTTTCACTTGCCAGTATCCCTTGCTCAGGTCAATCCGAGAGAATAATTTTCCTCTCGAGAGACTCTGAAACACTTCTAATGGCGCTGCTGTCGGATGAGGGTCGAATACTGTGATCTTGTTTAACCTCCTGTAGTCGATGCAGACTCGGTTGGATCCGTCCTTCTTCTTGACGACAACAATAGGTGAAGCATAAGCTGATGAGCTCCTTCGAATGATGCCCAGCCGTTCCATGGTGCTAAGCTCCTCCTTCAATGAGTCGCGCATAGCGTAGGGCACCGGGTATGGTCGTTGACGAACTGGTACTTCTGTCGTCAGGTCGATGCGATGTTCACCCAACTGGCAGCATCCAGGGAGATTGGTGAAGACGTGCTGGTAATTCTTCACCACATCGCAGAGTTCTTGACGTTGTTCCGATGTCAGTTGCGTTCCATACTGGACATCTCTGTAGCCTTCATTCTGGTCCCAGCTTCCTAGGTCGGCAAGGTCCTCCGTCGTTCCACCGTTGGCGCCTTCCAGGTCGCAGTCTTCGATGATTGTCATGCCAGCTGACTCCACGGGTTGACTCTTGTCCATCATGTCGTCCTCTGCCAGTACAGTCTCAGCACTATCACTGCCGCCGTCCTTTATGGCGTTGACATGTTCAGGCGTGGTATCTCTCCTACTGTTGTCCATCCCACACATCTCGGTCACAATAGGTCTCGGTTCCATTGCCACTGCTGCTGGTTTTGACGTCCTTGGAATGTATCTCTTGAGGAGGTTGGCGTGCAAGGTCTTTTCTTTTACACCCATCTTGACTCTATAGTCGTTAACACCAACAACTGAGACTACCTTATATGGTCCCTTCCATTGGACTAGGAGCTTGTTAGTGTTCGTCGGCAGTAGCACCAACACTTCATCTCCGGGGCGGAACTTCCTCTCTCGCGCCTTCCGGTCGTAGTAGGTCTTCTGTCTACCTTGAGCCTTGGAGAGTTCTTCCGTCGCTAACTTCCATGTGTCCTCCAGCCTCTCACGTAGTTCCATGACGTACTGGTAACTGGTCTTCGTTTCCGGCTCCTCTACGTCCTTGGTCCATAGTTGTCGTAAGATGTGCATTGGTCCTCTCACAGTTCTCCCATACAGCAACTCGAATGGGGCAAACTTGGTCGACTTTGGGGAACTTCACGATATGCGAAGAGCAGCGGGTTGATGTATCTGTGCCACTGCTTGGGTTGCTCTGCGCACAGTCGCCTTAAGGTCTTCTTCAGTGTGCCGTTAAATCGCTCCACCAACCCGTTGCACATAGGGTGGTAGACTGTAGTGGTCGACTGTCGAATTCCCAGTAGTCTATTCGTTTCCTTCATGACATCTGACATAAACTGGGTCCCTTGGTCCGACAAGATCTCTTCGGGCACACCCAAACGGCTGTAGATGTTCACTAAGGCTTCTGCTACCGTTTCTGCGTCGATCTTCTTCAAGGGTGTGGCTTCGGGGTAACGAGTAGCGTAGTCTATGTACACCAGGATATACCGATGTCCACCTTCACTTGGGGGGTCGATAGGTCCTACTAAGTCCACGGCCACTAGCCTAAATGGTACGTCCACTACTGGCATACTCTGCAGGTGCACCTTTGGGGTCGCTCCTTTGTTCACCGTCCTCTGGCATATGTCGCATGAGCGGCAGTAGCTCGCGACGTCACCTTCAATTCCAGGCCAATAAAAATTGCTCATAACTCTGTCTTTGGTTTTCTTCACGCCGAGGTGTCCTCCGACGATCGAGTCGTGGGCAACACTCAATACATACTCTCTCAGTTTCTCGGGTAGTACCACTTGCCTAATAACCGTCGCCTGTCTCAGGTCCTTGTAGATCCGGTACAGTACTCCTCCATGTTTCTCAAAATGAACAGATTTATTGCCTCTATTAGTTGGGATCTTCTTCTGCTCTAACTTCCTAATGACTTCGTCTTCTTCTTGGAGTCGGATAAGTTCCTCTCTATCCACTCCCGCGTGCCGTTCTGCCCTCGGCACCTTCAGCGACGTAGACCGGTCCTTCCTCTTCTCCTGGGCCCTCGTGGTCACCGCTCCTACCATCACCTCAGTATCAGGGTCGTACGGATCCTTCGCTCCGTCCACGTTCCCGACTACTAGGTCGCAGATGGTCTCCGGGAGACACAGCGCCGTCACTTTGCCCGTCAGGTAAGGCGTCTTCACGTCGATAACGGCTTCCTCCGCCGCTAGCAAGGAGTTATCGATCCTCGCGATAAGTTTCTTCCCACCGGTGAGCTGTCCGTCGTCCACCAGTGCTCGCCGCACCACAACACCTCCACAGCCGGTATCTCTTAGGACATCTACCGCTCGATTTCCAATCAAGCCCTTCATCACTGGTAACTTCAGTTTCTCCACGGTCCTTCCGTCACTGCATCCTCCGCAAGTAACAGGCACCGCTAACTGTAGCTTCCCGTCCTTCATTACCGCTTGAACGTTGATGCTGGTGTCAGCCGTCGTCGCATCCTGTCTCGACGACTCGTCCGCCGCTATCACTACGGCCGCCGCCGCCTTGTTCGGCTTGCCTCGTCCCATATCCTTCTGGGCTGGACACATCCTCCGAACGTGGCCTGGCTTTCCACAAAGGTAACATTTCAACTCACCTTTGTCGTTTAACTTTGCACGACACTCCGTCGCCTTATGTCCCGGCCTCTGGCACCTATGGCAGACCTGTGGGCTTCTGTCTCCGTTGGGCCTCTGTCGCACTGGCCGGCTCTGCAGTCTGGCGATCCCGCTGAGCGTCCGGTTCCTCGCTACCAGGTACGCCTCCGCTGAATCTGCGATGTCCTGTAGCGTCTTTGGTTTCCTCTCCCTCACATGGGTTGCAAGGTCTGGTGGGCAGGCATCCATGAATTGCTCTCTGACGAACAGATCTCTCACTCCTTCGTAGGTCTCCTCCGTCTTCGACAGCTTTATCCACCTCTCTAGATAGGTCTTGATCCTGGTCAAAAACATTCCAACATCTTCTCCATCTTCAGGCTTACCTTGTCTGAACATGAGTCTGTATCCGTCCTCTGACAGGTTGTACCTCTTCTGCAACGCTTCCTTGACCTTGTCGTAGTCCTTGGCTTCGTCGATCGGTAGTCTGCAGAAGCACTCCAAAGCTCTCCCGGTCAGCAGGGCAGACAGTGATGTCGTCCAGGTGGATCTGGGCCATTCAGCTGTCTCGGCAAACCTCTCAAACCGCAGCAACCAGCTATCCAGATCGTCCTTCTTGTCCTGAAATGCAGGTAGCTTGGGTCTCTTAGAACTGGCGTGGTCGTCGGTCTTCTGCGCTGAGTCGTTGCCTCCACGTTGCTGGCGCATCCTCTCTATCTCCAACTCGTGGTTCATCTTTTCCCTTTCCAGCTGTCGTTCAGCCTCCTTCTCCTGTCGTTCAGCCTCCTTCTCCCGAGCCTGTCGTTCAGCCTCCAGCTGTCTTTCTCTTTCTAGGCCTTCACGGAGGTAGTCCCGTCTCTCCTGCCCAGTGAGCTCCATAGCGTCCGCTTCCTGGCTAAGCCTTCCAATAACCTCCGACATGTTGTAGATAGCTTGTCGATGATATTCTACAATAAACTATGTAAATAAATCTAGTAATTTTGATCTGGTCCGCTCGAATATGGTCGGATCCCGGACGAGCCCCCAATATGTAACAGCTGAGGTTGTTCTAGCACGTTATAGTAGGGGTGAGTAAGTGAGTTTCCTTTTGTGTGGCGTAGATATTTAGTTTCGCTGGTGTCTTCCTAGTAATTTATTGTTCACTATACAGTTATTAAACTTTAGTATTATTTAATCTATCGTCGGATCTCGTGTTTATTTATTTTACAGCTGTAATAGTTTCGTTTTCTAAAGGGTTGTAGTTAGATCAACTAACTCCCCCCTACTATAACGTGCTAGAACAACCTCAGCTGTTACAGTGCTTGATATGTCGGAACAACTAGATCTATATATAAAGTTACACTGATGCATAGAGGAAAGGCCAGAAAAGAATACATAGGGAAAAAAACAACAACAGCATTTTAACAACTGGACTGGCAGATGGTGCAATTCCATCATCCAGCAGACATTAAATACTTCACACAAAACTAAATACATACTAAAATTGTTTCACATAATGAATTTAACCTGTCCAGATCCACTTGAAACGTTACAGAAAGCTAACCAGTAATATACAATAATAACAATAAGAAAACCAAATCATCTTATTTACTCTTGAAAATAAAGAGAATATAATCAATATCAGAATCACCATCATCTTGGAATAATACAAAGATAAGAGGGAATATAAAAATGACCTACACATCATTCTAGAATCTATAAGCAGCAATAATATATGTGTATATGTACCAAGTACATGTAAAAAATAATGTGTTAAATCTTTTCAACTATTCAAGTAGAACTGGACTGAAAGCTTTAGCGAAGTAGCTTTGATAGTCATGTAAAATGACAGATTAAATCCACTGAGACAACAGTGCTTTGCAGAAAGTAATTATAGTATGTTATGGCAAAAATTCGATGGATCATGTTGCATGAACATGTCTTGTTAGTAAATTCTTCGATAGCGTATTTGTAGAAATGTATACATTTTATGTAGCTCATGGTTTAAGGCACTGGATTAGTGTCACTCACGTTCGTTGGCATGTTGTAGTTGTTTTTGTAGTTGATTGCCATTGAGTAAAATTTGCACGGTACTGTTTGTTTGGCACTGACATACACTTAGTCCCAATGGATGAAATAATTAACGGACTCATAAAAATGAAGTCATTTTAAATATTTTTTTGTGTACAAATACACAGTTGTTAAATCCCTTGGCAAGGGACGTGTTAAGCTTAGGAAGGTAAAGACGGACAAGGTCTTTTCTTTTTTTTTTTTAATTTCATTTCACTCGCGAGTGACATTCCCTTACTCACTATAAGCTATAACACATAAGTTCAATCTTTCAAATACCTTGCAAACTAATCCAGTGTCTTAAACCGTAATGTACATGAAATGTATATCTTTCTACAAATAACCTATCAAAGAATGATACTCACTAACAAGAAATACTGTTAATGTAACATGATCCATTGAATTTTGCCTCAACATGCTATAGATCTTATTACCTTTCATAATGCACTACTTTTGTCTCAGTGGACTTACTCTGTCGGCCTACACAACTGTCAAGGCTATTTAGTATTTCACTAAAGCTTTCTGTCCAGTTCTACTTGAATATTTGAAAAGATTTAACTCGTTTTTTATATATAGTTGATACACATACATTGCTGCTTATAAATTCTAGAATGATTTGTAAGCATACGCTGCCCTCTCATATCTTTGCAATTTCCAAGATGCTGATGATGATTCTGATATTGATATTTCTCTATATTTTCAAGAGTAAATAACATGATTTCGTGTTCTTATTGTTATCATTATTACTGGTTAGCATTCTGTAACGTTTCAAGTGATCTGGACAGGTGGAGTTCATCAGTCGCAAACATTAAGTGCCTATTTAGTTTTATATCTGCTGGATGATGGAATTGCACTATCTGTCAGTTGGATTATCATTGTTATTTTTTTCTGTGTGTTCTTTTCTGGCCTTTTCTCTCTACATCATTATAACAAAAAATACAATGCATGTTTTACTCATGGCCAACTAACTATCAAAATAATAATAATAATAATAATATCATCAACACTCACGAGTGAAATTGATGCTGAAGTCTGATCGTGTCAGTTTGAATGGATACTCAACTCTTTTGTATATCAATGCATTTTAAGGCATGTTTGTTCCTTCTAAAATGTATCATGATTTACAGGAGTCGAGAATGTATGTATGTACACCAAAGTAAACTAAGGCTGAAATAAACTGTTATTATTATTTTCTCTAAATTGCATTATGACTTGTTGGTGTCAAGAATGTGTTCATGTATGTCTTAATATGATATCTGATGACAGTGATGAAGAACAGGCTGAAATAAACTGTGGTCTTGACTTGTTTTTAAAGAAAAAGCAGGGGGTATAATCTGGACTGGGGGGGTATAGTCTGGCCTAGCCCAAAGTAACCCCGGAGTATAAACTGGCCTAGCCCATAGCATAGGGCACCGGATATGGTCGTTGCCGAACAGGTACCTCTGATGTCAGGTCGATGCGATGTTCGCCTAACTGGCAGCATCCGGGGAGACTGGTGAAGATGTGTTGATACTCCTTCACCACGTCGCAGAGTTGTTGACGTTGTTCCAGCGTCAGTTGCGTTCCATATTGGACATATTCGTAGCCTTCCTTCTGGTCCCAGCTTCCTAGGTCGGCAAGGTCCTCCGTCGATCCACCGTTGTTGCCTTCCAGGTCGCAGTCCTCGATGACTGTCATGCCAGCTGACTCTACAGGTTGACTCTCGTCCATCACGTCGTCCTCTGCCAGCACGGTCCCAGCACCATCACCGTCGTCGTCCATGATAGCGTCGACATCTCCAGGTGTGGTGTCGCTCCTGCCGTCGTTCATCTCACACATCTCGGTCACGACAGATGCCGGTCCCATTGCCGCCGCCGCTGCTTGCGTCGTCGCTGGTGTAGTCCTGGGGATATACCTCTTGAGAAGGTTAGCGTGCAATGTCTTCTCTTTCACACCCATCTTGACTCTGTAGTCGTTGACACCGACAACCGAGACTACCTTGTATGGTCCCTTCCACTGGACTAGGAGCTTGTTAGCGTTTGTCGGCAGCAGTACTAAAACTTCGTCGCCAGGGCGGAACTTTCTCTCTCGCGCCTTCCGGTCGTAGTAGGTTTTCTGTCTACCTTGTGCCTTTGAGAGCTCTTCCGTCGCTAACTTCCACGTGTCCTCCAGCCTCTCGCGTAGTTCCATGACGTACTGGTAACTGGTCTTTGTCTCCGGCTCCTCTACGTCCTTGGTCCATAACTGTCGCAAGATGTGCATTGGTCCCCTCACCGTTCTTCCATACAGCAACTCGAATGGGGCGAACTTTGTCGATTCTTGGGGAACTTCACGATACGCGAAGAGAAGCGGGTTAATGTATCGGTGCCACTGCTTAGGTTGCTCCGCGCACAGTCGCCTCAATGTCTTCTTCAGTGTGCCATTAAATCGCTCCACCAGCCCGTTGCACATAGGGTGGTAGACTGTGGTGGTCGACTGTCGAATTCCCAGTAATCTGTTCGTTTCTTTCATGACGTCCGACATGAATTGAGTCCCTTGTTCAGATAAGATCTCTTCGGGCACACCCAAACGGCTGTAGATATTTACTAAGGCTTCTGCTACTGTCTCCGCGTCAATCTTCTCCAAGGGGGTCGCTTCAGGGTAACGAGTAGCGTAGTCTACGTATACCAGGATATACCGATGTCCGCCTTCACTTGGGGGGTCAATAGGTCCTACCAGGTCCACGGCCACTCTCCTAAATGGGACGTCTACCACTGGCATACTCTGCAAATGCACCTTAGGAGTCGCTCCCTTGTTCACTGTCCTCTGGCAGATGTCACATGAGCGGCAGTATCTCGCGACGTCACCTTCGATACCAGGCCAGTAAAAATTGCTCATCACCCTGTCCTTCGTCTTCTTCACGCCGAGATGTCCTCCGACGATAGAATCATGGGCAACGCTCAGTACATACTCCCTCAGTTTCTCGGGTAGTACCGCTTGTCTTGTGATCGTGGCCTGTTTTATGTCCTTATAAATCCTGTACAGTACACCTCCGTGTCTCTCGAAATGTACGGACTTATTGCGTCTGTTGGTCGGAATTTTCTTCTGCCCCAACTTCTTGAGGTCTTCGTCTTCTTCCTGGAGTCGGATGAGTTCCTTCCTATCCACTCCCGCGTGCCGTTCTGCCCTCGGCACCCTCAGCGACGTAGACTGGTCCTTCCTCTTCTCCTGGGCCCTCGTGGTCACCGCTCCTACCATCACCTCGGTATCAGGGTCGTACGGGTCCTTCGCTCCGTCCACGTTCCCGACTACTAGGTCGCAGATGGTCTCCGGGAGACACAGTGCCGTCACTCTGCCCGTCAGGTAAGGCGTTCTCACGTCGATAATGGCTTCCTCCGCCGCTAACAAGGAGTTATCGATCCTCGCGATAAGTTTCTTCCCACCGGTGAGCTGTCCGTCGTCCACCAGTGCTCGCCGCACCACTACACCTTCACAGCCGGTATCTCTTAGGACGTCTACTGCTCGATTTCCAATCAAGCCCTTCATCACTGGTAACTTCAGCTTCTCCACGGTCCTTCCGTCACTGCATCCTCCGCACGTAACAGGCACCGCTAACTGGAGCTTCCCGTCCTTCATTACCGCTTGAACGTTGATGCTGGTGTCAGCCGTCGTCGCATCCTGTCTCGACGACTCGTCCGCCGCTATAACTACGGCCGCCGCCGCCTTGTTCGGCTTGCCTCGCCCCGTATCCTTCTGGGCTGGACACATTCTCCGAACGTGGCCTGGCTTTCCACAAAGGTAACATTTCAACTCACCTTTGTCGTTTATCTTGGTACGACACTCCGTCGCCTTATGTCCCGGCCTCTGGCACCTATGGCAGACCTGTGGGCTTCTGTCTCCGTTGGGCCTCTGTCGCACTGGCCGGCTCTGTTGTCTGGCGATCCCGCTGAGTGTTCGGTTCCTCGCTACCAGGAACGCCTCCGCTGAGTCTACGATGTCCTGTAGCGTCTTTGGCTTCCTCTCCCTCACATGGGTCGCAAGGTCTGGTGGGCAAGCATCCATAAACTGCTCTCTTACGAACAGGTCCCTTACTCCTTCGTAGGTCTTCTCTGTCTTTGATAGCTTTATCCACCTCTCTAGGTAAGTCTTGATCCTAGTTAGAAACATCCCGACATCTTCTCCATCTTCAGGCTTACCTTGTCTGAACATGAGTCTGTAACCGTCCTCTGACATGTTATACCTCTTCTGCAAAGCTTCCTTGACTTTGTCGTAGTCCTTGGCCTCATCGATCGGCAATCGACAGAAGCACTCCAGAGCTCTCCCAGTCAGCAGGGCAGACAGTGATGTCGTCCAGGTGGATCTGGGCCAGTCCGCTGTCTCGGCAAACCTCTCAAAACGAAGTAGCCAGCTATCAAGGTCGTCCTTCCCATCCTGAAATGCAGGTAGCTTGGGTCTCTTGGAACTGGCGTGGTCGCTGGTCCCCTGCGTCGACTCGCCTCCACGCTGATGGCGGATCCTCTCCATCTCCAGCTCGTGGTTCATCTTTTCTCTTTCCAGCTGTCGTTGAGCCTCCTTGTCCTGAGCCTGTCGTTGAGCCTCCTTCTCCTGAGCCTGTCGTTCAGCCTCCTTCTCCTGAGCCTGTCTTTCCATCTTCAGTTCCTCCATGCGCTCTTGCCTCTCTCTTTCCTCCCTTAGGCCTTCATGGATGTAGTCCTGTCTCTCCTTCCCAGTGAGCTCCAAGGCGTCTGCTTCCTGGCCAAGCCTTCCAATCGCCTCTGACATGTTGTGGATATCCTCGATGATCTTTACGCAATTTACTGTACTTTAGAAACGCTTCGATGGTCTGAGTTGAATCTGTTCTGATCTGATCGGATCCCGGACGAGCCCCCAATATGTAACAGTTGATGCAAATTTCAGCACGTTATGATGGGGAGAGTCAGATGAACTGATCGTCTACCCCTTAAAAACGAAACTGTCTCGAACTGTTGTAGAAATAAATAACAGGATCCGATGAACACTTAATACTAACGTTTAATAACTGTAAACAAGAGCTGATATCCACAAGTTACTTACACCTAGCTGGCCGGGAAGACACACTTCTAACTACCACTGGATTTTCACACCTATGATTTGCACCCTACGATTTTCACCCACGATTTGCACCTCTCCTACTCGCCTGGCCCTCCTTATATATATTCCGCCCAGGAACGTTCAGGAAGCGGCTTAACTGCCCATAAGCACGAGACAGACCTAGATCGTTCGGGACACATACCAGCCATCCAATCGTACACAGACACGTCACAGAATTACATCACTCAAGGTCGACCTAGCGTAATCTCGGACACCGCAGTATCTTCCAGACTCTCTAGATTTTCTACAGTGAAACAAACAAGCCACATCAAAGAGAAATACCGGCCTTGCTGGCGAGAGGGGGGAGGAAGGTCGCCGAGTGAGACTCGTCAGTCAAGCGGGGGGGTGAGAAAATATCGATCGTTCAACTAGTGGGACGCTACACCAGTGCCAGTGTGCACAGAAAAGCTGAAAATTCAGCAGTCAAAACACAAGCATCTGCTGGAACTTTGAGCTGCTTTGCCTGAAGATCACCACTATT